>CM042148.1:55823942-56062185 GCA_023376005.1 Doryteuthis pealeii | reverse complement strand
CTAGAATGTGCAATCCATGATTGAGACCTTTGTGAAAATCTCACTGCTGCGGCAATCTTGATTGAGACCTGTTGAAAAAGCGGGGGGGGGCTTTCCCCCCCCTATAAGTGCCAGTAATCCTTGATTAGCCTTGTGAAAACAGCTGCTATTCTGCCGGCATCCTTGATTGAGACCTTGTAAAACGCTTCCACTGCTGCCGTGCATCCTCTGATGAGACCTTAGTGAACGATCCCCACTAGCTGCGGCAACCATTGATTGAGACCTTCGTGAACAATGCTCCATGCTCGGCAATCCTTGATGAGACCTTGTGAAAATGCTACCCACTGCTGCGGCATCCTTTATTGAGACCTGTGAAAATGTCCCACTGCTGCGGCAATCCTTGATTGAGACCTGTGGAAAAAGCTTCTACCATGATCCTTCATTGAAAAACCTTCATCACTGCATTGGAATCCTTCTGGGTGAAATGCTTCCACTGCGGCACTTCATTGAGACTGGTGGAAAATGCTTCCATGCATTGGCAATCCTTCATTGAGACCTGGTTGAAAATGCTTCCACTGCTTCGGCAATCCTTCATTGAGACCTGGTGAAATGCTTCGGCAATCCTTCATTTGAGCTGGTGAAAATGTTCCACTAGTGCGGCAATCCTGATTGAGACCTTGTGAAAACGTCCCACTGCTGCGGCAATCATTGATTGAGACCGTGGAAAACGCTTCTACCATTGAAGAAATCCTTCATTGAACATGGTGAAATGCTTCCTGCTTCGCAATCCTCATTGAGACTGGTGAAAATACTTCCACTGCTTCGGCAATCCTTGTTTGAGACCTTGTGAAACGCTCCCACTAGTGTGGCAATCATGATTGACTTGTGAAAATTCTGCCACTGCTGCGGCAATCTTAATTGCCTTTGTGAAAATGCTCCACTGCTGCGGCAATCTTGATTGAGACTTGTGAAATGACTTGCGGCAATCCTTGATGAGTTGTGAATCCCACTGCTGCGGCATCCTTGATTGGACCTTGTGAAAATGCTCCCACTGCTGCGGCAATCCTTGATTGAGACTGTGGAAAAAGCTTCTACCATTGAAGAAATCCTTCATTGAGACCGGGTGAAACCGCTTTCCACTGCATTGGCAATCCTTCATTGAGACTTGGTGAAATACTTCCACCTGCTTCGGCAATCTTGCTTGAAACGCTCCTAGTGTGGCAATCTGATTGAGACCTTGTGAAAATTCTGCCACTGCTGCGGCAATCCTTAATTGAGACCTTGTGAAAATGCTCCCACTGCTGCGGCAATCCTTGATTGAGACCTTGTGAAAATGCTTCCACTACTGCGGCAATCCTTGATTGAGACCTTGTGAAAATGCTCCACGCGGCAATCCTTGATTGAGACTTGTGAAAACGCTTCCACTGCTGCGGCAATGCTTGATCGAGACCTGTGGAAAAAGCTTCTACCATTGAAGAAATCCTTCATTGAGACCGGGTGAAACCGCTTCCACTGCTTCGGCAATCATTCATTGAGACTTGGTGAAAATACTTCCACTGCTTCGGCAATCATTCATTGAGACCTTGTGAAATGTTTCCACTGCTTCGGCAATCATTCATTGAGACCTGGTGAAAATACTTCCACTGCTTCGGCAATCCTTGATTCAGACCTTGTGAAAATTCTCCCACTGCTGCGGCAATCCTTGATTGAGACCTTGTGAAAACGCTCCCACTGCTGCGGCAATCATTGTTTGAGACCTTGTGAAAATGCTTCCACGAGTGCGGCAATCCTTGATTGAGACCTTGTGAAAACGCTCCCACTGCTGCGGCCCTTGATCCTTGATTGAGACCTTGTGAAAATGCTCCCTGCTGCGGCAATCCTTGATTGAGACTTGTGAAAATGCTCCCACTGCTGCGGCAATCCTTGATTGAGCCTTGTGAAATCTGCTCCCCTGCTGCTGCGCAATCCTTGATGAGACCTTGGAAAACGCTCCACTGCTGCGGCAATCCTGAGACCTGTGGAAACTTCTACCATTGAAGAAATCCTTCATTGAGACCGGGTGTAACCGCTTCCACTGCTTCGGCAATCCTTCATTGAGACCTGGTGAAAATGCTTCCACTGCTTCAGCAAACCTTCATTGAGACCTTGTGAAAACGCTCCCACTGCTGCGGCAATCCTTGATTGAGACCTTGTGAAAATTCTCCCGCTGCTGCGGTAATCCTTGAATAAGACCTTGTGAAAATGCTCCCACTGCTGCGGCAATCCTTGATTGAGACCTTGTGAAAATGCTCCCACTGCTGCGGCAATCCTTGATTGAGACCAAATCCTTGATTGAGACCTTGGGAAAATGCTTCCACTGCTGCGGCAATCCTTGATTGAGACCTTTTGAAAACGCTCCCACTGCTGCGGCAATCCTTGATTGAGACCTGTGGAAAAAGCTTCCACCATTGAAGAAATCCTTCATTGAGACCGGGTGAAACCGCTTCCACTGCATTGGCAATCCTTCATTGAGACCTGGTGAAAATACTTCCACTGCTTCGGCAATCCTTACATTTAAACAAACTACATAAAATGATGAGACCACCACCGCCGCAACATTTAGATGAAAGAAGATATTCCACCTCTGCGGTAACCCTTGATTGAGATGAAGATGAACGCGAAGAATATACAAGATGATTCCACCTCTGCGGTAACCCTTGATTTAGATGAACGCGAATAACATACAAGATGATTCCACCTCTGCGGTAACCTTTGATTTAGATGAACGCGAAAAATATACAAGATGATTCGACATCTGCGGCAACCCTTGATTTAGATGAACGCGAAGAATACAAGATTATTCCACCACTGCGGTAACCCTTGATTTACATTTAAACAAAGTACAGAAAATTATTAGACTACCATCGCGGCAACATTTGATTTATATGAAAGAAGATGATTCCACCTCTGTGGTAACCCTTGATTTAGATGAATACAAGATGATTCCACCTCTGCGGTAACCCTTGATTTAGATGAATACAAGATGATTCCACCTCTGAGGCAACTCTTGATTTAGATGAACGCGAAGAATATACACGATGATTCCACCTCTGCGGTAACCTTTGATTTAGATGAACGAGATAAATATACAAGATGATTCGACATCTGCGGCAACCCTTGATTTAGATGAACGCGAAGAATACAAGATTATTCCACCACTGCGGTAACCCTTGATTTACATGAAAGAAGATGATTCCACCTCTGTGGTAACCCTTGATTTAGATGAATACAAGATGATTCCACCTCTGAGGCAACTCTTGATTTAGATAAACGCGAAAAATACAAAAAGATCTAACCTTGATTTACATTTAAACCAAGTACATAAAATGATTACACCACCATCGCAGAAACATTTGATTTATATGAATGGAGATGATTCCACCTCTGCGGCAACCCTTGATTTAGATGAACGCGAATAATACAAGATTATTCCACCACTGCGGTAACCCTTGATTTTCATTTAAACAAAATACATCAAATTCTCAGACCATCGCGGCAACATTTGATTCATATGAAAAAAGATGATTCCACCTCTGCGGCAACCCTTGATTTAGATGAACGTGAAGAATATACAAGATGATTCCACCCTGCGGCAGCTCTTGATTTACATGGATACAAGATGATTCCACCTCTGCGGCAACCCTTCATTGAAATGAACGCGAATAATATACAAATGATTCCACCCCTGCAGCAACCCTTGATTTAAATGAACGCGAAGAATATATAAAATTATTCCACCTCTGCGGCAATCCTTGATTTAGATGAACGCAAAGAATATACAAGATGATTCCACCACCGCGGCAATCCTTGATTGAGACCTTGTGAAAACGCTTCCACTGCTGCGGCAATTCTTGATTGAGACCAGTGGAAAAAGCTTCTACCATTGAAGAAATCCTTCATTGAGACCGGGTGAAACCGCTTCCACTGCTTCGGCAATCATTCATTGAGACCTGGTGAAAACGCTTCCACTGCTTCGGCAATCCTTCATTGAGACCTGGTGAAAATGCTTCCACTAGTGTGGCAATCCATGATTGAGACCTTGTGAAAATTCTCCCACTGCTGCGGCAATCCTTGATTGAGACCTTGTGAAAACGCTTCCACTAGTGCGGTAATCCTTGATTGAGACCTTGTGAAAACGCTCCTATTTCTGCGGCAATCCTTGATTGAGACCTTGTAAAAACGCTTCCACTGCTGCGGCAATCCTTGATTGAGACCTTGTAAAACGCTCCCACTGCTGCGGCAATCCTTGATTGAGACCTTGGGAAAATGCTTCCACTGCTGCGGCAATCCTTCATTGAGCACAAAATGCTGCTGCGGCAATCCTTGACGCTCCCACTGCTGCGGCAATCCTTGATTGAGACCTTGTGAAAACGCTCCCACTGCTGCGTCAAATTGAGACCTTGTGAAAACGCTCCACTGCTGCGGCAATCCTTGATTGACCTTGCACTGAATCCTTGATTCAGACCTTCACTGCTGCGGCAATCCTCTGCTCCTTGATTGAGACCCTGCTGCGGCAATCCTGAGACTTGTGAAAATGCTCCACTGCTGCGGCAATCCTTGATTGAGACCTTGTGAAAATGCTCCCACTGCTGCGGCAATCCTTGATGAGACCTTGTGAAAACGCTCCCACTGCTGCGGCAATCCTTGTGAATTGAGACCTTGTGAAAACGCTCCACTGCTGCGGCAATCATTGATTGAGACCTTGTGAAAACTGCTGCGGCAATCCTTCCTTGTGAAAACGCTGCCACTGCCAATCATTGATTGAGACCTTGTGAAATACTTCCACTGCTGCGGCAATCCTTGATTGAGACCTTGTGAAAATGCTTCCACTGCATTGGCAATCCTTCATTGAGACCTAGTGAAAATGCTTCCACTGCTGCGGCAATCCTTCATTGAGACCTGGTTAAAATGCTTCTACCATTGAAGAAATCCTTCATTGAGACCTGGTGAAACCACTTCCACTGCTTCGGCAATCCTTCATTGAGACCTGGTGAAAATGCTTCCACTGCTTCGGCAATCCTTCATTGAGACCTGGTGAAAATGCTTCCACTGCTTCAGCAATCCTTACATTTAAACAAACTACATAAAATGATGAGACCACCACCGCCGCAACATTTAGATGAAAGAAGATGATTCCACCTCTGCGGTAACCCTTGATTTAGATGAACGCGAATAATATACAAGATATTCCACCTCTGCGGTAACCCTTGATTGAGATGAACGCAAAGAATATACAAGATGATTCCACCTCTGCGTCAACCCTGGATTTAGATGAACGCGAAGAATATACAAGATGATTCCACCTCTGCGGTAACCCTTGATTTAGATGAATGCGAAGAATATACAAGATGATTCCACCTCTGCGGCAACCCTTGATTTAGATGAACGCGAATAATATACAAGATGATTCCACCTCGGCGGCAACCCTTGATTTAGATGAACGCGAATAATACAAGATTATTCCACCACTGCGGTAACCCTTGATTTTCATTTAAACAAAATACATCAAATTCTCAGACCATCGCGGCAACATTTGATTCATATGAAAAAAGATGATTCCACCTCTGCGGCAACCCTTGATTTAGATGAACGTGAAGAATATACAAGATGATAACACCCCTGCGGCAGCGCTTGATTTACATGGATACAAGATGATTCCACCTCTGCGGCAACCCTTCATTGAAATGAACGCGAATAATATACGAAATGATTCCACCCCTGCGGCAACCCTTGATTTAAATGAACGCGAAGAATATATAAAATTATTCCACCTCTGCGGCAATCCTTGATTTAGATGAACGCAAAGAATATACAAGATGATTCCACCACCGCGGCAATCCTTGATTGAGACCTTGTGAAAACGCTTCCACTGCTGCGGCAATTCTTGATTGAGACCTGTGGAAAAAGCTTCTACCATTGAAGAAATCCTTCATTGAGACCGGGTGAAACCGCTTCCACTGCTTCGGCAATCATTCATTGAGACCTGGTGAAAATGCTTCCACTGCTGCGGCAATCCTTGATTGAGACCTTGTGAAAACGCTCCACTGAATCCTTGATTGAGACCTTGTGAAACGGCGGCAATCCTTGATTGAGACCTTGTAAAAACGCTTCCACTGCTGCGGCAATCCTTGATTGAGACCTTGTGAAAACGCTCCCACTGCTGCGGCAATCCTTGATTGAGACCTTGGGAAAATGCTTCCACTGCTGCGGCAATCCTTGATTGAGACCTGTGCGCTGAAGGCTGCTTCCAAATCCTTGATTGAGAATACCTTGTGAAAACGCTCCCACTAGTGTGGCAATCCATGATTGAGACCTTGTGAAAATTCTGCCACTGCTGCGGCAATCCTTGATTGAGACCTTGTGAAAATGCTCCCACTGCTGCGGCAATCCTTGATTGAACACTGCTGCGGCAATCCTTGATTGAGACCTTGTGAAAACGCTGCTGCCCAATCCATGCCTTGTGAAAATTCTGCCACTGCTGCGGCAATCCTTGATTGAGACCTTGTGAAATGCTCCCACTGCTGCGGCAATCCTTGATTGAGACCTTGTGAAAACGCTACCATGTGCGGCAATCCTTGATTGAGACCTGGTTAAAATGCTTCTACCATTGAAGAAATCCTTCATTGAGACCGGGTGAAACCACTTCCACTGCATTGGCAATCCTTCATTGAGACCTGGTGAAAATGCTTCCACTGCTGCGGCAATCCTTCATTGAGACCTGGTGAAAATGCTTCCACTGCTTCGGCAATCCTTGATTGAGACCTTGTGAAAATGCTCCCACTGCTGCGGCAATCCTTGATTGAGACCTTGTGAAAACGCTCCCACTGCTGCGGCAATCCTTGATTGAGACCTTGTGAAAACGCTCCCACTGCTGCGGCAATCCTTGATTGAGACCTTGTGAAAACACTTCCACTAGTGCGGCAATCCTTGATTGAGACCTGGTTAAAATGCTTCTACCATTGAAGAAATCCTTCATTGAGACCGGGTGAAACCACTTCCACTGCATTGGCAATCCTTCATTGAGACCTGGTGAAAATGCTTCCACTGCTTCGGCAATCCTTCATTGAGACCTGGTGAAAATGCTTCCACTGCTTCAGCAATCCTTACATTTAAACAAACTACATAAAATGATGAGACCACCACCGCCGCAAGATTTAGATGAAAGAAGATATTCCACCTCTGCGGTAACCCTTGATTGAGATGAACGCAAAGAATATACAAGATGATTCCACCTCTGCATCAACCCTGGATTTAGATGAACGCGAAGAATATACAAGATGATTCCACCTCTGCGGTAACCCTTGATTTAGATGAACGCGAATAACATACAAGATGATTCCACCTCTGCGGTAACCTTTGATTTAGATGAACGCGAAAAATATACAAGATGATTCGACATCTGCGGCAACCCTTGATTTAGAAGAGCGCGAAGAATACAAGATTAGTACACCACTGCGGTAACCCTTGATTTACATGGATACAAGATGATTCCATCTCTGCGGCAACACTTCATTGAAATGAACGCGAATAATATACGAAATGATTCCACCCCTGCGGCTACCCTTGATTTAAATGAACGCGAAGAATATATAAAATTATTCCACCTCTGCGGCAATCCTTGATTTAGATGAACGCAAAGAATATAAAAGATGATTCCACCACCGCGGCAATCCTTGATTGAGACCTTGTGAAAACGCTCCCACTGCTGCGGCAATCATTGTTTGAGACCTTGTGAAAACGCTTCCACTACAGTGGCAATCCTTCATTGAGACCTGGTTAAAATGCTTCGACTGCTGCGCTTCCACTGCTGCGGCAATCCTTCATTGAGACCTGGTGAAAAACGCTTCCACTGCTGCGGCAATCCTTCATTGAGACCTGGTGAAAACGCTCCCACTGCTGCGGCAATCCTTGATTGAGACCTGGTGAAAACGCTCCACTGCTGCGGCAATCCTTGATTGAGACCTTGTGAAAACGCTCCCACTGCGGCAATCCTTGGAGACAAAACGCTCCCACTGCTGAATTTGAGAGACCTTGTGAAAATTCTCCACTGCTGCGGCAATCCTTGATTGAGACCTTGTGAAAAAGCTTCCACTGCATTGGCAATCCTTCATTGAGACAAAATGCTTCCACTGCTGCGGCAATCCTTACATTTAAACAAACTACATAAAATGATGAGACCACCACCGCCGCAACATTTAGATGAAAGAAGATGATTCCACCTCTGCGGTAACCCTTGATTTAGATGAACGCGAATAATATACAAGATATTCCACCTCTGCGGTAACCCTTGATTGAGATGAACGCAAAGAATATACAAGATGATTCCACCTCTGCGTCAACCCTGGATTTAGATGAACGCGAAGAATATACATGATTCCACCTCTGCGGTAACCCTTGATTTAGATGAATGCGAAGAATACTTGATTATTCCACCTCTGCGGCAACCCTTGATTTAGATGAACGCGAATAATATACAAGATGATTCCACCTCGGCGGCAACCCTTGATTTAGATGAACGCGAATAATACAAGATTATTCCACCACTGCGGTAACCCTTGATTTTCATTTAAACAAAATACATAAAATTCTCAGACCACCATCGCGGCAACATTTGATTCATATGAAAAAAGATGATTCCACCTCTGCGGCAACCCTTGATTTAGATGAACGCGAAGAATATACAAGATGATTCCACCCCTGCGGCAACCCTTGATTTAAATGAACGCGAAGAATATACAAAATTATTCCACCTCTGCGGCAATCCTTGATTTAGATGAACGCAAAGAATATACATGATTCCACCACCGCGGCAATCCTTGATTGAGACCTTGTGAAAACGCTTCCACTGCTGCGGCAATCCTTGATTGAGACCTGTGGAAAAAGCTTCTGTGAAAATGCTACCACTGCTGCGGCAATCCTTGATTGAGACCTTGTGAAAACGCTGCCACTGCTGCGGCAATCCTTGATTGAGACCTTGTGAAAATGCTTCCACTGCTGCGGCAATCCATTATTGAGACCTTATGAAAATGCTTCCACTAGTGTGGCAATCCTTGATTGAGACCTTGTTAAAACGCTGCCACTGCTGCGCCAATCCTTGATTGAGACCTTGTGAAAATGCTTCCACTGCTGCGGCAATCCATGATTGAGACCTTATGAAAATGCTTTCACTAGTGTGGCAATCCTTGATTGAGACCTTGTGAAAATGCTTTCACTAGTGTGGCAATCCTTGATTGAGACCTTGTGAAAACGCTCCCACTGCTGCGGCAATCCTTGATTGAGACCTTGTAACGCTTCCACTGCTGCGGCAATCCTTGATTGAGACCTTGTGAAAACGCTCCCACTGCTGCAGCAATCCTTTCATTGTAGAACAACATTGGTGAATTTGGTCACTTTCAGGTACAGCCCGGAAAAAGCCCTTCAACTTTCCTGTGGGTCAAAGAACCCCCATAGTGTTAGATTCGGCGCCGCAACAGCTTAGTATTACATTTGGTACCCCGACCACCGTAGTATTACACACCACTGAAGAAATCGTTCAGTGAGACCTGTGGAAAACGCTTCCACTACTGCAGCAACACTTGATTTAGACCTGGTGAAAACGCTTCCACTGCTGTGGCAATCCTTGATTGATAACTGTGGAAAACGCTTCCACCACAGAAGCAATCCTTCATTGAGAGCTGTGGAAAATGCTTCCACCACTGAAGAAATCGTTCATTGAGACCTTGTGAAAATGCTTCCACAGCTGCGGCAATCCATTATTGAGACCTTATGAAAATGCTTCCACTAGTGTGGCAATCCTTGATTGAGACCTTGTTAAAACGCTGCCACTGCTGCGCCAATCCTTGATTGAGACCTTGTGAAAATGCTTCCACTGCTGCGGCAATCCATGATTGAGACCTTATGAAAATGCTTTCACTAGTGTGGCAATCCTTGATTGAGACCTTGTGAAAATGCTTTCACTAGTGTGGCAATCCTTGATTGAGACCTTGTGAAAACGCTCCCACTGCTGCGGCAATCCTTGATTGAGACCTTGTAACGCTTCCACTGCTGCGGCAATCCTTGATTGAGACCTTGTGAAAACGCTCCCACTGCTGCAGCAATCCTTTCATTGTAGAACAACATTGGTGAATTTGGTCACTTTCAGGTACAGCCCGGAAAAAGCCCTTCAACTTTCCTGTGGGTCAAAGAACACCCATAGTGTTAGATTCGGCGCCGCAACAGCTTAGTATTACATTTGGTACCCCGACCACCGTAGTATTACACACCACTGAAGAAATCGTTCAGTGAGACCTGTGGAAAACGCTTCCACTACTGCAGCAACACTTGATTTAGACCTGGTGAAAACGCTTCCACTGCTGTGGCAATCCTTGATTGATAACTGTGGAAAACGCTTCCACCACAGAAGCAATCCTTCATTGAGAGCTGTGGAAAATGCTTCCACCACTGAAGAAATCGTTCATTGAGACCTTGTGAAAATGCTTCCACAGCTGCGGCAACCCTTGATTCAAACCTGGTGAAAACGCTTCCACTACTGTGGCAATCCTTCATTGAGACCTGGTTAAAATGCTTCGACTGCTGCAGCAATCCTTCATTGAGATTAGGTGAAAAGGCTTCCGCTACCGCATAAACTCTTGATTGAGATCTAGGGGAAAACACTTTCACCGCTGCGGCTGTCATTGATTGAAACCTAAGGGAAAATGATTCCACTACTGCAGCAATATTTGACTCAGACCTAGTGAAAACGTTTCCACTGCTATGGCAACCCTTGATTTAGATGAATATACAAAGTACATAAAATGAAATTCCACCACTGGGGAAAACACTTCCACAACTGCGGCAATCCTTGACTCAGACCTGGGGAAAACGCTTCAACTGCTGCAGCAATCATTGATTCAGACCTGGGGAAAACGCTTCCGATGCTGCAGCAATCTTTGATTTAGACCTGGGGAAAATGCTTCCACTGCTAGAAAATAATGATTCCACTGCGGCAAACCATGATTTAGATGAATACAAAGAATACAAGTTGATTCCACCTCTGCAGCAACAGTTGATTTAGATGAATACGAAGTACATAAAATGATGATTCCACCTCTGCGGTAACCCTTGATTTACATTTAAACAAAGTACATAAAACGATGATACCACCACTGAGGCAACCTTTGAAGAAGATGATTCCAGCTCTGCAGAAACACATAATTGAGAGAAACGCGAAGAATACTCGATGATTCCACCTTTGTGGCAACACGTGATTTAGATAAACGCAAAGAATATACAAGATGATTCCGCCGCTGTGGCAACCCTTGATTTAGATGAAGTCCATAAAATTATGATTCCACCACTGCGGCAACCTTTGATTTACATTTAAACAAAGTACATAATACATAATGATAAGACCACCACCGGAGCAACATTTGATTTAGATGAAAGAAGATGATTCCACCTCTGCGACAACCCTTGATTTAGAGGAACGTGAAGAATATACAAGATGATTCCACCACTGCGGTAACCTTTGATTTAGATGAACGCGAAGAATACAAGATGATTTCACCACTGAGGTAACCCTTGATTTACATTTAAACAAAGTACATAAAATGATGAGACCACTACTGCGGCAACATTTAGATGAAAGAAAATGATTCTACCTCTGCGGTAACCCTTGATTTAGATGGACGTGAAGAATATACAAGGTGATTCCACCTCTGCGGCGATCCTTAATTTAGATGAATACAAGATGATTCCACCTCTGCGGTAACCCTTGATTTAGATGAACGCAAAGAATATACAAGATGATTCCACCTCTGCGGTAACCCTTGATTTAGATGAATACAAGATGATTCCACCTCTGAGGCAACTCTTGATTTAGATGAACGCAAAGAATACTCGATAATTCCACCGCTGCGGCACCCGATTTAGATGAACGCAAAAAATACTTGATTATTCCACCTCTGCGGCAACCCTTGATTTAGATGAACGCGTAGAATTTACAAGATAACTCAACCACTGTGTTAACCCTTGATTTAGATGAACGCAAAGAATATAATATTATTCCACTACTGCGGTAACCCTTGACTTACATTTAAACAAAGTACATAAAATGATTAGACCACCGTCGCGGCAACATTTGATTTATATGAAAGAAGATGATTCCACCTGTGCAGCAACCCTTCATTTAGATGAACGCGAATAATTGGAAGATGTTTCCACCTCTGAGGCAACTCTTGATTTAGATGAACGTGAAGAATACTCGATGATTCCACCACTGCAGTAACCCTTGATTTACATTTAAACAAAGTACATAAAATGATGAGACAACCCTTGATTTACATTTAGATGAAAGATGATTCCACCTATGTGGTAACCCTTGATTTAGATGAATACAAGATGATTCCACCTCTGCGGTAACCCTTGATTTAGATGGCCGCAAAGAATATACAGGATGATTCCACCAAAGCGGCAATCCTTAATTTAGATGAATACAAGATAATTCCACCGCTGCGGCACCCCTGATTTAGATGAACGCAAAGAATACTTGATTATTCCACCTTTGCGGCAACCCTTGATTTAGATGAACGTGAAGAATATACAAGATGATTCCACCTCTGCGGCAACCATTGATTTAGATGAACGTGAAGAATGTACAAGATGATTCCACCTCTGCGGCAACCCTTGATTTAGATGAACGGGAAGAATGTACAAGATGATTCCACCTCTGAGGCAACCCTTGATTTACATTTAAACAAAGTACATAAAATGATGAGACCACTACCGCGGCAACATTTAGATGAAAGATGATTCCACCTCTGCAGTAACCCTTGATTTAGATGAATACAAGATGATTCCACCTCTGCGGTAACGCTTGATTTAGATGAACGCGAAGAATACAAGATTATTCCACCACTGCGGTAACCCTTGATTTACATTTAAACAAATTAAATGAAATTATTAGACCACCACAGCGGCAACATTTAGATGAAAGATGATTCCACCTCTGCGGTAACCCTTGATTTAGATGGAGGCAAAGAATATACAAGATGATTCCACCACTGCGGCAATCCTTAATTTAGATGAATACAAGATGATTCCACCACTACGGTAACCCTTGATTTACATTTAAACAAACTACATAAAATGATGAGACGACCACCGCCGCAACATTTACATGAAAGAAGATGATTCCACCTCTGCGGTAACCCTTGATTTAGATGAACGCGAATAATATACAAGATATTCCACCTCTGCAGTAACCCTTGATTGAGATGAACGCAAAGAATATACAAGATGATTCCACCTCTGCGTCAACCCTGGATTTAGATGAACGCGAAGAATATACAAGATGATTCCACCTCTGCGGTAACCCTTGATTTAGATGAATGCGAAGAATACTTGATTATTCCACCTCTGCGGCAACCCTTGATTTAGATGAACGCGAATAATATACAAGATGATTCCACCTCGGCGGCAACCCTTGATTTTGATGAACACGAATAACATACAAGATGATTCCACCTCTGCGGTAACCTTTGATTTAGATGAACGCGAAAAATATACAAGATGATTCGACATCTGCGGCAACCCTTGATTTAGATAAACGCGAAAAATACAAAAAGATCTAATTTACATTTAAACCAAGTACATAAAATGATTACACCACCATCGCAGAAACATTTGATTTATATGAAAGAAGATGACTCCACCCCTGCGGCAACCCTTGATTTAGATGGATACAAGATGATTCCACCTCTGCGGCAACCCTTCATTGAAATGAACGCGAATAATATACGAAATGATTCCACCCCTGCGGCAACCCTTGATTTAAATGAACGCGAAGAATATACAAGATGATTCCACCACCGCGGTAACCCTTGATTTACATTTAAACAAAGTACATAAAATGATGACACAACCACCGCGGAAACATTTAGATGAAAGAAGATGATTCCACTTCTGCGGTAACGCTTGATTTAGATGGACACGAATAATATACAAGATGATTCCACCCCTGCGGTAACGCTTGATTTAGATGAACACGAAGAATACAAGATTATTCCACCACTGCGATAACCCTTGATTTACATTTAAACAAAGTACATAAAATTATTAGACCACCATTGCGGCAACATTTGATTCGTATGAAAGAAGATGATTCCACCTCTGCGGCAACCCTTGATTTAGATGAACGCAAAGAATATACAAGATGATTCCACCACTGCGGCAATCCATAATTTAGATGAATACAAGATGATTCCACCTCTGCGGTAACCCTTGATTTAGATGAATACAAGATGATTCCACCTCTGCGGTAACCCTTGATTTAGATGGACGCAAAGAATATACAGGATGATTCCACCACTGCGGCAATCCTTAATTTAGATGAATACAAGATAATTCCACCGCTACGGCACCCCTGATTTAGATGAACGCAAAGAATACTTGATTATTCCACCTCTGCGGTAACCCTTGATTGAGATGAACGCAAAGAATATACAAGATGATTCCACCTCTGCGTATACAAGATGATCCCACCTCTGCGTCAACCCTGGATTTAGATGAACGTGAAGAATATACAAGATGATTCCACCTCTGCGGTAACCCTTGACTTAGATGAATGCGAAGAATATACAAGATGATTCCACCACTGCGGTAACCCTTGATTTAGATGAACGCGAAGAATATACAAGATGATTCCACCTCTGCGGTACCCCTTGATTTAGATGAACGCAAAGAATACAAGATTATTTCACCACTGCGGTAACCCTTGATTTACATTTAAACAAAGTACATAAAATGATGAGACCACCACTGTGGCAACATTTAGATGAAACGCGAGGAATACAAGATTATTCCACCACTGCGGTAACCCTTGATTTACATTTAAACAAAGAACATAAAATTATTAGACCGCCATCACAGCAACATTTGATTTATATGAAAGAAGATGATTCCACCTCTGCGTCAACCCTGGATTTAGATGAACGTGAAGAATAT
Organism: Doryteuthis pealeii; assembly: GCA_023376005.1. Lineage (NCBI taxonomy): Eukaryota > Metazoa > Mollusca > Cephalopoda > Myopsida > Loliginidae > Doryteuthis > Doryteuthis pealeii. The sequence goes on along the minus strand of CM042148.1, from coordinate 56,047,185 downwards.
ACAAGATGATTCCACCTCTGCGGTAACCCTTGACTTAGATGAATGCGAAGAATATACAAGATGATTCCACCACTGCGGTAACCCTTGATTTAGATGAACGCGAAGAATATACAAGATGATTCCACCTCTGCGACCCCTTGATTTAGATGAACGCAAAAATACAAGATTATTTCACCACTGCGGTAACCCTTGATTTACATTTAAACAAAGTACATAAAATGATGAGACCACCACTGTGGCAACATTTAGATGAAACGCGAGGAATACAAGATTATTCCACCACTGCGGTAACCCTTGATTTACATTTAAACAAAGAACATAAAATTATTAGACCACCATCACAGCAACATTTGATTTATATGAAAGAAGATGATTCCACCTCTGTGGTAACCCTTGATTTAGATGAATACAAGATGATTCCACCTGCGGTAACCCTTGATTTAGATGAGATGATTCCACCTCTGCGGTAACCCTTGATTTAGATGAACGCGAAGAATATAAGATAATTCCACCACTGCGGTAACCCTTGATTTACATTTAAACAAAGTACATAAAATTATTAGACCACCATCACGGCAACATTTGATTCATATGAAAGAAGTTGATTCCACCACTGCGGTAATCCTTGATTTAGATGAAAGTGAATAATATACAAGATTATTTCACCACTGCGGTAACCCATGATTTAGATGAACGCGAATAATATACAAGATGATTCCACCTCTGCGGTAACCCTTGATTTAGATGAATACAAGATGATTCCACCTCTGCGGCACCCCTGATTTAGATGAACGCGAAGAATACTCGATTATTCCCCCTCGGCAGCAACCCTTGATTCAGATAAACGCGATGAATATACAAGATGATTCCACCACTGCGGTAACCCTTGATTTACATTTAAACAAAGTACATAAAATGATGAGACCACCACCGCGGCAACCCTTGATTTACATTTAAATAAAGTACATAAAATTATTAGACCACCATCACGGCAACATTTGATTTATATGAAAGAAGTTGATTCCACCTCTGCGGTAACCCTTGATTTAGAATTGAACCCTTGATTTAGATGAACGCGAATAATATACAAGATGATTCCACCACTGCGGTACCCCTTGATTTACATTTAAACAAAGTACATAAAATTATGAGACACCACCGCGGCAACATTTAGATGAAAGAAGTTGATTCCACCTCTGTGGTAACCCTTGATTTAGATGAACGCGAATAATATACAAGATGATTCCACCTCTGCGGCACCCCTGATTTAGATGAACGCGAAGAATATTCGATTATTCCACCTCGGCGGTAACCCTTGATTTAGATAAACGCAAAGAATATACAAGATGATTCCACCACTGCGGTAACCCTTGATTTACATTTAAACAAAGTACATAAAATTATTAGACCACCATCGCGGCAACATTTGATTCATATGAAAGAAGATGATTCCACCTCTGCGGCAACCCTTGATTTAGATGAACGCAAATAATATACAAGATGATTCCACCTCTGCGGTAACCCTTGATTTAGATGAATACAAGATGATTCCACCTCTGCGGCACCCCTGATTTAGATGAACGCGAAGAATACTCGATTATTCCACCTCGGCAGCAACCCTTGATTCAGATAAACGCGATGAATATACAAGATGATTCCACCACTGCAGTAACCCTTGATTTACATTTAAACAAAGTACATAAAATTATTAGACCACCATCGCAGCAACATTTAGATGAAAGAAGATGATTCCACCACTGCGCGGTAACCCTTGATTTAGATGAACGCGAAGAATACAACATGATTCCACCACTGCAGTAACCCTTGATTTACATTTAAACAAAGTACATAAATTATTAGACCACCATCGCGGCAACATTTGATTTATATGAAAGAAGATGATTCCACCTCTGCGGCAACCCTTGATTTAGATGAACGCGAAGAATATACAAGATGATTCCACCCCTGCGGTAACCCTTGATTTAGATGGACGCGAAGAATATACAAGATGATTCCAGCCCTGCGGCAATCCTTAATTTAGATGAATACAAGATGATTCCACCACTGCGGCAACCCTTGATTTAGATGAATGCGAAGAATATACAAGATGATTCCACCTCTGCGGCAATCCTTAATTTAGATGAATACAGGATGATTCCACCACTGCGGCAACCCTTGATTTAGATGAACGCGAAGAATATACAAGATGATTCCACCACTGCGTGAACCCTTGATTTAGATGAATGCGAAGAATATACAAGATGATTCCACCTCTGCGGCAACCCTTGATTTAGATGAATACAAAATGATTTAATCATTTCTGCTGCACAATTCCATAATGACATACACCTTTTACTTCCTGATATTTTTTTTAATACATCATGCACTAAAAAATAAAAACTTTCTTAGAGAAAGTATCACTAACAAAATACCATACCTGATGACTGAAGCAGAGAGAGAAAAAAAAAAAAACATCTCGCCAGTTTTGGATGTTGATTTTTCTTAGAAATTCAGAAAACTAACAGTTCTTATATCTCAGCCAACTAATTCTATGTAAATAAGGGGAAGTTGTTATCTATTTTATCAAATACAATACTAATCATGAATATATTAAGATCCTAGTAAGTTACTAAGGTTATACACATCTAAGAATGTTGCAAAATAAAATTTAAGAGTATTGGGTTCATCCATACATTATCTCTCTGCAAGATCAACTCAATATTTTAAATCTAATAAATATTATTGTTGTACACTTAGTTGTGTGTATAAATTTCAAAGAATAACAAAGCAGATTTAGAGTCAGGTCCCACCCGAAGCACCAGTTCCCAGATCACCCATGTTAAGCAGCAATCAGTCTGCTCAATCTTTAGATGGGTAACTTCTATAGACCACCATGTAGGCCAACTTAGGAAAACTTAGTAAGCACTTTTTTTTTTTTTTAACTGTCTTATCTTTAATATTTTATACATATACTTTTCATTTCATAAATGTTCTTCTGATTTTTACTTAGACTAGAAAACAGTTAAGTATAGAATTATTTCTACAAGTCATTTTTTCACCAAAATAACAATTTTCACTTACCTGGTCTAGAATCAGCTCCTTGGTACTGGATTAATTTAATCCTTTTTTTTTTTTTTTGACATTTTTTCTTTCCATGTCCAAGTACAATGGGGTCAATAAATCTTGGAGTATCTTTCACACTTCACTTGATATTGTACACCATCTTATACATTTGTATAACTCATGCATTGTGTATTGCATTTTTTTTTCTGTACACTGATAGTAGCAATATTATCATGGTTTGAATTTTAGATAATTATTAATAATACTCTAATAAAAAAAATAAAAGTCAAAATGTGAAAGTTCTACCACCAATTCAATTCAAAGAGGGTTTGAATTCTTCATGTCAGCTGCCAAAAATGACATGCCACCAAAACTTATTGATATATACATGTGCTGAAAAAAAAGAACACCTGTCCAGTCAACAAAGCCTACACCAGATAACAACACTGGAGTTTGTCATCATCTCAGTGCCAAATCAGGTTAATAGAATATTTCCATTGGATATCAACCATTTGTTTTATTTCTTGATCAATTTCATGTCAACCTAAGATTATTATATACCCTAAATTTAGGGAATACATTCAAGTTGCTTTTTAAAGGATTTTTTTTTGTGAACTGATATTCCTATCTGTATATTTATACTCTTGTTCCTTAATCTTCTGATCATCTTGCAACATCCTGTTGCAAGGAGACCGTCCAAATAATCCAAGATGAAATGCAAAAGTGTAAATCCTGATCATCTGGTCTTGATTATACGCCAAATTCTTATTTCTTTAGTTTTGTCACATCAGCAAAATAAGGGACCTTTCCGTTTTTATTATAAAGAAAAGGAAGAAAACGAACCTTCCTCACAGAAAAAAAATATAAGAAAGAAAGAAATGAGAGGGAGAGAGAGGGGGAGAGAGAGTGCACAGAAGTGATAATACTAACGTGTTTCAATTAAACATGATGAAAAGAAAGAGTGAGTTAAATCAAGATTATTATACTTTTTACATATTGAACAAAATGCAATAGCTCTTAAGTGAACATATGAAACCTTGTAATAATTAAATTCTCATACTGTGGTAGATCCACAGGTCTTGCTAGTCTAATACTAATTCATACACATATGGTTTCAAGTAATTATTTCTATTTAATAATAATCATGTTTGCAGTTATATATCAAGTATTCCTATGTAATACAAACAAATTTGGAAACAGATTTATTTTAAAAGTCGCAAACCAGAAATGTTACTGCCAGCACAAATGTTGAAACTCAATTTCATGCAAGTATTGAAAGAAAAAATAAATAAAATAAAGTAACATCCAAAATTCCGAGAATAGAGATTGTATCGTCATTTCCACTGCTATGGTGATTGGATACTCAAAATGGATGACTTAGAAATAACCATCCCTAAGGCTTCTTGCAGTCTACACTTAAAAACATTTGTTTTATTTTTTGGTTGGAGACATTTCCATAACAGTTATTAAAAAAGAAAAAATTCCTAATTTGTTTCCATAAGCTGTTTTCATAAACATTTCTTTACACAAAAAAAAAATACACATGTGCCTGCAGATCTTTTGAACGTCTCTTCTATAGATACACAAAATATTCAAATATAACTATCTAATTTTGACCACTCTTTAATATAAAGAAAGGTGAAGAAAATGGAAATGCTACACAGAAAAAATATATAACAGTAAGAGATAAAGAGGGGGGGGTGACTGCGCAGAAGCGATAACGCTAATTTGTTTCACTAACATAAAAGATGAAAAGGAAAGAATGACAGGATTAAATCTCATACTTTTTAAATTCAAGGAATTTAAGCATTAAGGGAGATAATCCTGTTATAACTGGCTTTATATTACAAGAGTTATCTTCCTTATTCTAAAAAAAAAAAGAAGATAACTCAAGTTAAGGGGGGATAATTAAAAAAAAAGTTTGTCGGGAATTTGGAAAGCCCATACCGTTATTATAGGTGTATAATATGCACCCCTAATATTGGGCTATGAAATTCTGGAAAAAAAAAAAAAAAAAAAAAAAAAAAACATTGTATATCCTACACGTTCACTTTTTTTTTAAATATTCATAGCAGCTAAATTTAACTTTTTATCCAGCTTGTATTGACTAAAAAGTTTCAAAAACAAAATTTACACAGTATGTAGGTCAAAATCAAGGACATGTTCACACGAAAATCTAACTTTCGTGTAAAATTATTTCACAATAGAAGAAAAAAATGAAAAACTATCACGTATTCCAGTAGTTATTTCTCTGTAGTGACATAAAACAAAAGTGTTAGTTGCATATCATTTAGTTTGGACCATAGATATAACTTTCAGTCATACCATCCCGAATATGGCAAAGCATGTGTCCGGAAAAAGTTAATATTTAGTTCTTGTGTATAATATGCACCCCTAACTTTTGGGCTAGAAAAAAAAAATAAAAAATAGTGCATCTTATCTATATATTAATACTCTTGTTCCTTAATCTTCCGACCGTCATTTTGCAACACCCTCTGGTTAAAAGTGAGACCGTCCAAATCATCCAAGATTAAATGCAAAAAATTTAAATGATTATCTGCTGAATTCTTGAGTGTTGCCACTTCAGCTATATTCTGTTTTTAAAAGAAAAAGGACATGCAACACAGAAGAAATATAAGAACGAGCACGAGGAAGCGATAACGCTAATATGTTCCTATCAAAAATGATGAAAAGAAAAAAGAAAAAGGAAATTCTACACAAAAAAAAAAAAAGAAATTTAGAGTAGGGGAAAGAGAGTAAGGGAGTGAGTGTGCAAAAGTGATAACGCTAATCTGTTTCAATCACACATAATATAAAGATGAAAAGGAAAGATTCAAATCGATGATACTTTTTACATAACTATTTTGCAATAGCTCTTAAGTAAACATATAAAGCCTTGAAATAATTATATTGTGATATATACACAGGTCCTACTATTACACACAAAATATTTCAAAATTGGAGCGAAGACCAACAGGGAGATGACAAGCTGACAAGAAGGTGAAGCAGACCAATTTAGTTCTCCCTAACACCCTCTTTAACTTAACTATGGTAGACCTAAAGAAAATCAACTCAATATTTAGGCTAGTCATACAAAGATATTGTTGCAATAACACTATTGCAGATACAAGAGCCCAGCTGTTTACCATTAAACCAAACATTGAGAAAAATAATGAAACAGTATCATTAATTTCATTGGCTTTCCCCCCACCAAGTTTTAAATAACCATTTACTAAGAAGCTTTTGTTTAGTCTTTCACAAAACCAAGTCACAAAAAAAAGAAAAAAAAAAAAATCACTGGTCAACTAAACGAAATTGAGCTCAGTCAATTCCTGGTTTGATACCAGCCCTCGCCAACTCAGTATGTGCAGTAAAGTGAGGAGCTGGGGGTAGGTGTTCCGCTCTGCCTCAGATGATTTTATAATAAAAAAAAAAATAAAAAAAATAAAAAAAAAACACACACACAATCTCCTTGGTCTAGTGTCTGGCCGATATCAACTTTAGGCCACCCCGACTTTACTTTTACACATTAAATAAATATCCACAAAAAAAAAAAAAAAAAGATTCTATTAAGTTGCAAGTATGGCGCACTTCCTAAGTAGTGATTGGTCTGCAAGACTGGCTTTGTAACCAGAAAATAGGAATCACTAGTGGTTCTTAACAGCACAAAAAAAAAATTACTATCAAGAAATTTGACCTTGATTAATACTAATGAATACTACAATTCTCTAAATTCCAGCCGGTACTACCATTTTAGCTTTCTTTTCATAGAAAAATGGCAGAAATATGTTGAGAGATTATTTTAAACAATGGTTATTCTCAAAGTACAGGGTGGTTCAAAAGTCATGCCACAACCAACATTTTTTTTTTCCTTTTTAAGTAAAATAATTACACAATACAACCTGAAAGTCTAGAAAAATTATATTTAGATGTAAAATAATTACATAACATTAAAACATAAAATAAAAGTTAAAACAATGTCGGGGTTGACAAGACTTTGTGGCCACCCTGTAGTTTTCTGATCATGTTAGAAACACTAAATAAATCAGTGACTACAATTTAAATGGTGTTTGGTCTACTTTTTTTTCTTACTTCTATAACATTTTGAAAAATTTATTTATACAGAGATTGGGTTACTTTATATAAATAAAAAGAAAAAAAATTGTCCACAAAATAAACCAACATTGAGCACAGGATAAAAAAAAAAAAAAAAAAAAAAATTCTGAATGCAAATACCTACTTGTGCTTTCAAAGGTTGATATTATCATCACTTAAGCACAACTTAAGCAAACTTCCTCTTATTACCTCCATCTTTCACTGCTATTTCAAACTCATCAGTCCTCCACAGACTGGGTGCTGGGAACACGTTTGATGAATATATTTACTAACCAAACAGCAATTCAATTAGATAGATACAAACAAATTTGATTAAACAAAACAGAATTCTTATTATTTTCAAGTTATTTTATTTCTTTCAAGCTTCCAAATAATTCTTTTGATGTTAGACTTGAAAGATATTAATTTCTCTGAAAGAGCCATTATTGGCAGACCAAGTACTTTTAGTTCTTATGCGAACTATTATCAAGATGTATATCTATCCATCATTATTAAAACTCTTTAAACTTTAAACTATTGTTTTGTTTTTGTCACCAAGGTGACGCTAAGCAACAGAGGCAGTTTATCTTTTTAAATATTTTTATTAAGTCAAACGTAATTTAGAATAAAAATTGTTCTATTTTTTAGGCTTTTGGAATATAAATTGTTCTATGTATTCTAAACAATTTAGAATATTGTCACTAGTTTTAAAGTTATTGTAACATCAAAAAAAATTAGGAAGCTTGAAAGAAAGAAAAGGAAAGACTTAAAAATAAAGATTGTTTTGTTTAATATTTGTTTGAAAAGATGCTGCCCATTATATATTTTTTTAAAATACTGATAAAAATGAATAGTTGGGAATATACCGTGAAAGTAATTCCTCAATAAATTGAAGATAAATACCATTTTTTTTTAAAATATATATATATATATATATATATATATATATATATATAAAATTTAAGCCTCATACTCAAATCTGCACACCAGCTTGCATCACCACACACGAGACAGCTACCATTCCATACAAGACACAGCTAGCTACAAGCGGTATTCAACCCTTGGTAACAAACCTTACTTAACTTCAGGTTTTCTTGTTTTTCATTAGCATATTGAAAAAGGCAAAAATTTCAGCCTTCTTGTAAAGTTTTTATTTGCAAATCATTGGTGTCATTTTCATGCAGTGCAGTTTCCTTGAAATGACTAGTATAAATTTTGCAATAAAATCTTCATAGAAAGCATATTAAAAATGTATACATTAATCTTTTCAGATTTTTTTTCTTAATTTCTTATTTGTGGCTTAAATGCTAGAACTTCCAGGGAAGTTACAGCAAATCAAAAATGATACTTTTTTTTTTTCTTTTTAAAACCCAAGTTCAAATTGAATAGTCCAGGTTAAAAATTGTGGTAATGGTATATTTTTTCCCCCTTTTTTCAACGCAGGTATCAGCAGGAACAAAGTTTTGGTAAATGGGTCAAAATCTGTGGCCAGTTTACCAAAACCTTTTCTTTTTTGCTAATGCCTGCATCAGAAAAATAAGGTAAATAAAAAATTTAAAAAACTTTGCCTCCTTTTACCATACTTTTAATCTGGACTAGAACATCTAATAGATATGTATACATTTTTGACACTACATATAATTAACAAGCTCCAAAACAAATGTTTCACAATCTTCTTTTGAATACTTCAAAATATTTGTAACTTTTTAAAATTTAGCACACTAAAATTGAGAAAAACTGAAAATAAAAACATTTATCTGGATTTGCAATTTATAGAAACTTTTTCCAAAATTTTTATTTGTAATTAACAGTCCATGACACAATAAAGGCCGTTTTTTCTTTTTTTTTTTTAATGCTTTCATGTAATTTGGAAAATAAATATAGCACTTCTATATATTTTATGTGCAAAGATTTCAAGCTCTATTCAATGGGTTTAAAGTAATAGTAAAAACTAAATAAAACACAAAATAGGCCTCAATGGTGTTGCAGACTGTAAATTATCAAATATTAGATTTTTTTTTTTTTTTTTTTTCAAAAACAAAATATGAAGATCTTGAATCTATCTTGTTTTAAGAGCTTGTAATATGTGTATTAGTAAATTTTTGCCAATAAAAAAATGCATAAAAATAACAGAATTGCATCATTCACAATATAGTTTGGTATTTATTGTTACAGAACCCAAGTTAAACCATTTTTCTAAGAAGAGCGTTAATTTTCTCTTCTCTGTTGCCAAAATCACCACCATCATTGTAGTGATTGTATTTTCGTACCCAGCCACCACGAGGGGTGCTCAGCTTGAAGGGCCAGAGGAAGTTTGAGGCTTGCTTGAAGTGCTTGCCTGCAGTGAAGATTTCATGGATCAAGTCCTCCATACAGATGATGCCAAATCGCCCTGAGACAAAAATAAATATTCATGTGGAAAGTCAAATGGGTGGGACAAAAGGATTTGCTCAATGTCAAGCGGATAGTTTTGATTCCGTCTTACGCAACAAATTTTGTTTATCTTCTACATTTTACGATGTTTTAAAATTAAAATTTTACGATAAAAATTGTGCCGAATTTTGACATTAAACGATTCAAATATTACTCTCAAAAAAATTTACGATTTATAAAAGGCCAATTCATTTAATATATCAAACAGACAATCTCAAATTAAATTCATGGCCAAAAACTGCATAAAAGCAGTATTAAACATTAAATTCTATCAAAAAAAAATTTAAAAAATAATTGTCTGGTTTAATATGAAATATCAAATGTGTGTACTCTTAGTATTGTATACAATTCATGAAGCAAGCAATATACCATTTAGTTAGAATGATTACCATCAGCCATTCTAAATATAATTGCTAAATACAAAATAGTATTTACCAACGATTTTCAAAGTACAAGTTACTTAGATATTGTAAAACAATTACATGGCATATACACAAAGATATAGCATGCTTGTATATAGTCATAAAGAAATTAAAATAAAAAAATAAACTATCTTTAGTTTTAATAGAATATCAAGTTAAGTACTTACATTAAAAATTAATTTACAAGTATTACAGTTACTGCTACAAATTTATATTTTCTAAATTTATTTTCATAATGGATTTTTTAAGGATTATTCTCAAATGTATCTAAAATTGTGGTTAATGACTAGATATCAAGGCAAAAAGTATCTATTTTGGCCTATCAAATTATAGCTGTTTAAAATGCTTCAGTTTAACCTGTTTGCATTGTAATGAAGTGCGAACTATTTTCCATTAAATTAAACTATAGAAAAAAAACTTCCCCTCATGCATTAAAAATGATATTAATTTAAATACTATAAGTTTTTTCACTACATTTGGTTGGTTGGTTAGATTTTACAGTGTCAAACCTTGGGTTATTTATGCCAAATAAACAAATTGATAGAAATAATTTATTAACTTTATGTGTATTCATAAACTGGATTATGTTACATATTTCATTAAACTATCTATATGTAGAAATAATAGTTTGTCAGTCACCGCCTTCCAACACGTATATGATAAAAAAGGTTGGGTGTTTGCCATAAGAGCAAGTTGAATAGTCAAGATAGGTACTAGGGCTTGACTAGCCAATCAATTGGAGGGGCCTCTCCAACTGCTCAAATAAGAAGTGTAGTGGTGCATGTAATGTGCCCACTTAGTACTAATGTCATGGACTGCTCAGCCACCACAACCTTGTCCTCAGTCATTATGGGTCACACCAATCTGACAAGTTAAAGTGACAATTCTTCCAGGCCGTAGTTGTATTGGTACTGTAGGGCTGCACCACAAGGACCCTAACGAAATAAATAGAGAATAAGCTAGATGGGAACTGCACAAGAATGCTGCATGCAATCTTAAGTCGTGGAAACATCTGTACAGACACTGGCCCCCTTATCACACCGACCAGAGTTAATCAAGATATGCTGGACACCGGAGAAGCGAGTATTAACTCATAAGTGAGGTTCTCCTGTGGAAGCCAACACATGGGCACGCCGGTGTGGGTCGTCCAGCTAAGACGTACATTGACCAGCTCTGCAAACACTGAATGCTGCATCGAGGACCTCCCAGGGGCAATGACCAATAGGGACAATTGGCAAGAGATTGTCAGGGATACCTGTGCTACTAGCACGACATGATCGGCCAACAGATGGCCACTGGGGAAGGGGGGTCTTAGCCCTCTGCAGAAGTCTAACTGCATATTATACAGCCCCAGCCAACAGGGACTACATTTGGGCAATTGAAGTATTTTCTTGATAAATCATGGTTAACATCCAATGTTTTGAAATATTCCATAACTGTATTAGAACATTTATAGGCTTCTGTAGTTATGTTTTTTTCTTCTAATAATCCTCAAGGAATATTTTACTAACTTAATTGAGCATTATAACTTTGATAAAACAACCTACATGACATAACTTACAGATTGTACACAAAAAAGCTTATCAAATTTCATTTACTTTTACAAAATCATTAAATTAGGAAAATATTCTCATACAAAATTATTTTTTTCAATTTGTTCATTTTACATAATTGTCAAGTTTTAAACAGCAATCATATAAGAATCTGACCTTAAACTTTGGCTTTCAAGGTAGTAACTAAACTGGAAAACTTAAGAAAAAAATATCCCTAGTTCTGTAAATTCATTTTCTATACTATCCAATAAAAAATTAGATCAAGTCTCCAATAGGCACCCCAATTCCTTCCACTATTAAAAGTTTTTTTTTCACCTAGTCACCAATAACTTCTGCATCCGAATATATTAATAAACAAACCAAAAAATGATTTTTTGCACTTACATTGTATCTGACAAAAAATTTTACAAATTGTGTGATACTATCTCTAAACATCTTGTATTTAAATAAACAAAAATATTTTGTAAATAAAAACTAGTTTTATTTAAACAAATATATCTGCATTTCTCTTTTAGTATAAAAATGCCTTTCGCTTTTTTTTTTTAACTTTTAATGTAATTGTTAAAAAATATTCATAAACTTTTGATTAAAAAGTATCTAAAGATTTTGCTATTGAATTTTAATTTGATTACATGTACTATGTGATCAAATTAAAAATTAATATTTTCAAAAATTAAAATATCTATTGAAAAAAGAACTTAATTTATTGTTAATGCCAATTTTTTTAAATCTGGTACTAATGCAGAATAGTGCACAAGAGATAATATCATTAGATTACGTATGAAAAGGATTACATTTCATTACATTTTACAGAAATACCCAAAAACCTTTGAGACACTAGTAGGGTTAGTGTCATGGTCAGTGTTAGGATTAGGCTACTTGGGGAGTTCCTGTAATCTAATGCTATTTATTAATAAAATACAATTTTATTGTCTCTTGCGCGATATTCTACATTTATACCCAAAACTATTTTAATATAAAAACATGTCACTTGTTTGTTAGTACAAACTATTTAATTTGTGTGTAAATCTCCATAAACTGATTAAAATTGTTTTTTGCTTTGTTAACAAATATATTCAAAAGTGGACGTTACTTTCGACAATAAAACTGAACCTTTTATTAGTGGAAGGAATTATGGTACCTATTGGAGACATGATCAAAAATTTTTTTTATTTTTTCAGTTGATATTAAAGGATTGAACATTTGAATTAATTGCTTTAATTCTACAAATCAGATTTTTTTTTTTGCAAAGTCAGTATCTAGTGCATAATTTTTCACTAATTAAATCAATTATGTAAGAATTTGTTTATCTGCTCAAACCTACTAAAGGCTAACCCAGACTGAATGTGAAAAGTTTTGATTTTTCCATCAACTGCAACCAAAATATCAGTTTTAAAAGTTCTAGACATGATATAAACTAGCATATTTACCCATCTATATTTAAGAATTCCAAAAATAAGCACATTAAGTTATTTTTAAAAGTAGACGTAAAATAACCTTAATTCTAACAGAATTAACTAATCATCATTGACCAAGTTCATTGTAGTAAATTTAACAGCTATATAACTTAATACAACAGTACATCCTTGATATTTCCTATGTGTATTTATAGACTTTTTTTTAAGTATTACAATCAACATTAAAATATCAAGAGATTAGGAATATAAAAAAGAATTTAAATTTAATTTCTGTAATTTATCTTGATGCATAAAAGCTTTTTATTCTGAGTAGTTTAACATCTACTTGGAAAAATTAGTACTTCAATGTAAATAGTTTTAAACATGCATCACTCCTAGTTCATTTTTTTTAATTTTTAAGATTAGTATATTGTAAAATACAATATTTAAGATAATAGTCATATGGAAAATTTTTATGTTAATACCAAATGATAGAATTTTTTCTTTTTACAATTGCATATTACTTATTGCAAACAGCTGCTACAATAATCAGCTGTATTAAGCTGAATAATGTAACAGTTTGTAATAAGTAATATGCTATTTGTCAATTGTTTGGGTTTTTTTTAATCGTCTAAAAAGTAAATTATTTCAATGATTCATATACTTGTAAAATATTCTTTAAAATCCCAATAACTTTTTTAAAAATAAAAAAAATCCTTAGAGAATCTTTTGCAAAAATCAACTTTGATAACACAAAGATTACTAGCGACTAAGGTAAAGACTAAAAGGAGGAAAGAACATCACAACACAAAATTCCAGAGAATCTTTTGTAGAAAACAGCTTTGCTACACAAAGTCTGATAGATTACAAGTGACTCAAATAGAGACTAAAAGAGAAAGGCACAACACAAAAGCAAACAACTCACCAAGTTTCCTTTCAATGAGAGCATTGTCAGTCAAAGGAATACGTTTCTTGTCAATCTTTCCATAGCCACGTTTGTATATAAGCTCTCTTACGCTCTTCAAGTTAGGATATCTGAGAACAATTTAAAATTTGCAAATCAATACGAGTAACTTAAAAAAAAAAAAATCCATGTTATGCCTACAAACCTGTACACGTTTGTTTAGGAGCAAGGGGTGTATTTCTTAAGATAGGTATACCCAAAATTAGCCTAAAATGTGTTTTTGACAAAATGAATTTAGCCCCCCTACAGAAAATAATTTACCAAAAATCAGGGAATTATTGGATTTTAATGAAATTTTCAGTGTTTATTTATCAATGAATTATATTTTTATTTCAAAACTTTTCAGGTCACTTAATTTTGACCCCCCCCCCTACTTTGGGAGTGTAAATTATTGGCGAATTGGTCCTTGATTGATACTAATTACAGTAGAAATAAAAAGATAAAAGACCGAAGTTGTAAATAGAAAAAAAAAAACATTTTTTTAAGTGGAATATTTTATCAGAAAGTAAGTACCAAAAATCGGAAAATAAAATTTTTTTTTAAATAATTTTTTTTTACTCATTTTGATAAATATTTAATTGGCTATTATCTTATAAAAGAAAAATTATACGATATTTTTTCTGCTTAAAATTTCTGCCTACATTTTTAATAGTTTTTCTTCAAAGCATATACTTTGACTAAAATAAGGTTTGCATTAAATAGATATTTATTTCTAGAATCTAAAAATATAACATTTTAAACTTAAAATCCGAATATTTTTATTTTAAATGAATTTTATATATTAATTTTTCATAAAAATATTTAAAGTTTTGAAATAAAATAACTGATGCATTATAAAATTCCTTAATTGATAAATCAATACTGAAAATTATTAAAATCGGATACTTCCCTGATTTTTGGTAAATCTTTTTGCAATAGCGAATGTTACATTAAATTTGTAAACAAGCCAATAAAACCACTTAAAAAGAACCAAAATGGTGTCGGCGAACAAAATTGACCAAAACAAATCATTTTAAATATATTAAAAATAAATTGTTAATGTAATGATATTTTTCTTTTTTTTTTTAATGATAGTAATTGTTACTACTTATCGTTTTAGACAAAAGTTTGACCTTAAATAATAGATTTAATTAATTTTAATTCGTTTTTAAAATTCGTAGCAGACGAAAAATTGGGTATTGCTATCTTAAGAGAATGGGGGGGGGTATTTCTTACAAATGGTCTTTCTGGCATGCTCTTTTTTTTTTTGATAGTTCTTAAAAAAAATTTTCCAAACACTCGAGATTGAAAAGATTACATTAGGGTGGTTTTCAATAGCATAAACCACTCTTTACAAATTCCTTACTGAAGATGGTCATTCATGAGTAGTGGATGACAAGACTACATTTACAATACAATTGTAGAAAACTATAAAAAGGTAGAAATAATTTCGTACCTCAAGGAATATAAAAACAACTATTCTAAATAATTAAAAAAGAAAAAGTCAATTGCAGACATCTAAAAAGGGAGAAGTGATCATACAACTCTCTGGGATGAGGTTCAACTAATAGACAGGGAACATCACTAGAAAAGCTTCATACATAGGATTGTATATAAATATTGAACCATTGGACATTTCTTAAAAGAATTGCTTGGAGAAAAGTATCATCCAGGTTATACATATGATTGAATTAATCCATATATTTGCTACTATTGTTCAGACAGTTTGCTACTATTGTTCAGACAGTTTGACACTAAGCTTAACATCTTTAGTCAAGGCAAGCCAAAAATATACCATAAAATTGGTAACCAGGGATTATCCACAGAGCCACTGCATTGTAGTAGGAGAGAGGTCAGGAGTATGTCCATGGTAGGATTGTATAGTTGGAAGGTAATAAAAGAGTGAACTCTTAGAATGATTATGGGTCATCTCAAAATGCATTTTATAAGATACCTTATTCACAGTAATAGAAAATGTTAGTATCAAAATGGAAAAATTTACAAATGTTTTTGTTTTTTTTTATAATGAAGTGATGTAAACTTTTACTTCAGTATTCATTTTACAATATTTTGCAGTGTAAAAATTTAACACAAAAACCAGGTTTCAAATTTTAAAGCAAAGATGTTTCCGGATTACTTCAAATTTTGAACATTTTGTTAAAGTGTATGTTGCATTAGTACAAGTCAATCAATAAGATTGATAAATATCAAATATACAATAAATTTTAAATACATTCAAATAAACAATATATCATTGCAATGCATTTAGCAAGGAAGAAAATGTAGACACATTCATGATCAGTAGAAAATGTAACAAACTTCGCCATCCAAAGCTAACAGGTGGTCCAATTGGAGGGTTGGTTGGATTAATTTGTAATACATCTCAAAAGATGAATAAATATCAAAACAAAATGAAATCAAGTTAGCATTCTAAAATATCTAGTCAGTTTCACTGACATTGAAGGACCTTTTTTTTTTTTTTTTTTTAAAACTGTAAAAGAAAAGTATTAAGTTAATATGAATATTTCTGTACTTACCCCCAGGTGATATATGGTTCACAAATCTTGATCATGTGTAGAGTTGCTTTGTTGACTTTGACAAATACACCATTGTTGATTTGACGAAGGCGGAACAGCTGCATTACCTTTCTAGGACGAGGGTGAACTCCGTTGATACTGAATGGAAAAAAATTTACAAATAAAATAGTTTAAAGCAGAAAAAATATTTTACTAGTTAATTCGTCAGATAAACTTTATAAATTTCTATAACATGACATGCAAGTAAAGGAACATGGATGCTTTAGTTTTTGGTTTTTTTTTAATATTAAACAGATACCAGGAACTGGTATTGAACTCAGAACCTTGTGATTCTTAAGCAGATGCTCTACCAACTGAGTTAAACGACAATCAAGCAAGCAGTTTGATCAAATTACTTACCCTCTGATACGCATGATAAATGCAACTTTGGATTCATCGGGCACGTAAAAGTTTCCAGCCTTTCGGGCCATTCGCCGGAGACGGATTTCATCACGTGCTTGTTGACGATATTCCTTCACGTATTTCTCTGCTCTCTTGAACATCAACATCCTCTTCTTTTTGCGGAGCTAAAAAAGAACAAATTGATCATGTACATTTTCATGAAGTGTTAAAAGAAAAGCTTCCGATATGGAAAGGATTCTGAATATTTTCAGATTCAATAATTGACAATGAAATCGTAACATCTTTGTGTAGGATTAACTAGTTTTTAACAATCTTGTGTTACTTACTGATTTTTCTTTCAAAAGAGCTTTGGCACGTGAAGCAGCATACTTTTCTTTCAGCTTCCTCTTCTTCAAAATAGCTTCAGGAACTTTTGGAATAGTCTTAGGTTTTGATCTGAAAGGGGAAGAAAAAAATACTTGATAAATACTTTCAATAATTTCCTGATGGCAAGAAAAAAAAATTAACTTAATGTGTGTGTGTGTGTGTGTGTGTGTGTGTGTGTAATAGTGTTTGTTTTATAACATCAACCCTATCCGGGTCATTTAATACCAAAGTCATTTTGATATCCGGTTGCTTACAGCACATGCTGTTGCTTAAATGGTCACCCATCTAAGTATTGGACAGGCTCATTGCTGCTTAAATTAGCAGGAATCGGTGCTTTTAACGTGACTTAACCGTAAGCTGGGTGTGTGTGTGTCTTTATATGTGCATGTATCTTGCCAAAGAGCAATGGTTAGAACTAGTCTCATATACCATTGCAACTGCAGGGAGATATATATAACATGTTATTTGTTATCAGTCTAAGTAAATGACAAAAATACTTACACATCTTTGTTTTCCTTGGCTGCTTTTGCTTCAGCAGCTTTTTTTTTTCTAAAGAGTACCATTTTCCTGGAAAAAGAGAAAAAAAATTAAAATTTTTTTTAAATAAACACTAACATTTACATTTTTTATTCAATAAAGTGATCTTATAAAAATTTGCAAATTCACAAGCTATATACATTTTTCAGTATTCATACTTACTTTTTCTTGCTGTCTACAGGTGCAGTTTTTGCACTGGCTGGCCTGGAAATAAAAAGAAATCAAGTTAAAAAAAAATTGAAAATAAAAGTTGAAAATTGGTTTTATATCTAACTAAAAATCGATCTATTTAAAGTTAATAGTACATATATATATTTCTAACTCACCGCTTTAATTCCCTGAAAAATAAATGAAAAATAACTTTATTCATTTACAAAATGAACAAAGCATAAAAAATTCCTCAGTATTCATGAATTCCAACAAAATCTAGATAATTACAGGGGCTAATAATAACCCTTCATTATTAAAAAACAGCAAAAATGTGCCCCCACCTCCCTCCAGGCATATGTATGTTTTAATATTATAAAATATTTAATGAAACTAAAGAACAATGCTCATAAGACATTTTAATTGATTTCTATATGAATTTATACATAGGATTACTTCTGATACGTTTGAGAATAAAACTATTATTGCAAATCAATAACACCAACTAATTATTCCTTAAAACCAGTATGCAAATTATCAACACCATATATTATGTAAACCTTTAATTTCTTAGTGATATATAACACAGGATTTTAAACACATTAACATGTGTTTTGGGACAAATATAATTCAACTAGACTTAAAGACATTAATAAAGATGCTAAATAAGATTAAACAATGATTATTCAATAATCATTGAGAATATAATGTACAACTATAGGAATAATGTATAACGATAGGAATTGTGATGTCAGTGGTGATCTAATTTCAATTACAGACAATCTTTATTACAAGGTGTATAAATGAAAGAACACTCACCTTTTGGTCCCATCAGCTTTGGGTGCTGGCTTGGCCGCAGCTTTATCCTTGGCTGGAGCAGCTGCAGCTGGTTTAGCCTTAGCAGCGGCTGGAGCAGCAGCAGCTTTGGGAGCAGCAGCAGGCCTATTAAAAAAAAAAATTTAAAAGTTATTAAAATTTTTATATCTATTTTGTAGTAGTTTTCTCTTTAAGTGACAAATTCGAAGAACCATGAAAGAAAAATTTATCGCATTTGATATTTCTATCCATGTAACTTAAATAAGCTATGTGTAAACTGACATGGTCTATTATGAGCTCTGTCCAGAATTGATTCAACCATTTAATATATAAAAATAGCCTAGCCGACTAAGAGGACATCAGAGTCAAAGTAGTTTTACATACTCAAGTTGCATTTGAATTTATACTTTATATGGCCCAAGTTTAGTCTGTAAAATTATACAGTGCAAACTCCTTATAAATATATTAAAAAGTTGGGTTTTATATTCATCTGTAGGCCATCACTCACTCAATTATATAAAGATGAGTCAGAGATGCCAAAAATGGGAGTCAAGGTTCTGACTCCACAGCCCTGGTAATAACTCACAACAGGTGAGATGGTAATTTACTTTTTTTTTTTGCAATCTAATCCACTTTCTAAAAGACTTTAAAACTCTTTTGGCATCACTATCTCAAAAGAAGCCAAATCAGACGTGAGTAATTGTTTTTAACAAATAAAACAAAAAACGTCTACAGGATCCCATTTGAGTGTTTTATTGCCAACTGATTAACCCCATAGAAGGGTGTGTATTGCATGCATAATAAAATACAGTGATTGAAAAATTATTTCAAAGCTAAAGATATTCAAAATGATTATATTCTTTCCACATACAGACGTTTTTTGATAGTACAGAGACTAAATTTTTGCAAATATAATGGAGCCTTAATATAAGTCCTCAGATAATGGGCATCTAATAATAAATTTCAATTGAATACGGGGGGGAGGGAGCTCTTTCTAAAGATCTAAAAACATTTAAAATTACCTAAAACATTTTACAGAATCATTAAGTTTTAGTACAATGTATGGATAGCTTTTTTAAATGGAATGTAGGTCTTAACTTGCTTTACATTTTTTTTTATATGAATTTTAAAAAATTAAAAAATAACACTAACAATGAAAATCTTAGTGAAATTAAATTAACTACTTATCAACAAGTGGATATTAATCCTGAATAATTTATTTATTCCGATCTAAATTAACATGTGAAGGTTAGATTTTGGTGGAAAATTCACGTAAATCTTAGATAAATAGACAGAACGATAATCTAAAAAATAAATTTAAAAAATGTCAAAACGGCACAAAAATATACTCACTTTTTTGCTTCGGCGGTTGCCGGTTTCCTAAAAAAAAAAAAAAATAAATAAGTAAATAAATAAATAAATAAATAAAGAGTAAAAAGTTTACATAAAAATCCTATTAAATGAATTTATATCTTTATAGGAACGGCTAAACAATTCATAAATGCTGTGTACGAAGAAGTTAAAAATAGTTCCTCGATCTATATTTAATTTTGGATAAATAAAACACCAAATCATTCCGAGCCTTAAAATACTTGTTCAAAAATCAAATTGTAAATTAACAGTAACACAATCAACACACTATAAAATTATATATATGCAAACTAAAACACGTAAAACTGGAAAGTTTAATTTAAATCTAAATCATTTTAAAAATATATAGCTAATTAAAGACATTTTTTTTTAAATAAAAATACAGAAATGTTAACTTACTTTTTTTCTTCAACCATTTTCTTAACTGAAATGAAAAACAAAGTTTTCGTTAAATATCACAATTTTTTTTTTTTTTTTTGGAAACACGTGGGTTGGATCCGCGCACCTATAGATTCTAGCAATCAAGTAAATATAGACTAAAGTCACAATACAAATTTTAAATTAATCGTCTATACTGGATACCACGAGACGATCCGTGTACTCGTTAGGTTCTCACTGTAATATACTATGATAGTGATGCCACTATTCAAGAAGTGAAGGAATCTATTTAGCACTTTATCTCAGCTATCTCGAAAATTTGAATAAAAAAATAAGTTACATTCAGCGAACGAAAACGATAAATTTATCATGAGGTAAAAACCTGGACTGAAATTTACTTTGTTCTTGTAAGAATTTTAAATGTACTCCTCGCTAAGGTGCTCGCTATATATCGTTTATGCTGTAACGGTTACATACCAAACACGAAAATTAAATTAAATACACACGAATAATTATTATTCATAGGATTGATTTTATACGTTAAAAATTTCCCCTCAACGAGAAACAAAACTATTACTAAAACTATTACATTACTAAAAATGGGTTAGTAAAAGAAGGGAAGCAAATGGACAGCTTGATCAAGTCTTAAAAAAAATGAATAATCCACGCTTACGATAAACATTTAAATTAGAAAAATAATGTAAATCATAATTACATAGGTATTTTAAAAATAAGGGTTTTAAGGTAAGACTGAAGTTGGAATTATCTAAAAATATCACACGTTAACAATTACAGGCTGCAACGTTAGTCCAACATCCCGACCACTTTTTGGCACATGTAAAGAAAACACTGATATTTTTAATTTACAAATTACAATTTTTATAATTCGTTAAAAATTATTCAAAAGGAAAAAATGATTTCCTGGAATTGCTAAAACAAGAACTAAAATAAAAGCTCAATAACAAATTCAAATTTAGATAAGCACCACGTGTTTAAAGGTAATGAGGATCGCCATGTTGGATCGGCGAAATAAAAATCCGATCAATTTAAAGTCATAATTCACGTAAATCATGCATTTGCGAAAAGAAATAACAATTATAAATGAAATATAAAAGCATATTACTTCAAAAAAATGTCAAATAGAATACAATCACACAAATAAAAATTCAGATGAAAATAGATAAATAGACAGAAGAATAAACATACCCTCTCGCTCGTAGCCTGAATACTAAAAAAGACCGAATTAGCCTCAGAATCAGCTAAAGCTGATGTCACTTCCTTTTTAACCGGAAGTTGGTTTCGTATTATTTTTTTATGATAAAAGATTAACAATTCATATATAATTATTAAAAATTAAAAATATTCATTTTTTATGTTAGTTTTCTCTGACATTTTTAATTTAATTATCTACAATAATTTTTGGTAAGTAGATATTTACAAAGTACGTATACAGACTCCATGACAGTGGCTTTATGCGCATGCGCACATTAATTTTTTTTAAATCAGGAAATAACAGTTTCTTATGTTTTTTTTTTGTACGACTTATTGGGAATTTCTACTTTACATATAAATTTGGTATTTTCATTGTAGGGTAATAATTAATTCACAGGTTTTGAGTGCCCCGTACTTATACAAAAAATAATATATTTGATGAAACTATATATGTCCCGTTGAGGAAAACTTTTATATAGAAATATAATACTTACATTCACCACCCAGATAAGAGTAAGTTTCAGTCCGTGTGTGTAAATTTTGGTAATTTATGAGGAAGTGCCTCCTGCCTCAAAAATTGCTACCCGGTGACTATTAAAATAACGACCCAGCTCAGTCTATTCAAAACTATCCATCGTCATATCTATCTATCTCAATTTGTTCATATTTATCTATATTACTTTAAATACTAAGATTTTTTTTATTCATGTTTGTTTAAATGTCTTGTTTTAAGTTTAAATAAACAAGAATTACGACAAAAAAAGATGCAACCCCCCCCCAAATACATTTACTTGTCGAAAATATCTATCTATCTCTATTGTTCATATCTATCTATATCATTTTGTTTGTTTATCTATCTATCTCAGTCTATTCCAAACTATATATCCATCTTCATATCTAAACAAGAATTACGACAAATTACGATAAATAAACAAGAATTACGAGCTGGGGTTGTTATTTTGATAGTCACCGGGTAGCAATTTTTATTTAATTTTTGGAACTAAAATGTAAAAAAAAAAAAAAGTAAGGAAATGACTGAAACTTACACTTATCTGGATAATGGATGAATATTCTGGATAACTTGGATTTTATTTTATTTTTTATCCATTTATTTATTACATTATTCATTGGGGAGGGGAGACAAGATAATCTTAAGATTTATATATCATTTTTTTTTTTTTTTTCAAAAAAATAATGAAAAGAAAACTTTATTTTTTAAACTTAAAAAAAAAAATTAAATTTCAGGCCTTGTACCTAGATATTGCGGTGGCACCTCTGTATCCGATCTCTTGTGAATAAAGTGCACAGAGTTGCCTTTTTATGAGAATCAGATACATTGGTGCACCCGTATACCAGATAAATCGCCTCTGAAAAAAAATTAAAAAATAGGAAAACTTCTTTTCTCTTTCCGACTTATTTATGTTGCTTGTCATTCAGGTGGCCTTCTTCTGATCAAGTAATTCGTTAGATTTTTATTTTCTATGTTTTTTAGACGAGGGAGTCCTATTTACAATGTCAAATCTATTTCTATACACGAGTTCATTGAAACTTTGGTACTAATAGTTAATTTCATCTTCCTCCTCCTCCTCCTCCTCTTCCTCTCCTCTAAAGAAATAATAAAAACAACAGAAAATCTGTACATGTTATTGTAAATAGGACACCTATTCAGGTGGGACTGTAGACTACTCTGACTGCACCTCTGCATAGGAGTAAGACCCACCCAATAGGGCTACCTGTTGGCTGTGAGTGGCAGCGCATGAAGCCTGAGTACAGGATCCTGGTGGCTGAGCAGTCTGTGAGCCGGGTTCTAAGTGGTCCTGTGACATGCAACACTCCGCTTCTATCTTTACAGACAGTCGGAGAGGCTCCAAACGATCAATTACCTGATCATGTCAAGCTTTAGCACCTATATGATGTTCCCAACCGTATTCTTCAAATTGCTCTTATGGCAAACATCCAACCCTTTTTATCATTTGGGTGCTAAAAGGTGATGGCTGAGTGTTACCCACCAGTTTATTAATTCTACCAATTTATTAATACACAAAGTTAATGAAAATTATTTGGTACTAATGCACTTTAGCGAGCAAAAGATAATATCAAATTACATACAAAAAGCTTTACATTTCACAGAAATACCCGAAATCTTTGATACGCTAGGGTTAGGGTACTTCAGGAGTTTCCGACATTTAATGCTATTTATACGTAAAATGCAATTCTAATATTATCTCTTGTGCACTAAAGTGCATTAGTACCAATTATTTCCAAACCAAACCAATTACTTACATTTAATGTGTGATAGCCGTGTCGGCAGGGCTTAGAATGCATCCATTGCAACCTCTGCAGAGAGGTAAGATCCCACTTCCAAAAAGGTGTCCTGTGCATGTCCTAAATTGCATCCAGACGCCCTGAAACCATGCTTGACCCCCAGATTGCTTTGTTAGGCCTACAAACTATTTGATTAAAAATCATATATACTATAGGTTGGCAAGAGGTTTAGCATTTTTGGTTTAAAAAGGTGGCTGTGGTTATTCTTGGTGCATGTTCCTAGGGTTTACTTTTAACCCCATCTTATTCGGTGGTTGCGCTGAAAAGGAATTCAAGAAATGAAAAGGGAAGAGACAAAGACAAAACGCTGTTTTATGATTTAGGCTTTATTCACTGGTCATAGCCGCCATGTGACAAGGAAATATGTCCCTGGCCAGTAGTAGTGTCTAAACACAGTCAAGGCCTAAACTCGATTGGCCGAGAGATTCTCTTGGGGTCAGAAGTGGGTCCTTTTTCCACACATGCTCAGAGGGTTCTTCCAGTTAAGCTCATGGGAGCTTTATATTTTTAAAATTTTTATTTCAATTTTATTTTAATTACCACAATACAAAAGAAACAAAATTTGGCATTAAATGGCCCACAAATAAAATAACCAATAACCAATCTACCATCTAAATAAAATAACTGTACCAGCATTAGGAAGAACAAAGTGGTTTTGATTTTTACAGGTCTTTATTTGTCTTCTGTACTCTTGAGTCTTTGATACTTCGACGTCAATTTACCGTAAACTAAAAATATAACAAAAACAAAGGATATACAAATGCATAAATGAACCAGTTAACAAAAGAGAAATTTTAATCACAATTTGACACCAACTTTTACCTCCTCCTGGGCTGGTAGTGTAGTGAGGTATTTGCCTCTCATCCCACTTATGAGGGCGTGACACAAGGACATTTTTATGTGGGCCCACCCACTAGCCAAAGCTCATGGGTGGTAGACACAAAAAATGCATCAATCCCGTCAGCATTCCCTCTCGAGGGGGGCACCTCAGGCGCTAGGCAATAAACCCAGCCCTGCCCCTTTAAATCAAGGGGGCAGGTATTGCCTGGGGGGATAGCACCCTGGGATCGATGCTGTTAATTTAACACAACACACCGGTCTAGTGGCTGAAGCACACCGGACCCCGCCCCGAAGGACGGGTTGGTAGTGGAGTGATATATTTTCCTCATACCCCACTTGTACAAGGTCAGGCACAAAGGCCACCCACAAGCCGAGACTCTGGGTGGCAGGTGGAAAAATTGTGTTGATCCCGTCGGCATTCCCCCTCAAGGGGGGCGCCTCAGGTGCTGGGAAATAAACCCAGCCCTGCCCCTTTAAATCAAGGGGGAAGGTATTGCCTGGGGGGATAGCCTCCTGGGATCAACGCTATTAATTCAAACACACTGATCCAGTGGCCGAAGCACACCGGACCCCCGCCCCAAAGGACGGGTTGGTTTATTTGTCGCATACCCCACTTGTATGGACTGGGCACAAGGCGTCGTTTTAACGTGGGCCCACCCACAAGCCGAGGCTCATGGGTGGGAAAGAACAAAAATTGCGTCGATCCCGTCGGCATTCTCCCTCAAGGGGGGCGCCTCAGGCGCTGGGCAATAAACCCAGCCCTGCCCCTAAGGAGGGCAGGTATTGCCTGGGGGGATAGCCCCCTGGGATCGACGCTATTAATTCAAACCCACCGATCCAGTGGCCGAAGCACACCGGACCCCCGTCCCGAAGGATAGGCTGGTGGTGTAATATCAAGGTCTTCTTTCATGTACTATATGTACTAATATAGCACATCGCATGCAAATGACCCAGCAAATGACCCAGTATACAAACAACTGTGCTGCAATTCTGCTTTACAAGCAGAAAGTCGCAAGTTCAATCCTCGCCGAAACTGCCAACTGTGCTGCAACAATAACCAATAGCCAACCTACCATCTAAAACTTTAAGAAATTAATGTTTTTCAAATTTGACAAATTGCTTAAGTAGAAGAAAGTTTTCTGGATATTAAGCAACCCATGGCATAGTGGGTAACATGTTGGACTGCAACATTGTAGTAAGCAAGTTCAAATTCTAGCCATACTATTACATTCACTTACGGATTAATAGTCTTGGGAAAGGTATGAACCCACTCATTCCCCCCCCCTCAGCTATGGGTTAAATAGTACCAATACTATTTTGTTACAAGAATAGCTTTGGCATTAAATAACATCTTGGTTCTTAATAAATTTAAATTAGGTCAAATGTTCCTTTTCTTAGAAATCTTACAAAATGATTTTAATATTTTTTTTCAACTCTCTGACCATATAGTTTTAAATTTTTTTATTTAATTCACTTTGCGAATTCATTTTTCCCCTAATTCCAACTATCTACCCAGAGCTTAATGGGTGACCCAATGGGTCAAGTTTTGTCTAGTATATTACTAAATATTTCAGTTCAAAAAATCAGAACATTTCTGGAAGCTGTTGTAATATTTTGCCTTAAAGTAGCAGAGATGCTGATAGGTATGTGTCCTGTGTCCCTCATCATTGGTAGTTCTCTACATCAAAATGAGCTTCTATTGAGAGCAGTTTTTAAGCACATTGATGGCAGCACAAGAAGTCCAACATCATTTATTAGTCCAATTGGGAGATTGTGTACAAATGACTATCATGAGTTTTACCAATAGTTAGTCCTCTAGAGAGCCAATATTCTAGCATCAAACAAACAGACGATCTGAGCAGTGATCAGATACTTCTTCTAGAATATGCAGTAGGGATTTCACAAGGGAAAGTCACCCTAGATATGCTGCATGGAAAATTGGACCTTTAAATCAGGTAAGATGGTTGACGTTAGCTACCAGACTAATGTGTTTGTGGACTCGTGGAATTTACCCTGAAAACATATAAAAACTACACAGCCTAATCCAGTTTATTGTTGCAGTTTATAGAGTTAGCTGGTTTGAAATTAAAAGAGACAATAAATTTCATAACCAGCAACTGTATATTTTCAATATGCTGCAAAAAATCAAAGGGCTACCACCTGAAATTCAGAAGATTGCATTCAAAAATATTCAGCATAATGCTTTTGGCCTCCTACCAGAAAATATGTTGTATTCAATGTTTAAATCAGATAAACTGGAAGTGAGGGACGAAGCTATAAAAAGAATTTTAGCCATTCAGTAAGTAATTTAGATAAGATTGATTAAAATGATTTCAGCAATTTATAGATTCAATTTAAAGTAATATCCTAATTTCATGATGAAAATTAAAAATTAAGACAAGATTGAACTTTCTATTTAATATATTGATTTTTCAGGAGAGGGAAGAGGGAAGCCATCCAAAAAGAGGCTAAAAAAATACCAAAAATAAATTTTGATGCTACACTTTGGTCACAGTTGATCGACCTGTCTCAATATGAAATTTGTGAGCCTGGATTCACAGAAGAATTTTTAGATAATGAACTGGAGTCATCAAAGAGTGGGATAAAATTAGAGTTGCCTGATTTGCCTTCACACTCTCAAAGTATTGAAAGGGCAGTAAAATTAACAACTTCAGCTTCCCAATCAGTTTATAGAATTGAAGCAAGGCATAGGCATATCATTACAAAAGTTTTATGCTATGAAATGAGACCTTCCTTTGCTTCAAAGGGCTCTTATGTAGAGCAGTTTAATATGATAGCATGATAAAAGTTACTATTATCCCCAGAACATTCATGTATCTTTATCATGTCTTTTATAACTTTATGCATTACAATGATTATATAAAATAGAAACTTAAAAAACTCACAATTAGTAACCAGTAGATATTTAGAGGAGTGTTCAAATTACAATGGTAGCTAATATTAAAAATCATCATCCCTTCATTTGTTTCTAGCAGAGATCATACTTATTTGCTTTTGTCCATTGATAACAGTAAAAACTAATTCTACAACAATATCTTGCAATGTTATTAATGACATATCTCAATTAATGAGGTAAAATGCTGCTTATTTGAGATATTAGGGTGGGGTGGAGGTCATAATGTCACTTTAAATGTTATATTCTATTCATTTTATTTGAATAAGATAAATTGACAAATTTTTCTGGATTGAAATTATAAGATTTTAAAGCAATGTCTTATGTAAATGTATCAAAAACAAGGATTTCAGAGGGCTTCATATTAGACGATCTTTAAAACTAAATGCTCAAAAATTGTGCAAGCTAGAAACCTACTTTTTGGTGTCAGTACTTATCATACCAATACCCAACTTTCTCTATTTGTTACATTTTGATATTCCCCAAAAAGTTGAAAATCGACCTACCCTATTGTGTATATAACAATAAAGATGAGGACAACAGTAAAAAGAAATCTAAATTATACAAACCCCATTATTCTGTTGGCTTTATTAACCTGGCTTTCTATGTACTTTTTAGATTTGAATTCACTATCAACATGAGTAGGGATTTGTGGGGATTAAAATAAAATTAAGATAAAAAAAATAAAAAAATAACTCCCATGAGCCTTTACCGGAAGAACCCTCTGCACATGTGCGGGAAAAAGGACCCACTTCCGACTCCCAAGAGAATCTCTTGGCCATTCAGACTTAGGCCTTGTCTGGGACAAGACACAGCTACTAGCCAAGGAGAAATTTTCTTGCCACAAGGTGGCTATGACCAGTGAATAAAGCCTCAATCATAAAACCACCTTTTGCCTTTGTCTCTTCCTTTTTCTTTCCTTGAATCCCTTTTTTAAGCATGACAACCAAATAAGATGGGGTGAAAAGCAAAACCCTAAGAACACACACCAAGAAGAACCCCCACCACCTGTTTAACCTAAAACACAAAACCTCTTGTAACCCCATAGATTATTTCCCTTACCTATCAACAGTTCTGTTATTTTTGTGTTAGGGGATACAAAATTGAATTACTTTTCATGCTGGCTAATGGTCACTATGTGGCATTGTCAATGTGGTATAAAAAAAAGGAAGAGGCAAACTCAAACTCTCTGTCAATCAAGTTGCACACATATGCACTTCCTTTTCACCTTACTTGTGTCACATGGCACATAATAGGATGTCCTAAACATGTAAGTTACTTTCATTCTCTATCCACTACACATATCAAGGACTCTACAATTTACTAAAGACTCTTCCTTTCACATTAGGACATTTCTCTCATACAACTCTTTATAGTCTCTTTATTGTATTCATTATAATGCTTGTATTTATTCTCTTTAAGTCTGCTTGGATAATAAAATGTTATTTTTAACTCATGAATTGATTTTGCATATATATCCACATGAATATGTATTATACTACAAAGTGTCTGGGCTGTTTCATCTCAACATAAAATGTTAGTGGCGAGTTTTAGTATTCAAAACAACAAACATACAAAGACCAACTTTCAGTCATCAAAACCATAGTTTATCCACCACATACGTATAATATACATGTGTGGCAGATAGACCTGGATAATATCCGAGTCTTTTCCAAGTGAGATGATTCCAAGAAGATCCTAGTGTAGCGTTGTGGCTCAGCTTCTTGTTTCATCACCTGTGGCTGAACACAGAATCAGATGAAATGGCTGACTTTGTCTAGAAAACACATATGGGAAGAAAAGATCTCAGACGACAAATTATAGTGAATATCATTTCATTGTTATCATAGATCAGAGTTAAAACATAATTAGGGTAGAGAGAGAGAGTGGGGGCAGCAAATTATCTCAGCATGGATCCTGGCTAGCCTGAATGCTTTAGTTGACTACTGGATGAAAATGAGTGTTGCTTTGATATGTGTTTCATCCTCTTTGTCTAGTCAGATCATCAAAAGTTTCATTAACCAAGTGTAGATTCCACTTGACTTCAGCAAAGTTCACTTGATCTCAGTGCTGATGCCTCATATATCTTTACACTAACACTCGGTGGTGTGTCCTGAAAAATATGCTGGATAAGCAAATAACACTGATTTTATGATTTTAGACAAATATGAATAATTTTTATCAACTTAACATATTCAACATAAGAAGTATTTGAACATAACTTTCAAAACAAAATTTACCAGATTCGAAAAAGTTTTGTGCATAGGGAAGTCATGGTTTGCTATAAACAGACTATTAGTTATATGGAAATCAGATCTCACCAACAAGTTAATGTGATAATTCTTCCAGGCTGTGGTGTATCAGTGCTACTGTATGGCTGCTCCACTTGGACCTTGATGAGGTGCCTGGAGAATGCACAAGAATGCTGTTTGTGATCTTGAACAAATTGTGGAAACAACCCCCTACATGGAAACAGCTATACGGCCACCTGGTCCTTATCACACAAACCACCCAAGTAAGATGGACAAGACATGCTGGACACTGCTGGAGAAGTAAGGATGAACTCATAAGCGACGTCCTCCTATGGAAACCAGCACACGGACATGCCAGTGTGGGTTGTTCAACAAAAACCTCTATAGACCAGCTCTGTGCGGATACTGCATGCTGCGCGGAGGACCTCCTGGGGACAATGAATGATAGGGATGGTATATATATGCCACATGGCTCTCATTCAAAGAATAGAGGCAAAGGAAGTTGAGAAGGGATTTATGAGACTGTCATGTGACACCGCAAACCACCTCCCAAAGGACATACCTATTCTCTAAGGGAGATAATCTATTCTCACTATATTAGCTTGGCAGAAGTATGAGATACCCAGAGTGAATCAAACTCACTAATGATGATCTAGCCAATGGTGTGATTAAAAATTTCAAGGATAGGTTCTCTCATTACAGGTCTCAATAACAACAGATTTTGTCACTGCATGGTCTAGCAGGTGCATAGGTTAAAAAATGGTTAACAACCCTTGATTTCTGGCATAGGAGCTTTGGTTCCTATTGAGTGAGTGAGGTAAAATGATTTGTGTGGTTTCAGAGGCCATCTCCCTCAGAAAAAGCACCTGCCTTATTGCCTAAAAGGGATAGGGCTGGGTTTATTGCCTAATGCCTAAGGTGACCCAAAAGGGGAATGCCGAAAGGACTACGTATTTTTTCACTGGCCATTGCCCGAGCTTTGGTTTGTGCATGGCTCGTCATGTTACAAAGACCTTGTGTTAATCCAGCATTGTGGAAGGTCAGGAAAATATCACTACCTCCTGAAACTAAAGAAATTCCAAGAACAGGTGCAAAACAACTGAATCCCATCACTGGGTCTAGCCCAATTCACTATTTTACCACCCAAGATAAACTAGAGAAATGTGGAGAAACAACTGTGACGTAGTGGGTCTTTGTTCTTATAAATGGGCTCATTTCTTCGTGTGTGAAAAGGATCCTTGAATCCTTGAATCATGATCTGTAGTATCCTGTGCTGATTAAAAACAAACTTGACCACATCTCTTGTCAACAATATTTATTATGGCCATGTGTAGCATAATTATTATGGTCTACCAGGAATTCAGAATTGAAAAATAAAACAGTGGTCGGATTTCTGGAGAGAGAGGGGTAAAAGAAATAAGAACAAAGGTTAAAGTTTGGAAGAATAAACACACAATGGGGTAACAGTAATTGACCAAGAAGTGATCCCGAAAATAGATTCAAAGATAAAAACAGAGGTTCGGGGTTTTGACCAGAAGAGGAAAAAAATCACTCTCTTTTTGGTCAGGTCTTGTGGGAAGCAGGTGGGGCTTTCCCAGTTCCCTCTATGGGTTCGATATAGTAGTAGCAAACATGATTTATTTCAGAGTAATTTGACACTACCCTCTCTCTCTCTTTCTCTCTATCTTTCCTTCTCTCTGTAAAAGAACCCACCAGCGTCAAAGAAATAAACAGTCCCCTGTGACTATACAACCTGCGTGTGTTGTTTCTGAACTAATGATGACTACTACTACAACTTGAACTTGGCTCTATGCAACATACATGCATTTTGCTGGTACACATGATCATCTGTAGTAGTCGTCAACACAAAGAGAGATAGAAAGATTGTTTATAATAACAGAATTGGCATAATTAGATTTAGGAAACTTATGACTCTTCCGCCTGTCAAACTTGGAAGAGGAAAGAAAGAAACGCCTGTAGCTTTTCTCGGATAGGCTAAAAGGTCTATGTCATGCTTGCTTCTCCAGACCCTTTCTGGTCTTCGCTCCTCTTCCCTCCAACTATTTGACACTTCCTTTAAAATTACCGTTAATCAGCTGATTATTTTCTTACATCATTATTTCCGTATATTTTAATTCCATTGTATATTGTTATATAAGTACATTGGAATTTTAACCAAACAATTTGACATTCTTCTGGCCAGATTTTTCCTCTCAAGAATGTTTTTAATTTTCCCAAAAATATTTTGGCATTTTCTCTAATTTGGAATTCAAACAAACAATTCACAAAATGTATTTCAGCTAGATTCTTCCTTTCAAAATATTTCTTTCTTTCTTTTTCACCCATAATTTACTTTTACTAAAAGAGATTCTTTTGCAACCCTTAATTATCCAAACCCCTAATTATGTAACACAACCATATTTTTCAAAGTATCCCTCTTGTCTCTGTAAAGATGGCACATCTCACTGACTTCAGCACATGTGTCACCACTTTCTTCTTTGAACAATCTTCTCTTGATTGCAGAGGAAAAAAGTCATAGAACTCATAATTTACAGAATTTAACACTTAAAAGCTGAAGAAAAAAAATAATAGCATCAAATCTTTCTGCATATGAACAGCATATAATATTTTATTATTGTTTGAAATATTTAAGCATAAGATGTATGCCAAAACTACTCCTGTTTATGAACTTTCCCAACAACAGCTGGCACTTCCAGAGGAAATTGGCCAATCAGAGATTAGCACATAAAAACATTTAAGATCATTTGCAAATAAATTGCTAATTGAACATTCTGTGAGCAAGACCTACTGATTAGGATTACAAGGAGACCTACTGATACTACACTCTTTTCTATCTAGGATTTCAAGGAACACTACAGACAAAGATTACAAGGATTAGCCAACTGAACCTCTACCATGGCAACAAGAACTCTAACAATTATTACTACTTTAACATTCAAAACTTGTTTGTTGCTCAATGGGAGGATCACAAGACCCTTCCATGTCAAATCATCCAGAAAAAAGAAAAATTGTCACCCATACCCTTCAATTTTTCTTAGATTGCATCCAAGTGTTAACTATGTTAAAGTAAGACAATCCCCCAAAATTTGAGCTTCTAATTAAAAAAAAATTGGCCTATATATGTCAATTTTTAACTCCAAATTCTTTGGTTAGTGCAAAAAATCACAACCTTTTGTAACCTATTTTTGTCTGTAAAATGAGTTCTAGAGCTTCCCTCCTCCTAAAGACTGGCTTAGAAAAGCTTTTTGGCCCGAGCAATCAAAAAATGCTATAAAAAAAGCTCAAAATTAAGAAATTTTAAGTTATTATCTCTGATTTTTTCATAACAAGATGGGAAAATCCTTATGTGGTATTGCATCTATTACAAAAAAAAAAAAATTCCTCTTATTTTCACCTTAAAAACGAATTAAAAATTATTAAATTGATTACCTAAGGTCAAATTTCAAGTTGAAAAGTAGTAACATTTTAAAAAAGAAAGAAAAATATAACATATCTAATTTATTTTTAATACATTTTAAACAATTAAATTCGCCCCAAAAATGGCTAAGTGAAGATTTATGACACACTCAAAACAAACCCTCTTATGAACATTTTAAAACACTTTTAAAAGTTTCTTCTTAGAAATCAATAACCAAAAATACACTATGTATAGAAAAATAACTAACTTGTTGATATCTATTTAAATATAATTTTTTTTCATTCCAAACATGCCCACCCTGTTGGTTGGGGTGTTAGAATACACCGACTGCACCTCTGAAGTGGGGTAAGATTCCCCCCCAATGGGGCCACCTGTTGGCTGTGAGTGGCGACCCGTGATGTTTAAGGACAGATCCATGTGGATGAGCAGTCCATGACATGCAACACTCCACTTTGGCCCTTACATGGACTAGAGGGGCGATCAGAGAAGACCCTTCCAATCAATCGTCTGGGAACGTTAAGCCCTAGCACCTATATCATTGCCCTGACCCTATGGCAAGTCCCAACCCTTTTTATTATATGGGGGCTAGAATGTGGTGGCTGAGGGTCTTCATGTCCTGGGAATGACTATCTGTTGGTGAGGTTCCAGTTCTGAAGGTTTGGGGAATGTGGAGCACCCCTTCATCACCATTACTCCCTGGTCCACTCTGACCTGGAGTGGTCGTACTTGTTAGGGTCCCATGTATGGGTTAAATAGAAAAATGTGTTTATAGAAAAAATTGAGTATCCATTAAGAATGAATTCATTTCAAAACTTTGTCGGCATTAAATGACCCACTGAGGTTGATATGCTGTAAAACAAACCAAACCAAACACACAATCCACAAAGTGTTTACCTTTAGTAGGGAAACAAGTTTAACATGATATGCCCATGTCTACAGTAGCTCATAAGTGGCAATTTACTAACCCAGATTGATAAACAAAAAATTAGGGAATCAGGGAATTTTCTGATTTTAATAAAAGTTTTCAGTGTTGACTTATTAATCAATGAATTCTTTCTTTGAAATTTCTGAATCATTTCAATCAAACTGATTCAATGGAAATAAATTGAAATTAAAAAAAAAATTACTGTTCATGCCATACATATGTGTCTTGAAAGCAACAATTTATTTACCTAATTAAATTGGGGGGGGGGGGTCAAAGTTAAGTGACCTGAAAAAAATCAGAAAATTTTGAAATAAAATAACTGATGCATTATAATAATATTCATATAAATCAACACTGAAAATTTCATTAAAATCGGATAATTCCCTGATTTTTGGTAATTTTTTTTTTTCAATCAGGGGGGTAAAATTTTGTAAAATATGTTTACGGCATCAAAATTGGTTGTGCCTAATTAAATCAAATTAAATATTTTCTTTTTCAGAGATCAAAGTTATAACTTTTCTATCCTAAATTATCACTAAAAAAATTCATATTTGGCTAAGAAAAAAAGTTATGTAAATTCTTTTTCGTGACTTTTTCTTCCAATTCGTCACCCTTAAAAATCGACAAAATTTATGTTATTCTATTTTGGCTTTAGGATATATTTTACAATTCTAGACCCACATTATTTTGCTTTTAATTAAAGGAATTTTAAACGAAAAAATTCAATATCCACTGATATCTTTACTAAAAGAATTTTGCTTTAAAAATATACATTTCATCACCTGTACGAACCATTATTCCGTGATTTTTAGTTTAAGTACTATATGAAGCCTTTATTGTTTACAAAACTCTTAATGTCATCTAACCCAAATTAATTATAAACCAAATCCCATACAAGCAGAGGTCATTAATCTTCCCCATAAACTAATTTTCTTATCTGCGAGGAAATCACAGCAGAAACACAAACGACCGCCATATTTTACAAATAAAATAACATCTCTTACTTCGGCCATGTCCGTGAAAATTAAATTATTAGTAATATTGTATATTAATTAACAAACATGGAATTATTTATTGACGAATGTCAGATAATTTAAAATTTATACCTTAATAATAAAAAATATTAAGAAATAATTACTTAAGAAAAAAATTAGCAAACTATCGTGTATTTCCGTTTGTTGTAGTAGTAAAAGGCCTAACGAAGAGAACCAGTCTAACAATATTATAAAAAGTTGTCTTAACGACCCGAAGGTAAGTTATGAGCTCAAGTACTTACAGTCAAAAAATAAAAAATAAATAAACAGAAATATTGTTTACAAAGCAGAGAACAGTAATAATTCTTTTTTTAATCAGTAAAAAAAAAGTAAATTTGTGGTACTTTTATTTATTTATTTATTTATTTACTTTTTTAATAGAACATTTTTTCATAAAAAAAAAAATACGGTACCCATAATTTTTTAAATATTTTTTTTTAACAATATAATTGTAAGAAATCTTCCTTTTTTTAAATATTTTTTCTAAATGGTGCACATTAATTTTTCTAGTAAATAATTTAATTTAGGTTTTATTTAAACTAGGTATACCCAAAATGAGGCTAAACTGCGTTTTTGATGAAATGACTTTAGCCCCCCCCCCCTACATAAAATAATTTACCAAAAATCAGGGAATTATCGGATTTTAATGAAATTTTCAGTGTTTATTTATCAATGAATGATCTTTATAATGCATTATTTATTTTATTTAAAAACTTTCTCATTTTTTTCAGGTCACTTAATTTTGACCCCCCCTTATGTTGGGGACGTAACATTTTTTCGAGTTGGTCTTATAGTTTTCTAATTACAGTATAAATAAAGAGATAAAAGACCGAAGTTATGAATAGAAAAAAAAAATTTATGGTGGCTTTTCTATGAGAAAATAAGTACCGAAAATCGAAAAAAAAATGTAAAAAATAATAAATAATTAATTTTTTTGAGATTTCTTTTTTACTCATTTCGATAATTATTTAATAGGCTATTATCTTATAAAAGAAAAAATTATACATCGATATTTTTTCTGCTTAAAAAGGGGGGGGGTACATTTTCAATCGAGTTTTTCTTCAAAAAGTATACTTTGATGTAATAAAATAAGGTTTGCATTAAATAGATATTTATTTCTAGAATCTAAAAATATAACATTTTAAACTTAACAGCAGGCTTTTCATATTTTAAATGAATTTTATATATTAATTTTTCATAGTAAAAATACTAAATTAAAGTTTTGAAATAAAATAACTGATTTATAAAATTCATTAATTGATAAATCAATACTGAAAATTTCATTAAAATCAGATAATTACCCCATTTTTGGTAATTTTTTTTGCAATTGCAAATGTTACATTAAATTTGTAAACAAGCACTTAGAACCATTGAAAAAGAGACAGAATGGCGGATTGTGTCAAAATTGACCAAAACAAATCCCTTTAAATGTATTAAAAATAAACTGTAATGATATTTTTCTTTTTTTAATGATGGTCATTATGTTACTACTTATCGATTTAGACAAAAGTTTGACCTTAAATAATAGATTTAATTAATTTTAATTCGTTTTTAAAATTTGTAGCAGATGATAAAAAGGGTATACCTACTATATTCTAAATTTGTTGGATTTAATTTAGTTTAATTACAATTAGAGGAATTAGATATAGAGAAAACTCTGAAAAAATATTCACAGAAACAAAGTAGTCCCAAAGTTCAAAGTAAAATAAATGAATAAGTACATAAATAAGTTCATAATAAGTTCAAAGTAAAATAAATAAATTGAAATTTAGTTTAGTTTAGTTTAGTATAACCGTATAAATAACGCTATCCATTATAAAGTCTCAATAATTTGTCTGCTAGATGGAAGTCGACCACATGGTAATGAATTTGTTAATTGTAAGTCAACATACTAGTTGCAGTTGAGTACTAAAACGATTGGTATTGTAGCTAGTGATTTTAATGAGAGTGACTGTAAGCGGAGTCTTTAAGTTTTTACCTCAATTTGCCGCAACAACTTGCTTAACTTTGTAAAAAAAAAAAAAATAAATAAAATAACTAATTTTAATTTTAAGAATTTAAAAAAAAATGAGGGGTAAAGCTTATTTTTATTTAATACACGCCATGGCAACATAATTGTCATGTCCTAAGATACTCAGCAACGATTGAACTAACAGAATAGAGAACTACAAGACCAACTTGCTAACCATTACGCCACGGTGAAGTTCACTAAAAGTTTACTTAACCTTAGCTTTTTTATTTATTTATTTTAATTATTGCATAAATATCTACAACGTGGATCACCTAGTCCAACGGGCCGAATAGACACTGCAAAAAACAAAAAACAAACAGCCTATTAAAATAAATGACTAAGCTTAGCTTAGTTTTGGCACAAGGCTACAAGATTGTAGCACCCAGGTCAATTAGTGCATGTAAATCCCCGCGGTTTTACAGCAGTTAGATAACACAATGCTAACAGACATGGTGCATTGCCATGGGATGATGGTTAGGTTGTAGTTGTCATTTATTTAAGCTGGGTCTAGTTTGGCACAAGGCTAGAAATATGCGAACCGAATTCACAATGATCTGATAGCAAACCATTACACTACAAAAGTTGCTATTTTTCACGATCCCCTCAAATTTGGAGAGCTAAAAATCGACATAACTCCGCCAATTCTTTGAATTGGAAGCTCAAATTTTGGGGAATGTTTAACTTTAACACAGTCCATACCTGTACAAAATTTCAGAAAAATTGAAGGGGATGGGTGACAATTTTACTTCTGGATAATTTGACATGGAATTGCCCATTTATATATATATATATATTTGGGAATGGTAAAGATACAAAAAATTCTTCCAAATGAAAAATATAAGTAAGTCGTTGGGGTAGCCTAAAGTCAGTGACAGACAGACAGTCTATCCCTTTTTCATTAGTGCTAGACCAAGGAGATTGTTTTGGCGTCTGAAGTGGAGTGCTACACCTACCATCAGCTCCTCACTTCATAGCACAGATCCCTGTGCTACTAATATGCTAAGTAAGCGAAGGTCGGTATCGAACCCGGCACCATGTAGTCGATTGTTCTACTGACTGAGAATATAGTTAATGACTTTGTGATCAAATGTGAATTTTTACCATTCTTTTTTTTTTAAATTAAAGGAAATGATAAAGGCAAATTTGACAATCATGAATTTTTTCAAAAGTGGAAAAATGGCATTTTCCACTATCAATTGTTAAAACATAAAATTGTAACCCTAACCCTAACAATGAATTCTTGTTGATATTTATGAAAATGTAATATGATTTTTTTGTTCCAAACATGAAGTGTGTAAAAGTTGTTTACATTACCTTTTATAAGGAAAGATGTTAAACATGAAATGCCCAAATGCTAGCTTTTAGAACCGTCTAAATAGCCTATTTGATAAAAATACTTACATTCTTCACTTTTCGTAGCCTGCCTCCACAAAAAAAAATTATCTGAAGCTTAGCACAGAATTAACCTTTTAATCTATTTATTTATTTATTTAAAATTTTTAAAATTATTTATTATAAATGAATTTATTTCTGGGACTCAAGAGAGTCTGGAGTACCACTCCATTGCAATTACTCTCAAGTCCACTCTAACCAGTTGTGGTAGTTCCTGTTAGGGTCCCATTTATGGGTCAAATAGATCCCATTGAAAATTATTTATTTTAGATAGCATATAACTGTAAATTATTTTGTATTAAGAATAGTTACTTGAAGTTATAATTGTTTACTAATGGTTATTATTAGTTACTTACAGTTGATTTTTTGTCACTTGAGAACAAATTCCCCTGTCATTATTAGTCCAAGGTTAAAAGTAAGAGTAGTTCAAAGACAAACATTTTAAGACCTTATTTTTCTAATGCAAGTATCTTTGGGAAACGAGAATAGTTTTAGTAAATGGACCTTCATTGCTATCACTCCTAGGTCCACTCTGACCTGGAGTAGTAGTATCTATCTATCAATAGGTCAAATAGATCTTTGAAAATTATTTATATTAGGTAGGAATACTTAATACTATATAACTGTGCAAACAAATGAGTATTGGGTAATCATCCATTGTAAAATCATCCAGGCCATGTCACCTACCCTCTTCAGTTTTTCTGAAATTTTGTCCAGGTGTGGATTATGTTAAAGTTAGACAATCCCAAAAATTTGAGTTTCCAATTTGAAAAATTGGTGGAGTTATGTCAATTTTTAACTCTCCAAATTTGGAGGGGGGGGTCGACTTTTTGTAATCTATTTTTGTCTGTAAGATGAGTTCTAGAGCTTCCCTACTCCTAAAAGTTGGTTTATAAAAGCATTTTTGCCCAAGGAATCCAAAAATACCATTAAAAAAAAATCTTAAAGTCAGCCAATTTTAAGTTATTGATGATTTCTGATTTTTTGATAACAAGATCAATATCTCGATGTGGCACAGCATCTATTACACAATTTTTTTTTGAATATTTGAAACCAAACAACAGTATGTAAATTATTTGTATTAGGAATACTTGATATCAGATAACTGTATGCAAAAACTCTTAAGAAACAACTACACAAAAAATGTAAATATGAACATACAATGAATACAATTCCCTAACCTTGAGGCATAAGAATGGCCATTAAAATCAAACATATACCGACTATCCTTTTTATGTGTAATGGCGGGGGTGCCAGCCAGCAGGGATTGAAACACGTGGGATTAGGTTTGCCTCGTTTTACTTTGTCGCTTCCCATTTGAAGACGAGACACACCTGAGGGAGAGGAACAGATACTAGATTCCCATCTCAGCTGAAAGGCCAGGTAGGTATTTATCCATCTCCCCATGATGCTAGAATGTGACACAAGGTCAGTTTAATATGGGGTGCCTTGCAGAAAGCAAGGCTCCTAGATAAGCGGGTTAAAAAATAGCTCAGTCCTGTTAGCCTTCCCTTTTTGTGGGGATGGGTAATACACCCAGCCCTTCGCTCTTTTATATGAGGGAACAGGTGCTGCTTGGGAGAAACGCCACCTGGAATTGAGTTTGTTAATTGATGATTTATCCAACGGAATGCCAGGTAAGGTAAACCTGAATAATTTGATTTTAAGATTCATGCTTCAAAAATAACAATAAAGATAAGGAATCTGTCCACTCGGACTTTGTCGTTGGAAAGTGTTACATACTGAGGCTTTCACGGTACCAAATCGATATAATGTTGTATACCCTTTCTTTCTTCTTTACTTCTTACTTGCTTCTATATCTTGGACATCTATTCTTCTGGCCGGTTTTGGTTCCTCTTCTATCATCTTGCGTCTGGAGTTGTCGTGGAGACTTCGGTCTGGTTTTCTGTTAGGGATTTCTCTTTATCAGAAGCCCTGTGTTATTGTTAGTTAATAATAATAATAATAATAAACACAAGACTTCGATTTACGTTAATGTTACTTTATTTCCAAATTCCCAACCCAGACACCTGCGCAGTGAGAATCACATCTTATGCGCTCGGCTTCAACTTGCTAACTGACTCTTACTTAATCCTTAAACCGGAAGACAGGGTCTTCTATGCCTTCCGGTTCTCACAATTTATCCCTGGAAAGCAAGGTGAGAGTGAGGTCAAGCGCTGTCACTCACTCTCAAGGCCATCAGCTGCACTAATCGCCATTATGTTTCTACACTATTGCCATAAATATTAGGTATCTAATAATTATGTAACAAAAGGGGTAAAGGTCAGTCAAAGACAGGAAGCCTTTGAGGTTCTGAAAATCCGCAGCAACAGAGACTTATGATAATGAAGTCTAGCTGGGATATTCTCCCCAAACGGAGAAAAAAAGAAAATTGCAAAAAGAAACCGGATATATCCCAAAAGAAGGGAAAGGGTAGCATAAGCAGAAACTGATGTATGAACATGAAGGAGAAGATAAAAGAAAATTCAACGAGAGATGTAAAGAAAGCAACATCTCAACCATAATGAACCCCTTCACAAAATGAAGTCACTTACACTTCAATCAACAGGTTGAATAGAATTATCAAATTCTATACGATGGATTTGTGAGCGACCGAAACCAATAAAGAGAAACCCCCAAACCATTTTACTCCATATTCCACCCGGAGAAAAGAATTCATCAAATTCTTTGAACTTTTGTGAAAGATAAGTAATATTTTCATTACCTCCACCCATTTTCTTAAAGATATAAGAAATAGGAAACAAATTACCAAAATATATATATATATATATATATATATTATATATATATCCCACATACACGCATGCACCATAAAAAACATTTTATTTTTCTTATAAATAAAATTATAGGTAAAGTTGTATCCATGTGTTTGTTGTTCTTTCACTGGTCTATTAATATGTGTTCTCATGTTTATTGTATGTTTCCTCATTTAGACTTTGCAAACTCCATTTGACCAGTTTAAGTGGAGAAACTATATTCTGTTGAACTTGGTTGTAACATAAGGAATATTTTGATATGAATTTTGTGTCATTAAACTAAATAGAAAAAAGCCTTTAGCAAACAATCATTGATTCACTCAGCTTTAGTATAATAATAATGATAATAATAATAATAATATATAAATATATATATATATATATATATATACACCAACCCCCTCCACACAAGTAGGATGTGACTCAAGGCCAATTTCTTCAATTTGGCTAACTGCTTTCACCATCTGCGTACATGTTGATGTCCAGGCAGTCTTTCTTTTTACTCCTTCTTCTTTCAGAACTTGATTTTATATATACCTAAAGATTTTTAATTAACTAATAATTTTCCCTAAT
The DNA here is from genome assembly GCA_023376005.1 of Doryteuthis pealeii. Lineage (NCBI taxonomy): Eukaryota > Metazoa > Mollusca > Cephalopoda > Myopsida > Loliginidae > Doryteuthis > Doryteuthis pealeii. The sequence goes on along the minus strand of CM042148.1, from coordinate 56,005,031 downwards.
TGGTCCATTCCATGTCACTGTTGACCCACAAATATCAGCTGATTCTTTATTGACTTCTTAATGTGTAAACAACCGTTTTATTCTCAGATTGTTTTCATTCCAAAATATTTTCCTAGCATTTTATAATTTCTAACCAAATGTTTATACTCAGATTGTTTGCATTCCAAAATATTTTGAAGTCATAGTACCTGTTAGGGTCCCTTCTATGCATTAAATAGAAAAATGAGTTTAAAAAAATTGAGTTTAAAAAAAGAATTTTCAATACCTATAAAGAATGAATAAAACAAAATGTCTTCAGCATAAAATAACCCAACAAGTTTAAGATGTAACATCCAACCAACCAGCCAAAATATTTCTCTAGTATTTTTAATTTGCAAGCATACGTTTATACTCGGATGTTCTTATATTAATGAAATTTTCTCTAAAAACCCAGATTAAAAATTACTAAAATAATTAATTGAGATACTTAATTATTTTACGTTTCTTCTTTTTGCAATAATAAAAGAAAAAAACTGTTTGTTTCAGGAACATACAGGAGTGAATGACCGAAAAGAGGGAGAATTTTGTAAAAATGGACAAGCTTGAGTATCGGGCCGTCATCAAGTTTTTGCACCTACAACATAAAACTCCACAGCAGATTCACGAGGAGATGTCTGCTGTGTACGGCAGTGATGCACCTTCCTACGACGTTGTCAAACATTGGCGTCGTCAGTTCAAATTGGGACGCATCAGTATTTACGATGAGCCAAGGAGTGGACGACCAACAACTGCCAGGAACGAAGACACCATTGGCAAGGTTGAGAAAATGGTTAATGAAGACCGTGGAATTTGCATCAAGACAATTGCCAAGAATCTGGGAATTAGCCATGGAACTGTCTGCGATATTCTTCATAACCAATTAAATCTATGCAAAGTTTTCGAACAATGGGAAAAAAAGAAAAAAAAACAAAGTAGACCAAAGTTTCCTGCAAATGAATCAAAATGAAATGATAATTTTTTTTTATTTCTCTTTGCATTATTTGATTGTCACTGGCAAAATATCAAATCAAATCATATCTGTACATTTCCTCGGCATTCTATAGATTATTAAGTTTACTTTAGGCCAGTTATAAGTAAACTGCAGCCCACGTTGCTTTCTGAATGGCCGGCTTGAGACTTCAATTTTTTACTGAAAAGGTCTTGTTAGAATCTGTGAAGCTATTGTGCGGGTTATTTTGGTGTAGAAAGAAGAATCCTGTTGTTTGAATCCTGGTTGTTAGAATCCAGTTGTTGAAAGAATCCTGGTTGATCCAAGTCCATAGTAAGCTTCCAATCGAGAGATAAGTCAGCTTGTAAGAGATTTGTCTAGAGAATGATTTTCAGAACAATGCAACGATCTTGAATGCTTTTTTGTCTTGTCATCCCATTGTCCAATTTCTACCAAAAGTTGCTGCTACCATTGCTGGTAGAGTCTATAAATAGAAGTGATGATTGTGCTTATATCTTATACCATAACCAAGCCAGATTCACAGACCATTGTTAGTGAGCTTGATTCTCATTGAGTGCCCCATACTTCTGGCTTTGTGCTACATCTAAGCTAAGCTTAGTAAATAACTATATCAAAAGATAGTGGGCACCTCATGAGTTAGAAAGTTGGATTAGCAAATCATTATTAGTGAGTTCAATTCTCATTGGGTGCCCCATACATCTGGCCTTGTGCTACATCTAAGCTAAGCTTAGTAAATAACTATACCAAAAGATAGTCCAACAGATTTTTTACCAAAGATAGATAAAAATCAACTTTTCCCTATTTCTAAAGCAGATGCCTATGATCTTCTGTAGTAAAAATAGTTGAGGTATCTTCAACATAAAATTACCTTGAAATTTTTTTAGTAGTGCTGCTCACCTGATGATGAGCCATGTCTCATATGGCCCACTTCTCAAAAAAAGGTTGCCCATGCTTGCTTTAAGCAATATGTGAAATCGAGTTTTTAATTATTCTATCAATCTATACATATATAAATGGCAGTTGGTGTGAATGTATGTCTGGATGAAACTATGAAAATAAAACAATTGACAAAAAAGTACATATATATACACATTAAATATCACCAGTTCTTGCATTTTGTGCAAAAATTATGAAGATTTAATTTATATTCAAAGATATTTAAAAATTAAAATATACATAGAAATAGCATTAAAAATTCTACTTAATAATGTCCAGCATTTTAAATCTCAAAGGTAAACAAATCAATACACCAGATATTTTTGCCCAACCCCCTCTGCCCAGGCGACACTGGGTTGCCACTTCTAGTTCATTAATAAAATTAAAATTTCCATCTCCATTATTTATTATAATTAATTAGTTTAGGATTCACAGAGTTCAGTTTGTGAATAAAGTGCCCAACCACTACTGTCTATTATCATCATCAGGTTGCGCTGACAGCATGAATACCCATGACTCTCTCTCACCACCTGTCCCTATTGGTCATCACCCTGGTAGGTCTTCTGCACTGCATCCAGAATCCATACAGAGCTGATTGATGTGGGTTTTTGCAAGTTGGTCTACACCAGTATATCCATGTGTAGGTGACCACTGGAGAATGTCACTTATGAGTTCATCCTTGCTTCTCCCGCAGTGTCCCCCATGTCTTATTTGTTACCCGGATGGTTTGCATGATAGGAGGCAAGTGGCTGTACAATTACTTTTTTGTGGGGTGCTGTTTGCACAATTTGTTTAAGACAGCATGCAGCATTCTTGTGTTGTTCCCAACTAGCTTTTTCTCTAAGCATTTTGTTAGAGTCCAAGTTGTGCAGCCATACAGTAGTACTAATATAGCTATGGCTTGGAAGAGATTTCACTTTATCTTATCAGTGAGATCAGATTTCCATATAATTGATAATCTGTCTATAGCAGTCTATGCCTTTCCTATGTGTATATTGACATTGCTTTCTGTAGATGAGATATTACTACCTAGATATGTGAACTGGTTTACTAATGTCAGGACTTACCATTTTTCTGGGCAAGGAAATTGACTGATGATTTTGCTATGTGACAATGTCTATTCCCATGTTGCATTAGATCACTGAAGTTAAGCAGTGATGAGCCTGTTCAATACTTAAATGGGTGACCACTTGAGCAGCACCAAGTACTATAAGCCATCTGTCACTTGAGTTCATCCTTGCTTTTCCAGCAGTGTCCAGCATGTCTTACACGAATGGTTGCATGATAGGAGGCAAGTGACTATACAACTGCTTTTCTTATGGGGTGCTGCTTCCAAGATTTGTTCAAGAAAGCACACACAATCTTTGTGCAGCTATGCAGTAGCACTAATACGGCTATGGCTTCATTATCAAAATGATTTAGATTCAACATTAAATGACTCAAGAAGGGTTGATATGCCATAAAACAGCCAACCAACCCTTCTTACACCCCTTTCCCCCTACACCGCTTTCTCTCTCTCTATTTATTTTTCTTTCTTTTGTGTTCTTGTTTTTCACTGACATATCTTTATATTCCCTCCCTTCTTTCATTGTTCTTTTTATTTTATTTCTACTTTCTTAACGTTCCAGCTTCTCCATTTTTAAATCTTTTGCTATTTTCATTCTTTTTCTTGTTCTTTTTTGTCTATCCACCATATTTTATACACCTTTTCTTTCTTTTTGTTTTCTAAATCTATTCAAGCTTTCTTCCTTTCAACCAACACTATGTTGTAATTGTGACAAAAAAAACCCTACTAACAATCAGTGTCCTTTGGTAATCAAAATGACATAGATTTAGCATAACTTGAAAAGGGTTGATATGCCATGAAACGAAACAACCAACCAATCAATCCCTTGTTGTAATTGACAAAAAAAAAGAAGCCCCAACAAATAATCATAGAGGTGAGATGAGAAAACTCTTCCATGGGCAGTAGGGTAGGTCAATTTTTCACTTTTTAAAAATATCAAATTGTCCATCTATATGAAAGTTGTGTGTTAGTATACTCAATACTGATACCAAAAATGAGATCTTTTACTCGCACCATTGTTTGAGGAAATAGCATCAAAGATTGTCTGTTACAGCTAAATCAATGAGGTAAAAAGCAGCATATCAGAGGTATCGGTGATGATGATGGAGGGGGGGGGCACATTTTCAATTTGAATTCTATCTATAATATTTAATTCGTTGTTTCATTTTAATAAAATAAAATAACATTTTTAATTTAGATATTGAAAACCAATTTTCTAACCAATTTCTAGGCCAAATATTGTAAAAACAAGGATTTTTAGTGCATTTTAGTAGACGATCTTTGATGCTATTTCCTCAAACAATGGTACAAGTAAATGATCTAATTTTTGGTATCAGTATTCAGTATACTAACACACAACTTTCACATAGATGGTCAATTTGATATTTTAAAAAAGTGAAAAATCGACCTACCCTAATGTGCAGTGCATTTTCCAGACATATTGCCTTTAAACTTCTTGTCTGCTCAGAAGTTTTAACATGTTGAAAATATCAAAAGAATTCCTCAATGAATTCAAAACAGGAATTATTTTTTCACTAGCAGGACCTGTGGATATACCACAATATGATAATTTAATTATTACAACATTTATTTGATATGTTTACTTAAGAGCTATTGTAAGATAGTTCAATATGTAAAATGTATAATAATTTTGATTTAACCCTCTCTTACTCTTTTTTTTTCTTTCTTTCCTTCTTTTCATCATATTTTATTGAAACAGATTAGCATTATCGCTTCCGCATGCTAACCCTCTCTCTACATATATATTTCCCCTACTCTCTTTTTTTTCTTCTTATATTTTTTCTGTGTAGCATGTCTTTTTTCGTCCCTTTCTTTCTTTCTAATAAAAACGAAATGGTCCATTATTTAGCTGAGATGACATTCATAAGAAATAAGAATTTGGTGGTTAAGCAACACCAGATAATCAGGATTTACATTTTTGCATTTTATCTTGAATGATTTGGACGGTCTCATTTTTAACAAGAGGGTGGTGCAAGATGATAACGGTCATACAATTAAGGAACATGAGTATTATTAATTATTCTTTCATTACAGAATACACAATTTACCTGAAAAGTGGTATAAGGTTAAAAAAAAACTTAAAAAAAAAAAAAACAGGGAGAATACTTTCATGACTGAATAATGAGGACAGGAATTTATATGAATAAAGTATTTTGTTAAAAAAAAAAAAAATTTTTGTCTGAATTTTTGAGATAAGGCTTGATGTGTATTATTTTGATTTTTCAGACTGTTGTCATCATCTTTATTGTAAAATATCAGAAAATAATTGATGTCATTGGATTTTACACTCTGAGTTTTGCATGAAACGCCATGTACAATATAATTAAAAAATATTTTTTTTTTTTTTTTAATGAACGTGGTGCTTGTCATGAAACATCTAGGATTGATAGGTGTGCAAAAATAATGACTTCATTATTTGAATGAGATCTTCAAAAATTCTTCAACACCTTATTTGATCAACAGTCAAACTATTCAAAATGATTTCCCAGGTTGGGTCATTGCTATGTTCAGATAGACAGGAAACATCTGAGAAAGGCTGGCGAATACAGCAGCCAAAATGTTGTGTTTTTACATACCATAATAAAGATGAGGACAATGGTCTGAAAAATCAAAATAATACAAAACAACTTTTGTTTGATCTTAACATTTCTAAGTTCTTACTAAAAAGAAATAAAATGGTAGATTGTTATTGTTAATTTGTTATGATGTTGATGTATCAAAAGTATTTTTGTTTTTAAAGATTTATGGCAAAGCTTATATCATCATCATCAAGCCGTACTGCCAGCATGGATACCCATGACTCTCTCAACAACTGTCCCTATCAGTCATCACCCCTGGCAGGTCTTCCACACGGCCTCCAGAATCTACGCAGAGCTGGCTGATGTAGGTTTTTGCTAATCAGCCTACACTGGTATGTCCATGTGTAGGTGTCCACAGGAGAATGTCAATTATGAGTTTGTCCTTGTTTCTCCATCAGTGCCCAGTAGCATCCAGTATGTCATTACCACTAGCAGGTGTTCTGCATGGTCTCCAGAATCCATGCAGAGCTGATGTAGGTTTTTGCTGGTTGGCCTACACTGGTAAGTCTATGTGTAAGAGTCTACAGAAGAATGTCACTTATGAAATGTAAATTACCTTTTTTTAAAAAAAAACTATTTTAATAGTATTAAATCTTGTTAATTCTTTTTTTAAACAAGTTATGACAGCCAGTTTAACAAGATGGCTCGCCCGCCCTATTGGCTGGGGGCTGTAGAATATGCCGACTGCACCTTTGCAGAAGGGTAAAATCCCCCCCCAATGAGGTCACCTGTTGCCCATAGGTGGCATTCTGTGATGTTTAAGGACAGAATTCTAGTGGCTGTGCAGTCCATGATATGCAACACTCCACTTTGGCCCATACTTAGGTTAGATAGGTGGTCGGAGAGGCCCCTTCAGCTGGTAACATCAAGCTCTAGCACCTATGTAATTGTCCCAACCCTATTACCTTTATGGCAAACCCCCTTTTTTATCATATATATTCTAGAAGGTGGTGGCTGAGGGTCTTAGTATCATGGATATGACAACTGCATCAAATGGTGAAGTTTCAATTCTGGAGGTCTGGAGAGTAGAGTACCCCTTCCTTACCATTCCTGATGAAGTAATAAATGGTAGAACTGTAACTTAGAATTGTATTAACTCAACCCTTATATCCATTGTGCCATGTGTCCAAATGGACAATCCAGAGTGAATTTTTGGAACTTTTGAAAAATCCAGACAAATAGGTTGAATTTTCATTTTATATTTTGCAACATGACTTATGTAAGTGTTGATGAGCCAAAAAGAAAATGTAGGTATCTACCCAACCTATTCGCCACAGGTAGGATGTGACACACGTTATTCAGTAGTAATGGATCAGCAAGAACTAGTTTGCTTAGGATGTGACACAAGGTAGTGAGTATGGGGCATCCAGCAAGGATCAAACTCGTTATTCAAGTAGATTAGCATGATAACCATTACACCATGATGGGATGCTCAGCCAAAAAAGAAAAGTATATCTATAAACTCTAAAACCAGAAATTAATAGGAAGTGATAAATGGTCTTAGTTCCATTGTACATTTTGTAACATGACTCATGTAAATGTTGAACAACAAAGAAATGTATATCTATAAATTTTGGCTGCAGTGTTTTTGATGGTAGGACTGACTTCATTGACTGTTTCATTTTTTTGAAAAAAAAAAAAAAAAAAAAAAAAAAAAAAAATCTAATGTATTTACAATATTTATTTGTACTCTTATGTAAATATGGAGGTGTGTGGTGTAATGGTTATTGTTGAAGGAAATAGACTCAGCAACACAAGTTCAAATATTTGAATTTGTGAGATGAGGCTTGATAATTTGTATTATTTAGATTTTTTTTTTACTGTTATCCTCATCTTATATATATATATATATATATATATGTTTCGGCCAATGTGCCTTCTGGCATTCTTTAAAAAAATAATAATAATGATAAAATAAATAAATTTAAAAATTTAAAAGAAAAAAAGAGGGCAAAAAGATTTTTTTTTTCAGAATTCTTTATTTGAATGTAATCAATTTGACAAAGCCTTAGAGTCATAACTGCAGGCAGTGTTTGAAAATGCTGTGATAACATGAGACAGAAATTTCAAGAATTTTTAACAGGGAAAAAAAAAAGAAAAAAGATAAATCTATTAAAAATCCAAAGCAAGAAAAAAGAAAAGAAAAAAAAATGTTTCAAGCAGATAATTTGGTATAAGTTGATGAGCCTAACTCATTTTCTTCCCACAAAGCAGCAACAGATGACTAGGAAAGGTTGAAGTGATATGATAAGCAACACAAGATCAAGCAAAAAATGACTCAATATGTGTGTGCAAATAAAATACAAATTGAGATTCAGCAATTTTATAAATTGTTACAAAGATGAGGTGATGTTAAAAATATACAGAAATATTTGCATGTTTATATTTCTTCAGTTGCTAAGATGCAAATTTTCTTGCAAGTTTAAAAAAATAAAATAATGTATCATTAAAAATTTAAATAAAAATCAGCAGTAATACATTCAGTAATTCTTCCGGGGAAAGGTAGAAAAAAGAAAAATTGCATTTCATAAGAAAAAAAAAAAAAAAAAGCTCACTCTCCCTACCACAAATATTTTTATCAATTGATTTTTTTTTCATATAAAGAAATCAGCTTCTTTCTTGGATTAACCTTTTTGCAGGCAGATCGACATTTGTCGTTTTTGTAGTAGCTCAATGTAAAGCATTTTCCTATTGGCTGTTCATTGACCAATTTAATGTTGATGTATAGAAACATTGCTAAGAGGCCTCTGTGGTGTAGGATTGTGTAAAGATTGTTTTACAAAATATCATAATTAAAAGTGAATGCTTTGGTTTCATACCTTTTTACTATGACACACAATTGCTTATCAAATTATCATGTTTTCTCATATATATATATATATATTATATATAATTAACTTGTTTGAATATACCCCCTATTTTAGAAATTGCCTACTCTACAGTGATTTTAAAAAATTATCTGCCTGCAAAAGGATATCAAAGACATAATAAAATAACCACAATTTTTCTAGTATCATCGTCATTATCCAATAATACCAGATAATACATATACACATTTGAAGAGTTGTTTGCTTAAAATATAGAAGGAAAAAAAAACAACATTTATTGAAATAGAACAATAAGTATATGGATATTGCTGGGCCTCTTACATCGTTGTCCAAAAGGGAGGGAGGTAATCAAGATTCGATTTTAAAACATCTTTTTATATTCACTCAAAAGAAAAGCAGTAGCAATTTTCCCCTTTAATTAAATTTCATTTTGCAGAGATACAATCAACAGGACAAAGAGAAGGCATTTTCATTGCTGCTGTTGGTAAACATCAGTAACTGATTAATCATTCTTATATAAGTAAAACAAATGATTGACAGGTTTAAATACTAATCTGGTTACATGCAAGTAGATTGGTAGTGTCAAAAACTGCCATATCACACATGGTCTGTGCTGCAAAGGTAACTTACAACCCTCCCCCTTTTTAGTGCAATGGAGGGATGCATTCTCCAGATTTGGAATCTGTGGGGATCAGGCACATCTACTTCAATTTTCTACTGTCTTTCAACAGAGGTAAGTTACACTGGAATACTTTCATGCTAACTTCTGAAATATAATTACTAATAATGAAGTTTTGGTGAAGTCAACCATAATTGTCTCCCCCTGGATCAGCCACCTATAAATACTAAAAGAATCTCCACCTTGACTCGACCACAGTTAAATCATATTTGAATGAATGAAGATTAAGGTAAAGCAATTATCTATGTCATCTTTTAATACAGAAGTATTTCATGAAGTTCAAATAAGGATAAAATATTTATCCTAAACATTTATCATTTTAGAGTCAGTTTAGTGTGAGGAAAAAATTTCAATAAATTATTTCTATCTAGTTCTCTTCCATTTTTAAGAGATGAAATTATATAGTTACTAAAAGTAGGTTAGACTGCTCTTTCTTTAACCTTGTTTAGGCAACCAGTCTAGGAGAAGGAAAACTCTGAATTCAAACCTATTAAACTCTGTTAAATAAATTGACCATGTATCAAAACCTACTCGTGGAGGAGTTGGTAAATATATATATAGTTATTTATTTTCATAGGTATGCCCACATCAAAAACTACTATGGAGGCTTTTTATAGAATTATGCTCAGCAAGTTAGTCATTCACCAAGTGTATCAGGATCAATCCTCACTGAGTTTTCTGTTTTAGTACCTCTGTAGCACAAGTGTTGCTCTCATTTTAGTTTGCTTCCAATGGTTGTTGACTCGAGACTGTTAATTTATGCATATTTATAAGCCATAGTAATATTAAGGAGTTGAATGCGTGCATGCGCATGAATCATATTACAAATGGTCACTCACATTGATATTTTTATTATCAGATATTAATAAGTTTTGATGGTTTCCTTGTTTTAGGTTTTAATAAGATACAAAAATTATTTCACCTTGTTTTAATTTTATATATCCTTTATTTGCCAAAAGAAAATAAAGATAAGAAAAATAGAGGTTAATAAGGAAATGTAGACATTGTCCATTGTATAACCTGATACAACTCAAAATGCATGCATTATTAACAGCAGTAATTACTCTTAGTAATAAGAGATTAATGTGTTCATTTGTGTGTAAAAAGCACAAAAAGGTAGAACAGCAGTTAGAAAGCAAAAAGAAAATTAATAGATACAAAGTGATATATGATACAATTAAAGACAAAGCAATGTTTTATATATATATATATTATATATATTTAACAGCAGATTTCATGATAGCCAGAATATTATAATATGGACACTTGGAATATGATAGAGAAAAAAATCTGTACAAAGACAATGACTCACCACTTTTATGTTTAAGAAAAGAAAAAAAAGGCTGTTATTTAATTACTCCCCCTTGAGGGGGGTAGTTTTAGAACTGGGTCAGTTTAACAAGGGTGGCCTGTGCATATATACACAAGGCCAAAAATAGCCCCATTCAACATGACCACTGTCACACAGGTGTTAAATTAAGCTGATTCCACCTCTCTTAGTGCAAAGGAGGAGGTACTGCTGCAGGATTGGAATCCCCAGGACCTGGCACATTTTTTTTTTGCATCCTACCTGGAGGCAAGAACAATAACTGCACTCTAATCCCAGCCCAAAGGCTAGGAAAGTGGGTTTGTTTTTTTTTAAATGAAAGATTTTTTAACATATTAAAAAATTAAAATGGTGCAATTTTGTATTTCTCCATGATCTTTGTACTTATTACATTATCTATAGCAAAGTTTACAAGTAGATATTTAAACAAAAAACAAAATGATGCTAGTGAACATGAACCAGAACCAAGATGTCTGCACATAAATTTCAAACAAAAATCAACTGTAACAAGAACATCACAAACTTAAAAAAAAAAGAAAAAGAAAAAGGGAGCTATAGAAATTTTGACTTTATATCCAAAAGATAATTAAATCTGTCTCTTAACCCATTTTATTGCCCCCCCCCCCAACAAAAAAATCATTCAGTTATTCTGCTCAATTTGCACCTTAAAGTGATTATCAGGTTCTATAGGTTAATTTTTCTTTTTAATGAGAAATGGCATCAAATCTATGATCAAAAATACAATCTGTAGCCAGAATGGGTTTGACAGTTATTTTGATTTCCTATTCATACCTTTTTTTTGTCTTGGAGTGCAGGTAGGTCCATTTAAAAGAATGTATGAGTATATAAACAATAGAGCAGAAGTAACAAGGTCAATCAATAATATGTCATTATTGACTGTCCTGCTTTCTCTCCACATCCTGAATCATAGTGTGTGTGTGTGTGTGTGTGTGTGTGTGTGTGTGTGAAAAACATTATGGCCACAATAAACTTACATCTTTGTATTAAAATAAAAAGAAATAAATTAAAAATCCCCATAATCTTCATGATTCAAATTTTGTTTGATTAAAGTACCAGGTCCAACTACCAACAAGTGTGAAAACAGATGCATATGTTCAGATAAACTGATCTGTACAGCAATTTTTTTACTTTGTTGTTTCTTTCATAGTTTGTGAGCTGGGCAAGTAGACCATCACTCGTGAGTTTGATTAGTTGGATTTGCAAAATTTTTGTATTATATATATCTTGTGGTACCAAAGAATAAGGGTAGAAAAGAATAGCAGTTTTAATGTTCAAGGCACAATAAAGGCAATCAGACAAGAAAAATTTAAACTTAAAAACCAAACAATGTTGCAGCAATATTTTTTGGCTGACAATGAAGTATTACAAAAACATTTTATCAAAGATAACAAGTAAAAAGTAAAATATGTTTACTAAATAATAAATATTGGAAAAAAGACTAAGTTTTTAAAAATTATTTTGTTGTTTCTTTCATAAAATTTTAAGTTACATTTTCCTTTCAAGGGCGCCTTGCTGATACAATGGTCTGTAAGCTGGGCTAGCAGGCCAATATTACTGAGTTTGATTCTCACTGGATGCCCTACACATCAGGACTTGTATAAAACTAAACTAAGAAAATGTCTACAGTTTCTTTCAAGTATACCAAAACATTTATATAAATAAAGATAAATAAATAAAAGATTGAATCTGTTAAGTGAGTGCATATTTAGGGATCACATTCCTTATTTGACATGTTTCTTCCATTAGGCACTAGGTGACATAGCAAGCAGTCTTATAAAACCCAATGTGCCAAAGTCAAATTCTTTTTCACCTTCTAGCCTCAACTAACTTCATTCTTTGAGACCATCGCTCGCCCATTACACATACCATACAGAATTCAAATTTCTAAGAATAAAATCATAATCAAGTTTATCAATACCAATTCCTGAGATTTTTGTTTTTATTTTCTAATTTCTTTAACAAAACGCAGTATTTATCTTTTTGTAAGTAGAAATGATAACAATAGGTAGAAAATTTAACGAGGAATTAGACAATATCTAAAATCTCTTTTCTGAACTAATAACAATGAAGTTGATCAAACAAGACATATAGGACAGGGCTTCCATCTGTTGTGGTGGATACAGATTATTATGTTAAAATTCTTGAGCTCTTTGATTTTAATGGCATGCCAACCCGTTCTGGGGTTATTTTATGTCAAGCGGTAAATTGTGATGGATGGTCAGATTTATTGTTTTTTTCCCCAAAGATTTTTCTTAATTTTGACAGTAAGTTGTCATTAGTTGTTTGTTGCTAAATGGATTGGGAATTGCTTTGAGGGATAAGTTTATAGGGTAAAGTTCAAGATTGTTATATTTTTTGGTATAATTTTATTTCTTTCAGGAAAGACAATATGTCAGCTATACTGACATTTTTGTACTCTCTGAATTCTTATTTCAGTTAATATAGAAGGAAAACATTTAAGATGAAAAAGACGATAATAATAATGATGATAAATGTTTGGTTAAACATTAAATTATGTGACAACGATGGGGGAACTATCTTTAACATATGAGATTACACTTAGTAATTTATTTATACAGATACACAGGATTGTTTCTAGTTTGTTTATAGAGTAAATAACGCACACTTTAAACATAACAGATTTTTCAATTTCAACCTAGAATTGTTCAAATAAAAAAATGTATTTTTGTAATTCTGTTACAGACCCACTCTGAACTCTGCATATATTTTTTATTTTAATCAAATAACTACCTCTGTCTCAATAGGACGATACACTATTATAAAATGCTGTGTGTATCTGTATTATTTTTTGTCTGTAATATCCCAAATAAATTGTTGTTTCAAGGGAAATAATTCAAATAGCGAGTTATTTCCCTTGAATACTTCTGTATTCAAGGGAAACTACAGGTTAACTTATTGTGGAGTAGTAGTTAGAAAATTAACTTAGTTGATCATTATTTCCTAAGTGAGTTTGATTTTTACAGGGTGCCCTACACTTGTGTCATAATAAATCTTTATAAATTATATTTCATGACATCACATCATAATTGGAAAAAAATATATCTAAAGACTCCCAATAGTAAGTACAACAAAAATGAACTTTTATATATATATACATATATATATATATATATATATATATATATATATATATGTGTGTGTGTGTGTGTGTGTGAGATTATATATTGGTCTGTCAGAATTATCCTGAAGATCCTTCTTGGTGAAACCTGGATAGTTAACTTCTGTCACCGATTTGGCTCCCTAAAACGGCTCAACAAATACGTATTGAGCACATTTTAATATTTATTATCTTGACTCATTTGGCTTCTTTTTCTTTTTTTCTGACAGCCAAAATTGTGACTCATTCGTTTTTTCTTTGTTCCATTGAACATTTCGCCTAAAATATCATTATATATATATATATATATATATTGTTCACTCGATTTTGGAACCATTCACTTCTGTACCTTCCAAAAACATGGAGATTCTTTGCACAGCTGCTTAGCAAGATCTTGATGATGTGAGTTACTAATGTGAAATTAAAACTTGCTTCCCAGTAGAAATCTAACAGTTTTTAGTGCAAATGATACTGTCATTGTCTTCTTGGAATAAAGATTAAATTGATGACAGCAATTGTTAACATTGAAAAGGCCAAGACAATTCTGCAAGGACAAAAATATATTGCTAGCATAACCAGGACAAAAAAATGATTATATATATATATTTAAAAAGAATCATGAAAGTTGATAAAATTTCAAGAAATTTCTTTAAATATTGCAAAGCTTTTTTTTTTTGTTTATTTATTTTTTTAACAAAAGAAGTTTGTTAGAAGTTCTCTTCAAACAACTGTAAACAATTCTTCTTTTCTTGGTTGTGAATTTTAAATATGATATAAATTAAACTTTGCTGGAAACTTTAAAGCAATTATTATTACCATTGCTGCACATGCATACAGGAAAAGATAAAACATGCAGATCTGGATATGAAACAATGAAATAAACGTTTTGTAAAAAGAAAAAAAAAGCTATCCATCTTATATTATGGAGAGAAAAAATAAATAAAAAGAAGCTAATATCTTATATCATAGAGATAAAATAAAAGAAACAATCATAGTTTAAAATCGAAAATTATTTTTAGCATTTTTTAAAGCATAGTTAAAGATCTCTTTTTTAATGATTAAAAACATTTAATATTTGTTTAAATGTTCAATACAGTAATTACATGAGTAATACAGTAATTACATGAGTAATACAGAAATGTTAAAGGGCAATAACTGCTTAATTATCTCCCCTTGTTTATCCAGGAAATCCAGGTAACATGAGTTACAAAGATGGGTTATTTTACTCTAATATAGGATAATCAAATGTTATTCTTGTCAGTGTATTATTATGACTTCCTCCGTTTATGAGAAAAAGAAACAATTGGGAGATGTTCAATGAAAAGTTACCACATTAAGAAACCAGAAATATATCTGTTGGTAAATAGTCCAAGATTATGAATTATTAGAAAAAGAAAAAGCAGTTTAGGACATTCATTTGTTAAAATAAAATGAATTTAATTCAATGCGTAGACATGCATGTTCAGCAGTGTTGGAAAATGATTTTGTTTTTTCTGCAATTCAATCTTCAAAAGGAACTTCAATGTTGAAAGTCAATTTTAAAACCAAAAATTGAATTTGTCTAGACATCAAACATGTTATTTACACATGTGTAAGCCAGACTATTTTGTGCCTAAATTCATTAGAAATAAATAAAGATGGCTACAACATTTAATCCATTAGAAATTAATAAAAAGATGGCAACAATATTTTTAAAGAAAAACAAAAACGTTTACTTTAAACCTATTGTAATCACCATGGCCACCATTCAGTGTATTTGTACACTTTGTTTTAAACCATTAAACTTTATTAAAAATAACAAGACAACATTAAAAGAAATATATCTTGTCTATTATTTTATATTAAAATATATTAAATTTTCAGTAGAAGTCATTGAATGTAATAATTTAAGCATCTGTAATCTATGAAGCTCTTCTGAACATTTTTGATTTTAATAAATGGTTAGCTTTTATATAAGAATGATGAATATGCATACAATGATGGTATTCCTAATAAATTATTTGGTATAAAAGATTCCTATTATCATCATCCATAATAATAATGATAATATACTACAACTATCATTATTATTATTTGATTGGTTGGTTAGAATTCAATGAGGTATGTTTAAAAAAAATCTCTTGTATCATAAGGCTATAAAAATTTCAGAAATATTTCCAGATCAATATCCTAACCTTTGTAGCTCATTAAAAAAATAAAAAATTTAAAAAATGATCATGAAGGGAACGAGTGATCAGGATCATAAATTAAAAATAAATAAATAAATAAAAACACTAGTCAGACTTTCTTAACAGACACCCCATTAATTTTGAACAATGTAATCTTTTCCTTAAAAAAAAAATTATCTGGGTATATCTGAGTGAAGATAAAACTAATCTACAACTTAATACTGATTAGTCTTAAACCTGATGATAAATTAAACTTGGATTGAAAACTTATAAAAGGTAAAATAAGAAAAAAGTAGAAAAACTGAAGAGACAAGAATTACATTTCAAAGAAGTGTGTTCAACAATGCAGAAGAAAATTGATTTAAAAAAAAAGAAAAGATATTGCTCTTCTACTTGTAAAATCAAATATAACCACTAAATATTGAAATTTAATCTAAATTTTTTTATGATTAAAACATTTATCTAGTAATAAAAGAATTCAACACTATGCAATGATTTATACATTATAAAATAAATTTCCTGTAAAATATAATTTATTGAAAATAACCATGTTTTAAGTTCTTTTTGAATGAATCTTTCTATGCAATTCACCTTATTGTTTTGTTGATACTAAAAAATATGCTGTAAATATTTCTGAGGATTTAGACATTCCCTTTGTGGCTATATGTTCTTTTTTTGTTTATACACAACATTAGGAATATATATCTGGAGTGATTTGCCAATAAGCTATGTACCTGTGTATATCCCTGTATTACCCCATCCAAACGTCACATGAAAAAGTCGAGTGTTTTAATAACCCCATCACTCTATATGTAAAAAGAAAAAAGAATACACACACACACACACACACACACATCTTTTTTAATCTATTCATTATAGTGTACAATACATTTAAGGTGCAATTGTTACCATTGGTTTTAAAGCAGCATGTTAGCGACTTATTATCAAGACAATGGTTTTGATGATAAGTGGCTAAAATGTTGCTTTGAAACCAATGGTAACAATTGCACCTTAAATGTATTGTACACTATAATGAATAAATTAATACAACTCTTACACACATAATCGAGCACTTTATTTTCAATTCTCCAATACTAGAAAAAACTATACATGTGTGTGTTTATATGTATATATCAGAAAAAGGGACATACACATACATAATAAAAAATTGATGAAGAGATTTAAAAATATCCTGATATCTCATCTTTAAACAAACAAAAAATAAAACAACAAAAAACATACATAAAAGTCATGAAAGTCTCCAAGAAAGACAAATAACAATGAGAGAAGAATCAAGACTTAAAAGATTGAGCAAGAAAAAGGGCGGCAAAATTCAAAGGAAAAAAAAAAGAAAAGAAAATGTCGATGATGATGAAAGCAATGAGAAAGATGTCTTGTTTTGGTTTTTGTTTGTTTCTTTTATCTTTTTTTCTTTCTTTTTTTTTTTAAACACTTTTGGTGGAAGAACTTTGTTGTTTTTTTTCTTTTTCTCTCAGATCAGATTGATGCTAATTCTCTCTTGGTTGTGACTTCAACAATCAATTTGCCTGGACGCTGAATATTTCCCTCTTTGCCTCGTCCAAACAACTCAACCTGCTGGATTGATCCATCACACTCATCAATGGACGTAAATAGATGTTTTCCCATATACTGATCCCGAAGCATATTGTTATTCCAGATCTATTAAATGCAGAATAGAAAAATAAGCAAGGTATGAAAAAAAAAAATTTTTTTAAAAATCATCACTATAATACACCTACTATACAGATCGTGGCAACAATTTTGGTTAGGAAAAAAGTCACAATTAATTTATCATGGCCAACTAGGGTTAATTTTTTTTGGGGGGGGGGGGAATTTGTTTTTAACTTGAGTGAGATGTAAGAGATTTATAGAGTAAATTTTGGTTTAAGATTTGTTTATTTTTTCTGTGACATTTTTATCTGGATCCATACAGAGAGAATACTCATATGTAAGTATACTGTGCCTTTTTTCTTTTGAATTTTTTTTTTTTATACTGTCTCATATTCTTAAACTTAAAAAAAAACAACTTAAGACAAAGAATATGAGTAACTGAAAAAAAAAAATGATTTAAAGATAATGAAAAATTTAATGAATAGACAAGTTTGTTAAAGATATTTCGGTGTTTATTTATATCATCAATAATAAATTTTTTTTTTGGGGGGGGGTGATTATGAAAATAAATATTGAAACATTATCAGAAATCAATAACCCTTTCATGTTATAATATTAAAATCAGAATAATCTCAAAGAATTTTTTTCCCCAAATGGTTCTTTTGCCATTTATTGAATTTAACATTCAGACTATTTTTTCAAGATGGCAGAATCAAAAAATGAGTGCCAAAAATTCAAACAAATACAATTCTTGGCTAATATCTTTTAAAATTATAGCCCCTTTAAAACAGGAATGACATTTTCAAGGGAAAACTATTTATTCGTTTACAATTTATTTGTCCAAAGAAGTTGACGAAATGTATTCTGGTTGTCTATAAGATTCCTGTCTTTAATTCTTCTATAGACATTCACCCCAGCCATAGAAATTCTCATTGTCCCCAAAGAAAGATTGGTTGGTTGGTTGGTTGTTTTGTTTTACAGCATATCAACACTTTTTGGGTCATTTAATGCCAAATCAAGTCATTTTGAAAAACAAAAGACTCAGGTTGCTTATAGTACCTGCTATTGCTTATGTGGTCACACTAAACAAAGAATTCTACCAGCTTTTATCTGTGCCTCAGTTAGTCATGCAGATTTTCTTCATGCCTACGTACGTCATTTGATTAATTCTGAGGCATTAGGTAATTTGCATGCCTGTGTATGTTGCAGGTGATTATGTGCCTCTAATATCGGGTAGAGATGCTTTGGCTATTACAATTTTGTTATAAAGAAAAAAAATTATGGTGTTATAAAACATTATGTCCTACCTGAATTTTAATGGGCGCATTGTTTGGGCTTCTCCGGAAGAATATGGCTGAACTATTGAAATCTGGGTCCGTAGTATCTTTCCTGACAGGGGAGTACACCTTTTCTCCTTCACATGAGATTATTACGTAAGGATCAGCACCTATTTGCAAGAAAATTGAAAAAGACAAATAGCCAAATTAAAAAAAACAAAAACACAAAAGGCAAAGCAGCATTTACTACGGTGAGTCTAAAATTCTGCAATATTTTCATAAGATGTTTGGTTGGTTGGATTTTACAGCATGTCAACCCTTGTTGGGTTATTTCATGCCAAAAACATTTTTGTTTTATTAATTATTCAATTCTGCAGGTTCAATCCAGGTCAAGGGCGACAGTAACATAGAATAATAATTAACACACCTTAACACCAGTTATGGTTAGCAGAATGAGAACAGGATACCCCTGTGGATTGAATAAAGGGTTAGGTTCAAAGTTCTGTGAAGGCTCCCAATTGCAACGAGTTTGAAAAGAAGGTTCCCAAGTTCGAAAAGAAATACCTGAAGAAGGCTGGAGGGCACATCGGCAGAAACATTGTACAGATAACAATAAAGGTGAGGTGGGTATTAGTACTATGTGAAATACAAACAGCCTCGTCCAGGATTTGAACTCGGGTCAATGAGTTCATTTTCTACGACTCTAACCATTACACCACACACCTCCAACATATAAGCACATCAAATGCAAAAATAATACCAACCACAGTGGATGGCTTGAACTGCTTTGGTCATGTAATATATGTGCCACAAATTAGCATGTATCAAAATATTGCATAACATTTGACTCATCCTAGTAAATTGGGGAAGGAGATCAGCTAACAGTTACAGTAGTTCTCAAATCAAATTTATGAAACAAAGATGATTTTGGTTTGGTTTGGTTTACAGCATATCTACCTCAGGTACTACCACTCTGGGTCAGAGTGGACCAGGGAGCAATGGTGATGAATGGGTGCTCCACATTCCCCAAACCTCCAAAACTGGAACCTCACCATCAGATAGAGTTTAATGTCATTCCCAGGACATGTAAACCCTCAGCCACCGCATTGTATATTTATATATTTGTGTAGTTGTTTCTTAAGTAAGGGCCAAAATGGAGTGTTGCCATTCATGGACTGCTAAGCTACCAGGATTCCTTCCCTAAGCATCGCAGGTCCCCACCACGGCCAACAGGTGGTCCCATTGAGGGGGTCTTACCCCTCTGTAGAAGTGCAGTCAGTGTATTCTACAACCTCAGCTGACAGGACTTAAAAATAATGGAAATAATTTTCCAAGATTATAGTGTGAAGATTCTTACCTGTATTTTCTTGTTTCTCCAATCCTGTGGCTTTGATCACCTTAATACGTGTCACTAGAATTGGTTCTTTAGCACAGCATTGCCACATAGTGCGAACAGGCTGGTCATGTTCCAGCACTCTACAAGATAAAATACACAAACCAGTGATAATTAAATTGAATGATCTTAGAACAGATTTTTATATTTCATTCAACCAATAATTTACAGTTTTTTTGTTCAAAAGATCATAAGCGTAAGATACAAATTAATTCATGTAATCGTCTTTTCTTTCTTCCCTACATAATTTGAAAAATGAGAATGGGGAGGAACACAAAAAAGAAAAGGAAAGAGAAATAAAATTTTGATATTTTGAGCTGGGGTCAGTAGATGATTGACATTCAAACTAGGTTGGTTTAGAAAAATAGAGGGTCACATCACAATAAATATTATAATTGTATATATATATATATATATATATATATATGCTCTCAAAACCCAGTAGAGCTGTCTAGGAGCGATTTTAATTGACTTTCACTGCCAGCGTAATAAATCAATGATTGTCTGTTGTTTACAAACTGGATCTCTCTGGTGATCATAAAACACCAATGTATGTATTTATCAGTTAAAACACTGCTCCTTAATGGCAGCTGTCAACAGATGAGAGGTTAAGGAACTGAGAAGATGGGTTTCACTCCTGGTCAGAAGTAGTTGCTCTGTCTAGCCACACTGATGAGACATGAAATGTTGAAACACGGTGTCTGTGGATGTATATATATATATATATATATATATATATATAAATATATAAATATATAAATATATACTGTACTTATTTTTGGACTGCAACATATTCATATTTTTGGTTAGTTTTAAATGGTGTAGAATTTGGCAATAAACAATACCTAATAATATCTGTTTTGATTGAATAATGTTCCATCAAAATGATAAAATCTTTCTGTCTTTGATTAGAAAGAAAATTTACTTTTTATAAAAGATTGTTACAGGTGTACTTTTTTTAATAGGTTTTATATTTTTTTGTATGCATACATACATATTTTTATAATTGTTTTCATATTTGAACTTGGCTCACTGGATTCATTTCCTAAAATTATAACCATTATGCCACATATGATTCTGTGGTGTATTTAAACAGTATGTAGTGTGGGCTTTCAATAAATATAAATGATTTTTTGACAAAGTTACAAACAGATATACATATTCTGCTTGGAAATTTGGTATGTTTAAGTAATATATTACCATAACCCAAAGGTCTGTAGATTGAAACTACACTTTGCTACCAGTTAACTTATTCTCTCTTTGAATCATCAGGCAAATTTCCATATAGTTCCTTCCTTAGGTTTGCTAAGCACTGAACTTACATAGCGAGCTCCTGCCATCCTATTACCTAAAGCTGGTTCCTGATTGGCTAATACTCCTGCTAAATGGTATACAAATATATGCTATGCAAATCATGCAGTCGCACCACCATTCCACCTCTTCAAACATGCACTTATTCAAGGCTGACTCTTTTATTTGACATGAAGTGTATGTAATTTTGAAAAAGAGTTAAACCATTGTAACCAAAAGTGAGATTGTTGCATCAACTCAGTTTAATTGACAGGTAGTAACCTTTAGAGGGCAGTTGAAAGCTAAGTTCTCATTGGAGGATTGTAAAGTCATGTGATTACAAATCTAGAAGTTAGAAATTGGACTTTAACTTTGAATCAGTTGGCCAAGATCTGCTGAATGGTATGGTTATGAATTTCCATCAATGGTCTAAAAGATTGATTTGGTTTGGTTTAATGGCATATCAACCTTCATAGGTTATTTAATGCAAAAGTTATTCTTGTAGAAGAACAGTAGTGGTACTATTTAACACATAATTGGGGAAATGAAGGAGTCCATACCTTTCCCAAGTGTATTAGTCCAAAAATGAACGTAATAGGGCAACTTGAGTTTGAACTTGCTTATTACAATGTCGCAGTCTGGCACGTTAGCCACTACACCACAGAGACTCTCCCAATGGTCCAAAGGTAATTCACGACTATCACAAGAGTCGGTAATGTGGAAGAAGTTCAGAAATTAATAAAGTTACATGTACACACAAGAAGATATTATTGTTGTTATTCCAGCAATGAAGAAGATAGAATGGAGAGAAGAACAAGTGCCAGCTGAGAGAATAAGATGGCGATCCAGCATTAAGTGAAGAGTGATATATGATTATTTACCTGAAAGAGTTGTCTGACGAAGTGTAGACTCTCAAAAGAAATTTTCCTTCAAAATCAGGATTGAACGTACAAGGAATGATCACGTAACGTCCTTTTTTCATACTGGTTCTCAAAAAGATTGAACGACTGTTGCGGAAAACTGTGCTTGTGATCACCTCCTGATACCGTAAGTCATGAATACGGTAACGTCTATTTTCTTCCACCTGAAACAAATAAGAAGATTTTTATATTCGGAGATAAATAGATGATTAATTGGTTGATTTTAAAGGCATATCAACCTGTTTGGGGTTATCTTATGCCTAGAGTTTAGGGTTGTTTCTTAAGAGTTTTTTTTTGGCAGTTATATGGTTTCAAGTATTGTCTTACTGTTAAGGAAGAGTTATCTCCCCTAACGAACGTTTGACTACTGAAAAAAAGTGTAATATCAAACAACATGGCTGCTTGATGAATACACAACTTGTTGACAGTTAATTATTTATCCAACCCATCCTGTTGTATTCTTGGCCGGTGAGAAAATAAAAACAAATATTGCTGTATTTTAAAAACATATTTAACTGTTTTGTTATATTTTGTTATTCGTCTTGAGATACTTTCTTTGTAGTTTATGCTTGGTAGTATGAACTGACCACTGATGTATCTTGAGTTCAAACAGATATGCTAGGTTCATATCTTTTTGAATTCTGGTGGCAAGAGAAGAACAAAGAAAGTAATGCTGTCAATTAAATTCTTAATGATATAGTTGCCATCTGTTGCTTAATGGTCTTATTTTTTAAAGAATAACAATTTACTGAAAACTGCTAAAAAATAAATAAAATAAAATAAATAAATAAATAAAAAACCTAAAGCAAAACAGTAGAGAAAGTTCAAGAGTGCCCATATTTGATTAAATATAGCAGTGGTATTAAGGCCACAATCTCGCCAAAAAGGCTCTGTTGAAAATCAAAAGGGCATCTCTATCATCGTCAGGAATCAATGCCTTTTTGGAAATGTGTGGCTTCCCCTAATCAGGATATGCATGCAGGGTTTGGGGACAATTTGTGAATTTCCTAGCCCCTTGTTATTCCTTCCATGGAGCCGGGTCAACAGACCCAGGGTGAATACTGTCACAGAAAAAAAATTTGATTACTTACTTTAATCAAAGTGCATCCAATTGTCTGGTTGTCATCTCCTGTTGTGGTTCTTGATGTCTTTTGCATCAATTGAATCATTATTTCATCTTCCTCTTCAGAGACATCAAAAGCAAACTGTTGAGAAAAAAACAAAAACATTTAGGAGATTTATCTACTCTAATGATAATGATGTGTATTTAGGCAACAGGTTCTCTTGTAAGCATGTTTTGTTAAAAATAACAGACAACTCCTAAGTGACATTCTCCTATGGAAATCAGCACATGGGCACGCCAGTGTGGGCCATCCAGCAAAGACCTACATTGACCAGCTCTGTGCAGATAGGGATTGTTGGCAAGAGATTGTCATAGATATTTAGAATTCTTCTAAGCCATAGCCGTATCAGTGCTACTGTATGGCTGCACCACTTGGACTCTAAGGAAGTGCCTAGAGAATAAGGCAGGAGTTATACAAGGATACTGCATGATGTCTTAAACAAATTGTGGAAACAGCACCGCCACAAGAAAGCAGCTGTATGGTCACTTGCCCTTATACAAACCATCCAAGTAAAACAAGCAGGACATTACTTGAGAAGTAAAAACAAACTCATAAAAAGGACATTCTCCTGTGGACACCTACACATGGACATACCAGAGTGAGTCAACTAGCAAGGACCAACATAAATTATAATCAATAACCTGGCCTTCGAGGTGGGGGTCCGGTGGCTTTGGCCCCTGGACTCTTAATGTAAATTAATGACGTGATCCCAGGGGGCCATCCCCCCAGCTAACACCTGCTCACTTGATTTCAAGGGGCAGGGCTGGGTTTATTGCCCAGTGCCTGAGGTGCTCCCTTGAGGGTGAATGCCAATGGAGATCTATGCATTTTTTGCACCTGCTATCCCATGAGCTTCAGCTGACCAGATGATGGTGTACATTAACAAATGGTAGCAAGTTTAGTTCTATTTTTTAATGGACAAATATTTTTTGAGACAAAAAGTTATATTTAAAAAAGTCTGGGGAAATTTTAATATTTTCATAATGAGGTGTAAGGATAAATTTTTTCCTACCCCACAATATCAGACAGTCAGTCTATTTATCTGTCTACCAAAAAAAAAAAAAATATCTCTTGTGGAAATACAAACAAAATGGATATTATTTAATGTCATACACTACAGCCTTTCCAAGTTGTGAAAGAAAGAAAAAAAAAAAAAGGAGGAAGGAATCATATTGAGTGAGACTTAAAAGAAGAAAATCAAACATTAACATTAATCTATATATTAATATTTGTGTTCCCAAAAAAAAAGAAAAAAAAAAGTACAACCATTATCATTATGCAACACACTCTGGTTAAAAATGAGACCATCGAAGATGAAATGCAAAAATGTTAATCCTGATTGTCTGCCAAATTCTTATTTCTTATGAGGGTCATCACCTCAGCTAAATAATTGACCATTCCGTTTTTATTATAAGAAAGGGAAGAAAAAGGACATGCTACACAGAAAAAATATAATAAGAAAGAGAGTAGGGGAAAGATAGAGAGAGGGGGTGAGTGCACAGAAACAATAACACTAATCTGTTTCAATCAAACATAATGGAAAGAAAAAGAGAGAGAGAGAGAGAGAGAGAGAGAAAGAGAGAGAGAGTTCAATCAAAATTATTATACTTTTTATATATTGAACTTTAGCAATAGCTCTTAAGTAAACATATCAAATGTTGTAATAATTAAATTATCATCCTGCTAATTAACATTAATTCTATTATATTCCATCAGGAAGTAAACACTATACTTTCACAAGCTGGCCTTTCACCTTTGTCTCACTGCCACTAAAAAATTTTTTACCTGTGGGTTATTAAGGAAGGTTTCTCGGTTGTTGATACACCCACCACACCTTGCTGGTTTGGCCCAGAGTCCATCAGCAAAACCCTCTGACCAAGTTTTTCTTATCGAGAAAAGGGAAGTGTTTACAACTCTGCAGATAGCAACATTCACAAAATTTTTGCAGAAATCTTCAAAAGTCATCCTAAATGAGAAATAAAAACAAATTTAGTTAAATCTGTAAAAAACAAACATAAAAAAGATTCTCTGAAAAAAAAAACAAAAAACAAAAAAAACAACCCCAAAACAAAACAAAACAAAAAAACAAAACCTTTAAGACATCAAGGAAATGTGATAAAATAAAGCAACAAATACCCCCCCTCCCCAAACAAACAAAACACGCTACTTCACTTCTTTCAGGTAGGTGGCCATTTGTAATGTGATTCATGTGCCATTAATATTACTTAAACACTTATGAATAGGCATGAGTTATCGTGTACATTAAAGACTTATCCAAAACAACAGATTTGCATTTGTCAACAACTGTTGAACTGGACTGAGAGTAAAACTTGGTTGAAGCATAGAGAGATGAACATTGTGAGAGAAAGAGGGGGGGGAGAGAGAGAGAGAGAGAGGGAGAGCGAGAGAAAATGAGTTTCACCTGATTTTATTGGTGATTAGAAAATGAAAGTAAGGTCTGTTTTTGAAGTTGTGTTTTAACAGCAGTCAGAAGGATGTGACTTGCACCAGGAGAAGTAACAAGTAATTTAGCATTGCTTGTTATATAAAATAAGTTGATTAATCTTATATCTTAAATGATGTAAATTATAAACTCTGACCCCCAGTCTAGCCCAAGTAAGGGACAAAGTTGAGTGTTGCAAATTATAGACTGCTCAGTCACCAGGATTCTGTCTAAGCATCACAGGTAACCAACCACTGACAATAGATGGCGCTATTGGAAGTCGTGGGGGGGGGGTCTTACCCCTCTGCAAAAGGTGCAGTCACTATATTCTACAGTCCTGGCTGACAGGGCTATAATTTGTTGAGTGAATACACAATTAATTCACAATGGTGTTTCAAGTTTCACTTAAAATTTAAAAATATAGCTTTTTTACTGATTACTTAATGCTAAATGTTTTAATTTGATAACATTAAACCAGAGAGAACAATGTAATTAATTATCCAAAGGTAAAAATCTTTAAGATTAAAACATTATGTACTTATGTAAGATATTTAAAAAGAAAAAAAAAAAGAAAAAAAAAAAAAAAAGGACAATAAAACTAACCAAAATTCTCCATCATCTTCAAAAGTTAAGCCAACCTTTTCTCGATCATTTTTGTCAATCTTCTCCCATTCTGGTGCACTAGAAAATAGAGAAACAATATAATTATTACAACTTAGATTGCAACAAATTTTTATCAAAATTTTATTCTAAATAAAAAAAATTAAAAAAAAAAAAAAAAAAGATTTAAAAACTTTTACATTTTTTCAGGTCAGTTAACTTTGAACCACGTATCTTTGAGGCATAATACAGATTCTCAAAGATACATAGTTCAAAGTTAACTGACCTGAAAAAATGTAAAAGTTTTTATTATATCTTTTATTCAGTAATATATCAACACTTAAAAATTCATTAAATTTGGTTAATTCCCTAATTTTTGGTAATTTTTTTCTTTTGGTAGGGTGACATACGATGGTGGAATTTAGGTCCATTAAGTTCGATTTAACCATTTTGGTTTTAGAGGTGCAAAATGAAATGGAAAGTTTCTAACTTTTGTTTAAACACTTTATTATTTTCAAGATAAGACATACATTGAGTATTTAACTATAGGCTATGTTACGTGCATGCACTCGTTAGGGGCAACAAGGGCACTGACGTAACGATAATAATTAAAAAAATATAGGCAAGAGATCCCGAGTGTTAAAAAATTATAAATAAAAGAAACACAAGGGAAAAGGGAATTCTCCTTCTCACACTTCGATAAATACGAGAGGGTAATAAGGAACGCTTCTGCCAGACAACGAAAGACAATAAAACCGGGCTTCAGCAATAATGACAATTTTATTTATCAACATACAAACAGTAAAGGAACAAAAAAAAAAAAAAAAAAAAGGGAAAACAACAGACAAAAAAAATAGGGAACAGGGAAGTATCAAATAAGTATCTATTTTATCATATATATATATATATATATATATATATATATATATATATGGATGAGCAATTCAAGACATTCACCAGGTAATCAATCTCAAAGAGAAATATATATATAAAAAAGGGAGAGATTCAACTCACTGTGATACCACTGGTATTGGGAGAAAAAAAGAATGTATTTTCTTTTTTTTTTTTTTTTTAAATATGTGCAAGATATTCATCAAAGTCCCTGGGACAATTCAAACAGTAATGAAGCTTCTTGTATTTTATACGCATTCTTGTACACATTTTCACAATTGTTTTTTTTTTCTTTGATCGGATGTCCAATATTCAATGATGAAACATTTTTGTTTGGTTACTGTTGAGGATATATGATTTTCGACAGTTCTGCTTTCTTAGAGAATCGAAATCCTTCTCGTCATTTTGTCTTGGGTGACAGCAGAATATGGGAGATTAAAATTAACATTTTCACAATTGTTTTTTTTTTTTTCTTTGATCGGATATCCAATATTCAATGATGAAACATTTTTGCTTGGTTACTGTTGAGGATATATGATTTTCGACAGTTCTGCTTTCTTAGAGAATCGAAATCCTTCTCGTCATTTTGTCTTGGGTGACAGCAGAATACGGGAGATTAAAATTGACACGTCTGCTCCTAGACACAGATTTGCCCAACAGTGCATATCCCGTTTTGTGGCAGGAAAACCCAAGGTCGGACATCATAGCAACAGACTGAACTGCTGTCCCTTTTAGCGGTACGAAATCCAGAGGTTGCAAGCATTTTTACAAATCCGATCATGTGCCATTAGTACTCAGGTCAACATAGATACATACTCGTGTTTGCTGTTTCCAGTAAGAGAACTGGGGGAGTTAAAACCATTGTTTAGCAGCGAGGTAGTATTAATATGATGGGACGATTGTCTTTCTCCTGTCTATAACAGACTGGGAAGTAGAATTTATTTCATTTTCTTTCTTTAGTGAATGATCTTTTTGCTTACCATACATTATATTTATAATTTTGTAAAAGCTTATAACAACTAGTTGACATACTTGTACTGTGTCACAGCTATTACACAATATATCAATCATATCAGTTTTATTTAAAAAGATTTTAATTAACAACTTACCCATCACTAAATGCCCCTTTCCACTCACATTGACCCCATGGATTACGTAATCTGACCATTTGCATTTTTTCACGTCCAAACAAGCCAAAAAGACCAGAACCTTCCAGATGGACATTTTTCACACAAGTAACACCATAAGCATGTCCCATGACCAGGCCAGAATCCAATGTGGCTTCCATTTCTTCATTACTTTTAGCCTGAAATTGATCAGAATTTATTTATTCATGAAAATGGATAAAAAAAAGTTTAAGAGACAATAATTTTAAAGGAATTCTGAAAATACTGAAACTTTAAATGCAATTGCCTTGAACCCCCCCTCCAAAAAAAAAATAATGTTGTTGGCACCTTTCCATCCACTAAGGATGATGGCGTAGTATAAAAAAAAAAAAATAATAATCTGCATGTGCGCAAGTGACTGTGTAGGCCAATTCCTAAATGAAAGTCTTTGGTGCACTGACTGCACCCAAACTGTGATGCTTTCTGTCTTTTCTCCCTTTTTCTGGCTCTCTTTGCTGTCAAGGCTACTCACCTCTCTCTGTGCCTTGCTTAACGTTAAGGTGCCAGGCCACTCGATTTTTTGCATCTACCTCCTGATCACTGAAAATACTTTTCTTCATGAATTGTAATGCATTTCTATATTAAAATCCTGAACAATGCTTTTTTATATATATATATATATATATATATATATATATATAAATGAATTTTAATACATTTACATTACACATTAACTAGCTTTATTCTATTATTATGTCAGGATCCTCATTAAACTCTGGGAAACCTAATAGAAATGTGATTGAAAGGTGGTAACCCGAGTTCAAATGCTGGACAAGGCTGTTTGTATATGACATAGTGGTAACACCCTTGGGAAATGTATGCATCCAACTATTCTCCATCCAGCCAGAACAGACTTAGCTCTTTAAAGTTGGTATGGCAACCAGTTTAAGAGAAGGAAAAGTCTGAATTCAAACCAAAAGGGGCTCTCATCTTGTTAGTCAAACTACTTTGAGAATTCCTCCTCTATTTCTCCATGTTTCTAACAGATGTGGGCATGCTTACAAAGTCAGAAAACAGCATAGCTTACATGACTTTCAGAAACAGTTTTCATACTCAGAGTTGCCGAGGCATGGAATAAACTACCTGCATCCATTGTAGGCTGTCAAAACATTGCATCTTTCAAAGCCTCCCTGCTTCCTGTAATCCGCCAATACTATACCTGAAAGCCCGCGCACACACATACATACATAATCTTCATACAATGACTGCTATTTACACAATAGCATTGCAACCAGCAAAGCCTTCATCAGATGATGACTCTGGGTTCAGGCATGGTTTCGGGGCCAAAGCATCATTAACACTAACCCAGAGCACCCCAGCAGTATCTCACAATACCACCAGACTTTGTCGGTTTGATGTCACAATGTAGGATTGCCATATCCACGCTGAAGCGGTTAGAGCTTTATCCTGGATCTTTTTTATGTATTTCCTCTTGTCTGGTGGAGAAAGTCCAAGTTTAGACAAAAATGCCAAGGTTGAGTTGGTAATAAATCCCCGGCATACGACTTCGATAGGAAATACATCTGTTATCCATCCGTTTCTGATGCATTGTTCACGTAGGTCTTCATATTTTTCCAACTTATGCTGATGTGCTCAGTCAAGATGTATACATGTATATCATTATTGTACGCTATTCATGTTCCTGGCTCTAGTACATTATTCTATGTACCAGACATGAGACTTTGAGGAGTTGTGGTGCACCCGAGCACTGTACACAATAAATTTCATTATTATTATTCCTCCTATACAAAAAGTTCTTCAAAGAAAAATGCATATTAGTTACTTTTGAATAACTTTACTCAATCTACAACTTGATCAACACAATTGCTGTATTAACAAACAAAAATAACAAAAAAATAAAAAAAAAACAACAAAAATAATCCTTTAAAATAATGTCACTAAATTCCAAATCTTGCTCAGGTTAATACCAAACACGTATAATTTGGTTGATTGGATTTTACAGCATGTCAACCCTTGTTGGGTTATTTTATGCCAAAGACATTTTGTTTGATTCATTCTTGAAGGGTATTCAATTTTTAAAACTAATTTTTTATCTATTTAACCCATAGATGGGACCCTAACAGGTACCACTCCGGGTTAGAGTGGACCTGGGAGCAATTAAGGGGTACTCTATACTCCCCAGAAGACCAGAATTGGAACCTCACCACTAGATGCAGTTTAATGTCATATCCAGGACATTAAGACCCTCAACTACCACCTTCTAGCACATATATGATAAAAAGGTTTGGGTGTTTGCCATAAGGGCAATAGGGTAGGGACAATCATTTTCCCACTTCTTTGGAGCCCTGTGTCCAGTGACTTCAGCCATTTTAGTATGGTGGGATGCAGGAAAATAACATCATATAGGTGCTAGGGTATGATGTGACAAGCCCACAAACATGTGTAGTAGTAGTAGTAGTAGTTGGCACCTTTCCGTCCACTAAAGATGATGGCGTAGTGTCCAAAAAAAAAAAAAAAAAAAAAAAAAAATTATCTGCTTCTGCGCAAACGACAGTGCAGGCCTATCTCTGAGTGACAGTCTTATGTGCACTGACTGCACATAAACTGTGATGCTTTCTGGGGCTACTGTTTTTTCTCCCTCTTTCTGGCTCTCTTTGCTGGCAAGGCTACTCTCCTCTCCACACCTCTTCATGCCTTGCAGTAATAGTAGTATAGTAACAGCATAGAATTAATCTAAACTTAAAGATGAAGAAGTTAAATTACTAACTGGGATGGAAGCTGCCATGAGGGATTTTCTATCCATTTCTTTTTTCATGCGTTCAAAGAGGGCTGTTCTCTCTTCCAAAGCCTCGGCCACCTTCATGTCTGGAAGTGTCATGACATCAGACACACCACCAGTAAAATCTTCAAGGGCTTCTGCAAGATCTCCACCATCGAGAACTTCATAGCTTCCAAAAAGCCTAAAAAACAAAAAGATAAAACATAAATATTATTTCATCTATATTACAATATTCGATTATTGTATATTTGTATATGGGTGAACAGACAAAATAAATTAAAAAAAAAAAAAAAAAAAAAAAAAAAAGGCACACATAGAGGGATTTAAAAATTACAGATTACTCTGTGGCAGGGGTCACAAAAATTTCCCTTATTTCTTTGTCTTTCTTCTCTTGTTCTGAATCATATCATGTTGCATAAAAAATAAATAAAATTATGTGAATAATCTTTGAAATATTGGAAAAAAAAACAACAAAAGCCAAACTTTTTACTTTGTCAATAATGATTACTACTATATATATATATATATATATATATATATATATATATATATATATATATATATATATATATATATATATCTAAAGTGCTCAATGTAAGTGCTATAGCATATGTAGATCTGGGTTTGGATAGCATAGACACAGAGTCAATGGTGAATATTAGTTTCTTTCTTATGCAATTGATCATCAGATGCTTGATCTGATGATCACATAGATGAGAAACTGATGGTTACCAAGCACGTTGACACTGTGTCTACACTAGACAAACAGATGACCAAAAAGTGATAAGACAAACTTTGGTTATTTATTTTTTAATTGTTCTCAACTAGTTTCAACCTTAGGTCATCATTAAGAGAATTTTTTTTTTTTGTGAAAGAAATTGTTTTTAGAAAGTTCAAATAAGTTTTCTAAGTGTTTGAAAGGCCGGAAAAATTCAGGTGAAAAAATGTATTAGAAGTGGCGAGTCCATCTATTCAATGAAAACCATCATATATGTTAGGATAGCACAGACAGAGTTAGTGGTACATAGAGAATGTATATACAAACAACAGACCAAGAGTCTGATGATCACATAAGCAAGAAACTGACAGTTACCATGTGACATTTTCCTGTGAAAACCTACACATGGACACACCTGTGTAGGCCAATCATCAAAGACCTACATCAATCAGCTCTGTCCAGATTCTGGATGCTGCATAGAGGACCTCTCAAGGACAATGACTGATAGAGAACCATGGATATCCATGCTACCAGCATGACCTGATGATGATGATAGCATTTGAAAAGTTGGTGCTTCTGTTTTGTATGATGGTCAAAGTATGAATTTGGGTTGATGTTCATTTTTCAAAAGGGGAATAAAACAACATAGTTCAAATTGATTATATTTATAAGAAAAATGATTGAAAGACTTACTTTGCATAGGCCTTCTCAAGGAGAGCACTCCAAAATTCATTCCTTTCTTTTGAATGAATAAAGACAAGTTGTCCGCCACGAACTGGGAGCAAATCGTCAATGACAACATCTACCCATTCACCGTAGCGCCAAAATCGAAAATGAAAGATGCCAGCATAATCTTCAGGTTTCTCTTCATTCCAGTCTTGAGTCTCATGATCAGGTATGACCTAGAAGGATACAATATGACAGATTAGAAGAATAAAAAAAGACAGATTAGAAGAATAAAAAAAGACAGATTAGAAGAATAGAATTAGAAGAAAAACAGATTAGAAGAATACAGAAAGTTGGATTAGAAGAATAAACAGCTAAAAATAAATAAATAAATAAATAGCTAAAAATAAATAAATAAATAAATAGCTAAAAATAAATAAATAAATAAATAGCTAAAAAAAAGAAAAAAAAGGGGGGGGGGATATTTAAAACAAATTTAGAATGCAATGAAAATATTCACATTAAATGGTTCTGAATTTCATTTTTTCCTTTGTTTATGCAAGTGGTGTTTGCCTTATCTTTCTACAACCATAAAAATCTGAAAACCTTACCCTGTCCCAAACTTCTGGGTAATTAGCCAAGCAAGACATGGATGCCACAAACCAACAGTTTCCCAATAATCCTTGTGTGACATCTCCGCTGTGAGCTCCCTCAACAAAAAGTTTGGGAGCATCGCAGATTTCCTGTAAGAGAAAAGAAATCAGAATTTTAATTTAAATTATTCATGTAATTTTGTCAATACACAACAACACATATAATGATAATAATAATAATGGAATTATTTTGTACAGTGTTCAGATGCACTCCAACTCATCAAAAGTGCATGTATAGGATATAGAATAATGTACAAATGTCAGAAAAATAAACAGTGTATGAGTTATGACATACATGTTGTAGAATCAACATATTATACTCACCTTTACAGGAAGACTGTAACTAGTGTCCAGTTATCAGATAAAGGGGGACAGGCTGTAACCAAATATAGACCCTGTATTGACTCCCAGAAAATAGCCATATGTTGGGTATTTATGGATCAAAGTGTCTACACTAAAAACTAGCAGCCAATCAGAATCCAGGGAATGAGCTTGATCAAAGTACATAGTAGAACAATCCAAATCTGTATATAAACCACTTACCAACACTGATGCTCAGATCAACTAGCAATACAGCTGAATACTGATTGCCAAATACACAATTCTACACATGTGCATGTGTACAGAGTGTGTGTGTGTGTGTGGGGGGGGGAGACATCAGGTATAGTGTTGGCAAATTTCAGGAAGCATGAAGTTTTTCTACATATATATTTAAAAAGATTATATTTATGTGCAAATATCATTATATAATAGGGTATTGAAGAAGTAGCGTTTTATTACATTTCTTAGAAGTTGAGAAGAAAGATTTCTGTATCTCAGAAAAAATGAATAAAACTTAACATAATTTTTGCTGTATTATAAAGTGGAAGGATTTTTTTTTAAATCCCATCAAAATCATTTGTTTTATAGTTTTTAAAATGGGAGAGTTTTATAAATTAAAGTCTGTATATGTCAAAAAAGTTTTATTTTCCTCTCTTGAAGATTATAATAATAAAATTTATTGCACCACAACTCATCAAAGTCTCATGCCTAGTACATAGAACAAAATGTAATAGTGTCAGGAATATGAACAGTGTACATTAATAATATACATGTATGTGTGCGCGTGCATGCATGTGAGTGTGGAAGGGGGTATCAGGTATAGATGTTCTCTTTTTAACAGGATTTATTGAGATATTGATTAAAAAAACAAAAAAATTTAAAATAGAAAAAAAAAAAACCCAGGTCAGTTTTAAAAAGAATTATCTTGATAAGATTAACTCTTCATTGGCATTGCAGTCTTGGAAGACTATATAGTTCTTGTGCCCTGAAGTTACAGCAGTTTTAAGCAGGAACAAAAAACAGAATCATGATGAAATTCTTTAGGTCTCCATAGAAAGTACATTCTAAACTATTATATTATTATCTTTATCAGCTTCTACTAAAAGCATTAAAGAATAATTGAAATTTACTCATGAAACTACTTTAAGGACAGGGATAAAAATCGAGTTACCTCCCTTGCACTGATCAAATTATATTAAAAAAATAATAATAATAAAAAACATGCAAAACAAAAATAAAAACTAAATTCTTTATTCCGAGAACCAATTTTCATAAAACACTAAAAGGTCTTGAAAATTTCCAGATAAAGTGTACATTTGTGTAAAGTGTATAAAAGCAAAAAGAGTAAGATATTATTTTCTTGAGTTGTTGCAATTTTCTGCAGTATATATTTTTGTAGATATTTGCAAAGAATTATTCAGCATTGAGTACCATTTTTAAATAATAATTAAGTGGTAGGTCATCATCAAGTTATATTTATAGACTGTTCCAAAACAATGGTGCCAATCAAAAACGCCCAAACATTTAATTTAATTTACGAAAGACATTGATAATTGTCCTAAAATTACTCGGTGGAAGATTTACTTTTAATAGATCAACAGACAAGGATTAAAACTGATACTACATCTTTCTACTTCAAAGACGGATCAAACAAAGAATCTCCACTATAAAACTGCTTTCATCTACAGCACTAAAATAGCCACGCAAATTGTAACAAAAATTAAAAATTAGATCCCTCTCTTGGGTGACCCAGGTGGGGTTGATCACTTCCCAGCATGCATCCCAGCAACAACAATAAATAAAATTTGTCTAAGCTCCCTGAAATAGACTATAATGCTAAATCTTTTGTTATTTCTTTACTTATATATATATATTATCATCTTTATTATTTATAATTTTTTTCTTCTATGAATTTCTAAATTATAGCAATGAAATAAATCCCGTTAAAAAGAGCCCACCTTCTAGAGAGAAAAAAATGGCAAAAATGTACTATTTTTACAGATACAGATTTTAATTTCTAAAACCCTCCAGTTTTAAAGACTGTAAAACAAATAATTTATTACATGTGATTCATTAAAAATCCTTCCCTCTTCATTACAACAAAAATCCTTCCACCTTCATTACAACAAAAATCCTTCCTCTTCATAATGCAACAAAAATTACATTAAGTTTCATTCATTTTTTTCTGAGTTTTGTTAAATTTTAATTCAGTGAGATTAAAAAACACATGAACTTTTAGCCATACCTATAAATAAGTAATTTTTTCACATCTGATACAGCGTCTACTTACACCTCTTACCCCTAATCCCACTACTTAGCACTTGGAGAGTATCAGGCAAGTTCGGCATCTCACAGTCCACTGTGGTTCATCACCTTCATGATCCCAGCAAAAGCATCCAGAGCTGCCTAATTGTGCCAAAATGTTCTCAAAATATTGCAAAACTTGACTAGTGATTGATAAAAAAAGCTGAGATGCTGATAGGTATGCGTCCTGCATCCCTGACGCACAAATATATAAAAGGACGCAGTAAAATCGTATCCATGCGTCCCAGGGGTTTTTTTTTCTAACTACTTCAAGCTAACTGTAAATACATTTCAATAGTTCCTTATAAATTAATTACACAGGGTAGGTTATAAGGTAGGAGTTAAACGGCTTTAGTTGAAACCCATAAATTTTCTTGGGGGCTCATTCAAAGCAAATATGTGCATCCCAGGACGCACTAAATCAAAAAGCTATCAGCATCACTGAATAAATCATCTATCAACATCAGCAGAAGAAAGCAAATAAGCGTCAGGATTATCTCCCCTTAATTGAGTAATTAGGCTATCAGTTATCTGACCTGTTGTACACATGGGATTGACCATCACAAGGAAAGAGTAAATGTTAAAGCAACAAAAGTTCAGAACGAGGTGCATGTGACTCATTTCGAAACAGCTGAACTCATAAAAGGTTTTTATAATCAAACAGATTACAACTGATCTTTATTAACAGATGTTCAGAGATTGAAACAGACGATCAATCTTTCAAATAAGTTAGAAACTTTGTATAAAGGTTGTCGGGGTGGCCTAAAGTTGGTATCAGCCAGACAGTGAGGGAGTCTATCCCCTTTTCACTAGCACTAGACCAAAGAGATTATTTTAGCGTCTAAGGTGGAGCACCACACCTACCATCAGCTCCTCACTTTACCACAAAGATCCCTGTGCTACTCATATGCCGAGTTGGTGAGGGCTAGTATCGAACCAGGAGCCTTGTGGTTCCTAGTCTAATGCTCTACTCACTGAGCTAAACCAGCCCTTAATTCTTTATTTTACTACTAGAAACTATCATTGTTAAAATTGTTACTGATAAAAAAAAATTAAAAAATAAAGTTTGGTTTGTATTATTTGGATCATTTGGACTATTGTCCTCATCTTTACTATTATCTACACAAGGTTTCGGCCGATGTGCCCTAAAAATGAGGACAATAATCCAAATAATCCAAATTATCAAGTCTCATCTAAAAAATTAAGAGAAAAATTTTGGTTTGTTTGTTTTACAGCATATGAATTCTTTTCAGGTCCTTTAATGCCGAAACAAGTCATTTTGATTAAAATTTCTATGTTTCAAGTTCTTAAAATCTTAAAATTGGTATAAATCATTTTTCATTAACTTGGTTTGGTTTGGTTAATGGTATAATAACCCTGTATTTTATTTAATGCCAAAAACTGTTAGAGTGTGAGATAAAAGTTGGTACTCAAGTTTCCTTTACAGATGTATTTTTGTAGATGTATTTTGTGGATATATTTTATATCTGATTCATAATGTTCAATATATTTTTTTATTTCTCTCAAGAAGGATAAAATGTCATCCATGTTAGTATTCTCAAATAGATCCCTCATATTATTTGCATTGAAATTTTTCTTTCTGATTGGAGCGAAAACTCCACACTCCATGAGGAAATGTTTGACAGTGTAGGATGTTTGGCATATCCCACACCGTGGTTGATCCTTCTGAGAATTATCAAGAATATTACTTACTTTCTAATCTTTTGGAACTTTCTGTATGTGAGGTTTAGAATGGCGAGACAATGGCGTAGTGTCCAATTTTTATTTTTGTTAGTGTAACTATGTAGCCTGGACGGGTTGATATGGAGGATGAGCTGTTACCCAAGTAGAAAATCCCCCTCTCCCCACTGCCGCTGTGATCCAAAGGAAAAGTAAGAAACCAATGCAGTTTGGCAGTGGTAGTGTCACAGGAGTTGCTGGGTAGCACTGGAGTTCAGCATCACACCACCTTAGGGACTTGAGCTCCGGATTTGTTTTCGGAGTTTACTCCTCTAGCCTTTCCGTGCTTAATACTAGTGGGGAGCTTAGAATATGCTGACTGTATCCCCTGTAGATGGGTGAGACGCCCCCCCCAAAAAAAACGGTGTCCTAAGTATGACATTTAACTGCATTTGATGGTGAATCTTCAGTTATGGAGTGTATGGTGTACCCCTTCATTGCTACTACACCTAGGTATACTCTGATAGTGATAGTACCTGTTAGAGTCCCATCTATAGGTCAAATAGATCTGTTTGAAAATAATTAGTACTGGATAGGAATACTTGATACCATATAACTAAATTAATTGTTGAAGCTAATTACTTGTTTACTAAGGATTATCATTAGTTAATTGAAACCATATAAATGTGTGCAAACAAATAGCTATCATTAAATACAGGGTGACCAAAAAACAAAAAAAACCCCAAAAAAACAGAACCCAAATTTTGTTTCTTTGGGGGTCACCCTGTGTATATACTATTACTGATGCAGACTACCAGCACACACACACACACAAAAAAAAAAAAAAAAAAAAAAAAAAAGAACCCAAATTTTGTTTTTTTGGTCACCCTGTAGAAAGAATTACTTGAAACCATCTTAAGGTATTATCTATCAGTCAAATCTGTCTAAAAATTATTCATATATGATATGACTATGCAAAAGAAGAAAAAAAAATTATCAAGAAACCACTATAAAAAATATAACTATGAACGAACAATGAATGCAATTTCCTAACATCTTGGTAATCCTAGACAAGTTGACATGCCATTGAAATCAATCAAAACTTTTGTAAATACAAAAATGAATACAAAACTTAAAATGTACAACTGTAATAAAAGCAAATGTGTAAAAATTAAGAAGTATTTATTAAATGGTTTGGTTTTCTTGTAAAATAGCATATTAACTTTTATGGCTTATTCAATGCAAAAGCCATCCTTGTATAAGAACAGTAGTGGTACTATTTAACCCATAGCTGGGGGGATGAGGTGACCCATACTTTTCTCAAGGGTATTAATCCAAAAGTGAACGTATGTCACAATCCAGCACATTAGTCACTACACCACAGGAATTCACCCCAGTGTTATATATATATATATATATATATATATATATATATATATATATATATATTATATATATATGAAGAGAGGAAGTAAATCCGACAGTATGTAATATATCAATAAAAATGAAAAAAACACAGGTTTAAATGGGTTAAGTGGTGAGTTTATTGGCCGACGCTGCAGTGTTTCGATCTATTAAATAGATCATCTTCAGGGCATAAGATAAGAAATTATATATATATATATATAAATTATATTATATTATAATTATTATATATAAGTTATATATATATATATATATCTTTATATATATCTTTACTTAACCCCTCTGCACAAGGAGGATGCGATACATGGTCAATTTCTTAAGCAGAGTTTAACAGGTTTGAATTCAGAGTTTTCCTTCTCCTAGACTGGTTGTCTAACCAAGGTTAAAGAGCCCAGTTCGCCCTACTATTTACTCATAGATGGAGGGAGAATAGTTGGATTGCACACCTTTCCCAAGGATATTAGCACTATGTGAAATGCAAACAGCCTCATTCAGGATTTGAACTCATCTCGTATCCATTTCCAACAAGGATATCCATTACACCACACGCCTCCAGCCTGTAATTGTTATATAGCTTGGTATTTGCATCATTTTCTATGGTTTACATTTCTACTGGGTGGTGATAACAATGTGGGCCCTTGAGTAAGTTTCTCTAATTCAGGCACCAATTTTGATCATTCTTAGTCTGGTAGTAGTAAGGCTATCAGATTAAAGGTTTAAGTAACCACAATCTTTACTCAGAGCTTTTTCAACACAGTCTCGCCCAATGGCAAGTGCAATTACACCCACAGATTTTTACATTAAGGAGAATAAAATCTCCAGTTAAATAATACAGTTGGGATTGGCTGGGTTATTGACACAAGCTAATAAGCACAATACCAACCACAATCGTTTTTAGAAAAGCAGTTCTAGGGTTAACAAAAAAAAAAAAGAAAAAGAAATATATATGGAAGTCATTAAAGTAGTGATTCTGTTATTCACAAAAAACATGACCTGTAGTTAAATGTTCTGTTGAGTGATCAAACCAGCAAATGGTTGCAGTAATGCAACCTTTGCTGTTATTTCAGGGAGACAAGTCTTGAAATTAAACAGAAGACTATTAATCAGGCATAGTTGGACTTATTTAGTAATTTAGTTGAAATTGTCTGGACTTGGTTAACAGAATGCAAATAGTGAAATCAAATCAAGACATATAAAGAGTGATTAGCTTGTAAGTGTAAGTTTTACTGGGCACTCCTTAAATAAAAGTCGGTTAACTAAAAAAAAAATATATATGTGTAAATCAGACTGGAAAGGTTTGCTGGTTATTTAGCTCATGTAGAACATGATAACCAGCACAAGAATTTGAGTTAGGTTTGGTTACAAAATACTATTTCATAATATTACTAGTTTACCCATACCATCAAAAATATGATACTAATATTTAAATAATTGTACCTCATATATAGATATATAAGTTGTAGTTCCTCAGAGATGCTGACAGGTAAGTATCCAGCATCCCTAATGCACAAAAATCTAAAAAAGGATGCAGTAAAATCAGATCCATGCGTCCCAGTGTTTTTCTTTTTTCTTCCTTCACCATTTCAAGCTAACTGTAAATATATTTCAATAGTTTCTTAGAAACGAATTACACAGGATAGGTTACATGGTAGGAGTTAGATGGCTTTAGTTGGGACACATAAATTTTCATGGGGACTCATTCAAAGCAAATATGTGCGTACCAGGACGTACTAACTCAAAAACCTATCAGCATCACTGGTTCCTGTTTGTTTATTCACAGACTCCGCCTAGGTTTTTGGAGACAGACCCCCAATAACTATACATTCTGAAACTACATTACCCAGGGTACTTTGATAAGTATATTTCATTTTAATCAAAGAGAAGGACACCTGCTGAAAAATTTTTTCCCTTTGATTTATAGGAAATTTAAGACATAAGTAAATGACAAAATATGATGCCTATTCAGCAAATTTCAATAATGTTAAGGGCACTCTAATGGGGGTTAAATCCCCCAATAGTGAAAATTTTGTAAGCCCATAACTTGAGTATTGGAACCTCTATTATCACAGAGATTTTCTATTAATTAAACAAATCAACAACAAAATATTACCTCTTTTTTATAGTAAAATTTGGCTAATTTAGACATTTCATCTATGGCAAAACATCACCAGAATCATGGCAACAAAATTATTAGTTAACTAGCTTAAAAGCCTCCTATCGGTCGGTAATTAAGTTAATTATGCTTATAAAACATTTTTTTAAATTTGTTGTTTTGCTTTTTTTTTTGTTCATGTTCAATACTTTTTAAATCATCATCAGGTCATAATGACAACACATATACCCATAACTCTCTCCCACCACCCTATCAGTCTTCAACATGGCATCTAGAATCTGAACAAAATAAAAACATATACAAGGTAGTAAAGTCGGCGGAGAGGCCAATTGTCGGTATCAGGCAGACAGCAAGAGAGTTTATCCCTTTTTCACTAACGCTAGATCAGGAAGATTGTTTTGCATCTGAGGTGGAGTGCCACATCTAATATCAGCTCTATACTTTACTGCACAGATCCAAGTTGTGCTACTGAATCACCAAGTTAGCAAGGGCTGGTATCGAAACCAGAATCTTGTGGTTCTGTGGCAGATGCTCTATTGACTGAATTAAACAATATAATCAAAAGTAATTTTTTTTTAATGAAATTAAAACTAAATTTGTTGGTCAACCCAATATTTGGTTGGTTGGTTATCAACCCTTTCTAGGCCATTTAATGCCAGATCAAGTCATTTTGTTATCAGGTTGCTTTCAGTACTTGCTGCTGCTTAAATGGTCACCCATCTAGTTATTTACTAAGCTCAGCTTAGATGTGGCACAAGGCCAGAAGTATGGGGGCGCCCAGTGAGAATCAAACTCACTATCAATGGTCTGCTAATCTAGCTCGCAAATCATTACACCACGCGAGGTGCCCTAAAAAAAAAAAAAAAAAAAAAGGTCACCCATCTAAGTATTGAACAGGCCCATCACTGCTTAACTTTAGTGATCTAGTGGGAACTGATGCTTTCAATGTGACTAAACCTTAAGCCCCAATATTTGTATTTATTGTTCTTCAATTCATAACAAAGAGTGTATGACC
Source organism: Doryteuthis pealeii (assembly GCA_023376005.1). NCBI lineage: Eukaryota > Metazoa > Mollusca > Cephalopoda > Myopsida > Loliginidae > Doryteuthis > Doryteuthis pealeii. The sequence goes on along the minus strand of CM042148.1, from coordinate 55,962,929 downwards.
CTTTGAATTCAGTATACATTTTGTTCATATACAATAGGCTTAAATATCTTGCAATAAGAAAATTTCATTTGATCAAGGATTTGTTTAAACATGTCCATGGACACTATTAATAATCTTTCCTAGAATTGTCTGGACTATTGAACTAATTGCTTTTGTTGCTACCACATGGTTTTGGCAGATTTATTCTATAGATTCAATAATCCATGCAACATTTGAAAAGAAAACTCTTCTCAAAATTACTATAGATGGTATTTTTATAAATGATCTTGCTTAAAAATTGTTCACAAAAAAACAAAACAAAAAAAAACAAAAACACTAACATAAAAATTTCTGTTTAAATAACCCATTAAAATATACAGTTAAATCTGCAGTTAAACAGCCCATTAAAATATACAGTTAAATCTGCAGCTAAACAGCCCATTAAAATATACAGTTCAATCAGTTCAAAATGATTGATTAATTTTAATGGTATAAATATCAGTAAAGCTTTTATCTCAGAATATTATTTATAGTTTCTATTCAGCAATTATTATGCATGTATTCTATGGATTTCTGGGGTTCAGCAAGTAACTTTATATATTGATTAAATAATATATAAACACTGATATCATATTGCCACCTCAACCATGCCTTCTCTCCGACACCCAGGCGCATGACTCTTCTCTCTTTACCATTTGATCTTTTTCCCTTTTCCCATATCTATGCCCTTTCACTTTCACATCCTCAACCACCTTCATCTGGTTCTGGCCTTTGCACACTCCTTTCACTATGTGTATATGTTTCTTTCTCTCTCCCCTCTCTCTTATCTTTTCTCCACTTATATACCAATCCATGTAAACTAATAAAATCATTCTGAAGAAGTTTCTGAGCTAGCAGAGACAAAATATTAAGTTAGAAGCCGTAGTGTAATAGTTAGAGTCGTGGGAAATGGACTCGTCGACCAGAGTTCAAATCCTAGATGAAGCTACAGTTCAAATAGCACTAATACCCTTGGGAAAGGTATGAATCCAACTACTCTCCCTCCAGCTATGGGTAAATAGTAGGGCAGACTGGGCTCTTTAACCTTGGTTAGGCAACCAGTCTAGGAGAAGGAAAACTCTGAATTCAAACCTGTTAAACCCTGCTTGGCTCAGTCCTAATTAGAGATCTATTTCACTAATTATGAATCAATTGTTTGTGTTTGTTATTCACCTTTCCTGTATATTCATTACATATTAATTAAAGAATTAACCTATACTGAAAAAAAAAAAAATTCAAAAAAGAAAATTGGTTACCTTGGGCCTCTTCCAGACAATGTTTCCAATGCTGGATATTTTTCCAGGTGAGAAGAATAATGAAGAGTCTTGAGGTGGAAACTCAGTGTCTTTGAAGAGCTCCCCTTTTGCCACACATTCCTGTTTCAGTTTTACATATTCCTGTCCCTTATATGGTTTAATGGGAGTCCCAAAAAGGTTTCTGGGAAGTGATATCGGCAAGTTTAGTGGCATGGCTCAAACTGTAAAAGAAAAAAAAAAGAAAACAAATGAAATATAGCTGTTAAATGTAGTTATTATTATTACTACTACTAATATTATGATGATGATGTCAATTCAAAAATATTTTCAGTCATGTGATAACCAGTGACAATCACCAGACACAATTCCTAATAAATGATTTTTATCAATTTGCAAATCAAACAAAATTTCATATCAATAATATAACATAAAAACAACTGATTCTTTGACTTTGATCAGACTATTGATTGATTGATTGATTTTAATGGCATGCCAACTCATCTAGGGTTATTTTATGCTTAGATGTTAAACAATGGTGTTTATTTCATGTTCATATTTACATTTCTTGTATAGTTGTTTGAGAGTTGTTTTTTTTTTTTTGCACACAGTCTTATCAAATACAAGATATTTTTAAATAGTTCTATTGGATCCAGAGATGGGACCCTAACCTGGGTTTGGTTTGGTTTGTTTTGTTTTACAGCATGTCAACCTCAGTGGGTCATTTAATGTCGACAAAGTTTTGAAATAAATTCATTCTTAATGGATACTCAATCTTTCTTATAAACATATTTTACTATTTAACCCATAGATGGGACCGTAACAGGTACTACCACTTTGGGCAGAGTGGACCTAGGAGCAATGGTGATGAAGGTGTGCTCCACATTCCCTAGACCTTCAAAACTGAAATCTCACCATCAGATAGAGTTTAATGTCATTCCCGGGATATGAAGACTCTCAGCCCTTACCTGGGAGTAATGTCAATGAAGAGGGTACTCAACACTCCCCCATTAGTGTATTCTTAGTCCCACCAGCTGGACTAACTTTGATCAGAATATTATGAATACAGTTTTTTTCTGTGTACTTAGTACAAAACACTAACAGAAAAAAAAATTACACACAATTTTCAGATCTTAAATATTACTAACAAGCAGTGGTATGTATTCATAAAAAGGCAAGGTACACATTGCTTATTCTATAAAAATCATTCCATAAAAAATTTGAAATATCTTTATTCATAAATAGGTGCATTGTGTATTGGTTATTGTCATAAGAAATGGACATTGCTATCCAAGTTCAAATCCTGGATGAGGCTGTTTGCATTTCAAATAGCACTTGAGAAAAGGTATGCTTACAACTATTCTCCCTCCAGCTATGGGTAAATAGTAAGGCAGACTGGGCATTTTAACCTTGGTTAGGCAACCAGTGTAAGAGAAGAAAAACTGAATTCAAACCTGTTTAAATTCCACTTAGGAAGAAATTAACCTTGTGTCACATCCTACATGTGTGGGGGGTTTGGCGTGTGTATATAATTCCATAGAAAATTTAAAATATCTTTATTTATAAAGTGTAATGTATTCTTTATTTCAGTTGTATCATACAACACTTTGAGAGACTTAGTCAATTTACACTTATTATAAGGAATACTTGAAGCTTGTAAGTAAACATTTAACTTTAAAAATCTGTACCTTTGAAATGCAAAATTCAATTTGCAGTAATTTTTTCCATAATAGAATGATATAACACTTTCTGATGAAACAGGAAATTTGAGTAAAGACTATAGTCAGCCAACAGGCAGAACGTTCAGCTGCTGACTTAACGAAAGAGATAGTGAGGCTGTACATACAGTGTTTTTTTTATATTTTTGCCTGCAGTACTTCACCATGCAGCCACATTGATGGAGTAAGAAAAGAACTATGTCCAAGAAATAAGTATTTCTGTAAGATGGAGAAATGAGATAGTGGAGTTTACTGGCTGGTTGGTTTTACAGCATGTCAACCCTTGCTGGGTTATTCAATTCCAAATAAAGTCTTTCAATAATTCTCATTCAAAATAACTAAGGAGTTGAATCTTCTGTAAAAAATTATAGCTTCAAGTAGTTGGTTGGTTTTACAGCATATTAACACTTTTTGGGTCATTTAATGCAGAATTAAGGTATTCTGAAATCAGGTGGTTTATAGTACCTGCTATTGCTTAAATGGTCACCCTTCTAAATATTGAACAGGATAATTGCTGCTTAACTTCAGTGATCAAGCAAGAACTGGTGTGTTCAACATGACTTGACCATAAGAAATTTAAGTAGTAGTTAAAGTAGAGTCTGCAGAATGGCCTATTGTCAGTATCAACTGAACAGCAAGGGAATCTATCCCCTTTTTGCCAGCGTTAGACCAGGGAGATTGTTTTGCTGAGGTGGAGCAGCTTATCTACTGTCAGCTCCCAGATGCTTTACTGCGCAGATTAGATTACTCTTGCTGTGCTACTTACTGTGCTCAGTTGGCAGGGACCAGAGTTGAACCGGAACCTTATGATTCCTAGGCAGATTCTCTACCAACTGAGCTAACTAGCTAATAATTTGTATACAATTATGTGGTTTCAAGTAACTAATGATTTGAATCATTTGTAAATAATTATAGCTTCAAGTAACTGTTCTTAATACTAATAATTCATACACAATTATGTGGATTCATGTAACCATTTATATTTGATAAGAATCATTGTTTGCACACAATAATATGATTTCAAGAGTTCCAATTCAATACTAATAATTTTCAAAAAGATCTATTTGACCCTTAAAACGGACCCTAATGGGATTAGAGTGGACCTGGGAATAATGGCAACAAAAGGATGACTCCACACTGTCTAGAACTCCAAAACTGGTGCCAAACTAATGGATACAGTTTAGTGTCATACCCAGAATACCCCTTTCTGGAATAGTCTTACTCCTTTGCAAGGGATATATATATTTACCAACTCCTTCACATGAGTAGGATGTGACATACGGTTGATTTCTTAAGCAGAGTTTAAGAGGTTTGAATTCAGAGTTTTCCTTCTCCTAGACTGGTTGCTTAACCATGGTTAAAGAGCCCAGTCTGCTCTACTATTTACCCATAGCTGTAGGGATAATAGTTATATGCATATTAAGGTATTATTGCTATGTGGAATGCAAACAGATATCATCCAGAGTTCATCTGGTAGCCAAGTTTATTTTGTATGACGATAACCATTACACCATGCGCCTCCATGGGGATATAATTGGTGTATTCTGAGTCCCGTGACAGAGCTGGGAGTTTTCTGATAAGTCATAGCAGAACCTAGCACTGATAATGTTATGAAAAGAATTGAGAAAGGCCTTATGTCTATTGCATTAGACTCAAAACTAGTCCAGTCTGCCCAACTATTTACCCATATCTGGAGGGAGAATAATTGGATGCATATTAGGGCATTATTGCTATGTGAAATTCAAACAGCCTTGTCCAGGATTTTAAGCCGGGTAGCAAAGTCCATTTTGTATGACAATAACCATTATACATACACCTCCAGGGGGATATAGTTGGTGTATTCTGAATCCCCCAACAGAGGTTGGGAGGTTTCTGATAAGACCTAGCAGAGGCTAGCACTGATAATGTTGTCATGAAAAGAATCGAGAAAGGCATTATGTCCACCATTGCATTGGACTCCAAACGGCTGGCGATTATGTTAATAGTTGAATAATAATTCTCCACTTTATATTTTCTCTTCCAAATGAGATAAACAATTTTTTTTCAAACTCTTTCTCCTATAATTAGAATGTTCTCATGGATGCAGGGGAATTAAACAATTGAAAGAAAGGGCTATTTCTCCTTCTTCCTAAATAAACAAAACCCTGCCTGCCAAGAATAAAGGGTTTAATGGAATTTCTCCTGGTTGAACACCCTAAAATCATCCAGTGGCCAAGATGGTTTCCTCGAACACAGCATCATATTACATCTACCTTTAGCAGAGAGGGGAAATAATAAGCACTGTTGATGGTGAGAGGGTTAATGTGTGAATAGGTAATTATTCTGCTTGAGAAATCTTAACTTGTTTAAAATACAAATAGGGAGAAGGATATAAATAGTGGTTTATTATGATGGGTGTCAAGCAACTCGAGTTGAACAGCTGGAAAATAATGTCAGATCATATATATATATATATATATATATATATATATATATATATATATATAAAATGATCTGACATTATTTTCCAAAATGAAACAAAAAATAAAGAAAACAGAGAAAATCACACCAGTAAGACCGAGTGTGAAGTATTAAAAACAAAATACAACAAAAATAGGACTGAAGAGACAATATGTTGAAATGAATTCATATTCTAAACAAGGTATATATCCATTTATTTATAATACTCCGTATATGTAAAAATATATACGCAAATCTTTATAAGTACGTTTGAGTTCTCAATTTTGGTTGAATCCTATCAAAGTAACACTCGATATCATCTACTTCATATATACATAAATATATTACTAGCTGTTTATGATATGTTCCATGATACGAGTAGAATTTATCAAAACGAATACATTAAAATTTTAATTCATTCTACTCTCTATGTATAAAGGAATTGCATTTGTTTTGGTATGTATGTGTCGATTTATAACTCAGAAAAAAGATGTTATTGTGCATTAAAATACTGCATACACTATAATATGTTTATAATAAGGAAATGTACAAAATTTAGTTTTTGATTTTTACTGATTAAATGATATAATAAAAAAATCAATCAATTTGTGGAACTTCATAAGTAAGTATAAAAAATAACCTTTGCAAAAATAAATCTCCAATGTAACTTTGCAAAACACTTTTTCTTTTTAAAGACATTTAATCATTCAAAATACTGTATGAATCTTTCAGTTTCATTTCAGTTACATTTTTACTATTTTCTTGAAATAAAAAAAAAAGAGCATATGTTGAAAATTTGAATTATTTGGATTTTTCGGACTCTTGTCCTCATCTTTATTGTGAATAAACACAACGTTTCAGCCGATATGTGCCCTCCAGCATTCTTCGGGTGTTTCTTGTTAAACACAGGAGCCTTCATGTCATAATTGGGAGTCTTTACAGAACTTTGAACCAAACCCTTTATTCAATCCACCAGGGTAGACTGTTCTCATTCGGTTAAATGTGAGCGAGTACAAGTGTTAAGCTGTGTTAAGATATGTTAAGTATTCTATATTATTATCACCTTTGGCCAGGATTGAACCTGCAACCTATCAATGGTTGTCACTTAGAACTGTATTAACTCAAATCCTATATCTATTGCACCAAGTGCCCAATAAATGTTGTGTATTAAAGATGAGGCCAGCAGTCCGAAAAATACAAATAATACAAATTATCAAGCCTCATCTCAAAAATTCAGACAAATACATTGAAAATGTTTTTTTCTTTCTTCCATGTTAGAATCAATAAATAAAAACCCAATTCAGACAATTTAAAAAAAAATTTAAAAAAAGCATATTTATATGACAGCTGTCACAATACAATCAAAGTCATTTTTTTTAAATGAAGTTTTTTTTTAAAAGTAAATGTTCCTATTGCCAAAAACAGAAGCAATGTTTTGACCAACTTTATGAATTCCACCATATTCTTGCTACAAATACATATATATTACATATGCAATAAATATTTTTTTTAAACTTACAAAACTTTTCATTCTATTCAAGTTTCATGAATGTCAATCCTCAAATAGGCAGAAAAATTAATGGAATATTATATATTGGTGTTTTTTATTTTCTTTAATTTTGCACTGTTTTCTTTTTCCTTTAACTCATGATAAATATATCTGATTTTAAGTTCAAACCTACAGTGGTGGAAATAAGTATGACACCCCATTAAATTATTAATAATTTTCTTATTACTGCACAAATTCCCCTGAAAATTTGTGTGTGGTACCTAGATCTGATGGTATTAGTATACATATTCAATTTTATAAAAACTTTCCTCCTCCCAAAAAGTTATTAACAAAACTTCGTTTTCGAGGGTGGAAATAATTATAAGACAGTTTTAAAAATTTGCATATCTGGTTTACTTCAGAATGCCAAAGGAAGTATAAGTGCATGCGCAGATTATAAAAAGACTCTTATGATTTTAAGCCATGTGAGTCCTATTTAAATATTTAATAATTGAATACAGTTAGTGCAAAATGCCTAGGAAGTCTCTCCTTAATGAAAAATGAAAAAGGGCAAATTTCTGCCTATAAACTGGAAGGAAAGTTTCATTGCAAGAGAACTGTCGATGTCCCGAACAGCTGAGAGAAATTATCTAAAGGACCCTGAATCGTATGGCACCAGAAAACATCCAGGTCATCCACCTAAAATTACAAATGCAGCCAGACGTTGACTTTTTGAGAAGCTCCTAAAGGACAATCAAGCTCAAGAGATCTGCAAAAATCTCAGAATTTACCCTTCACTCCAAGAAGAGTTTGTCAATTTCTCCATGAATTGCCAAATCTTGTATATTGAAACAGGAAGATAGCCCCTGCTAAACACAATAAGATATGCGTAGATTGGGTAAAGAAAAAAGTAACATGGACAAAGGAGAAATGGGAAACCATGGTGTTTTCTGATGAGAAAAAGTTTAATTTGGATGGGCCCAATGGCTCCCAGTGTTATGGCATGATTTAAGAAAGGAGAAGCAGCTGTTTTCAAAAAGACCATTTGGAGGAGGATCTGTTATGGTTTGGGGAGCTTTTTCTGCATCTGGAAAGGCTGATTTAGTAATGATGGAAGGGAAACAAAACTCTGCTCGATATATCAATGTGTAGGAAAAAAGTCTTGTCCCATTTAGGAATCGTCTAGACACCAATATTGCCATTTTTCAACAGGACAACACAGCCATACACACTTCTAAGCTTACGAAAGACTGGTTTAAAACAAAAAAATATTGAAGTTTTGGACTGGCCCACTAAGTCTCCAGATTTAAACCCTACAGAAAATTTGTGGGGAATTTCGTCAAGAAGAATATACAAAAATAAATGTCAATTTGAAGATAGAGAAATTTTAAAATCTTGCATTAAACAGTATTGGAACAAATTTCTATCTGAAACTCTCAGAAAACTTATTGATTCAATGCAAAACTGGTGTGCTGAAGTATTACAATTGAAAGGGAATAAATGTAAAAAAATTGAATTTTGTACAATTTTGCTGTTAAATACAAATTTTCAAAACTGTCTTATACTTATTTCCACCCTCGAAAACGTATTTTTGTTAATAACTTTCTTCGATGGAAAGTTGTATAAAATTGAATATGTATAATAATACCATCAGATCTAGGTACCACACACAAATTTTCAGAGGAATTCTTGTGCAGTAATAAGAAAATTATTAACAATTTAATGGGGTGTCTTATACTTATTTCCACCACTGTATGAGCAAGCATCTAGACCTACATTCTTTGAGGCCAGACTTAAGCCACAAAAGTAAAATAAATCGAATAAAAATTAAATTAAATTAAAGAATTAAAAATAAACAATGTTCAAGTCTTGTTTTATTTCATTTTAAATGGATTGGGCAGAGATTGTGGGTTTTCTTTTAATTGTATCTTTATTGGTTTTAATTTTAAAACGAATCTATTTAACCAAGTATGTTTCAAGTGGCTGTCTTGACTACTCTTTCTTTCTCCGATCTCTCCTTCTCTCTCTCTTGACTACTCTTTCTTTCTCTGATCTCTCCTTCTCTCTCTCTCGACTACTCTTTCTTTCTCTGATCTCTCTTCTCTCTCTCTCTCGACTACTCTTTCTTTCTCTGATCTCTCCTTCTCTCTCTCTCTCGACTACTCTTTCTTCTCTAATCTCTCCTTCTCTCTCTCTCGACTACTCTTTCTTTCTCTGATCTCTCCTTCTCTCTCTCTCGACTACTCTTTCTCTCTCTGACTACTCTTTCTCTCTCTGATCTCTCTCTCTCTCTTGACTACTCTTTCTCTCTCTGATCTCTCTCTCTCTCTCTCTGATCTCTCTGATCTCTCTCTCGACTACTCTTTCTATCTCTCTCTCTCTCTCTCTCTTGATCTCTTTCTTCTCTGATCTCTCTCTCTCTCTCTCTCTCTTGACTACTCTTTCTTTCTCTGATCTCTCTCTCTCTCGACTACTCTTTCTTTCTCTCTCTCTCTCTCTGACTACTCTTTCTTCTCTCTCTCTCTCTCTCTCTTGACTACTCTTTCTTTCTCTGATCTCTCTCTCTTTCTCTTGACTACTCTTCTCTCTCTCTCTGACTACTCTTTCTTTCTCTGATCTCTCTCTCTTTCTCTTGACTACTCTTTCTTTCTCTGATCTCTCTCTCTCTTTCTCTTGACTACTCTTTCTTTCTCTGATCTCTCTCTCTTCTTTTCTCTTGACTACTCTTTCTTTCTCTGATCTCTCTCTCTCTTTCTCTTGACTACTCTTTCTTTCTCTGATCTCTCTCTCTCTTCTCTTGACTACTCTTTCTTTCTCTGATCTCTCTCTCTCTGACTCTTTCTTTCTCTGACTCTCTCTCTCTTTCTCTTGACTACTCTTTCTTTCTCTGATCTCTCTCTCTCTCTCTCTCTTTCTTTCTCTGATCTCTCTCTCTCTTTCTCTTGACTACTCTTTCTCTCTCTTTCTCTGATCTCTCTCTCTCTTTCTCTTGACTACACCTTTTGCACTTTCTCTTACACACTCTTTATTTTGTTTCTTACCCAAACTATTACCACCTTACTCAGCAGACACCATGCTTCAGTAGGCACATCTGCTTATCCAATCTACCCAGATGACAGGATTGTTTGTGTACTTCAATAAGGACAACACTGATGTGTTGGACACCTTTTTTTCAGCTCAACAATGGCCAGAGCACCCCCTCAACACAGACATCTAGGCTCTCCTGTCTCCTTATATGTGCACATACAAACATGGCTTAAACATAAACAGAATATAAACGTAAGCCACTCCAAATTTATCAAAACTTTTCACTTCACATTACCCCCCCCCTCCTAACTTTAGTGTCAACTGTCCTCACAGCCTTACTTTCTATAAACAACCCTTTTGAAACTGTTATTTAAGATATTTAAAATCTGCAGTTGTACATACTTAAAGTTAAAATCACAAACAGTTGATAGATAGAGGAAAAGTGGGTGCGAGAAAAGAAAGTGTCAGAGATAGATAGAAAAAAAATGTGTGTGAGAGAGAGAGAGAGAAAACGTGTGTCAGAGATAGATAGAAAAAATGTGTGTGAGAGAGAGAGAGAGAGAGAGAGTGTCAGATAGATAGAAAAAAATGTGTGTGTGTGAGAGAGAGAGAGAGAGAGAGAGAGAGAGAGACGTGTGTCAGAGATAGATAGAAAAAAATGTGTGTGTGTGTGAGAGAGAGAGAGAGAGAGAGAGAGAGAGACGTGTGTCAGAGATAGATAGAAAAAAATGTGTGTGTGTGAGAGAGAGAGAGAGAGACGTGTGTCAGAGATAGATAGAAAAAAAATGTGTGTGTGAGAGAGAGAGAGAGAACGTGTGTCAGAGATAGATAGAAAAAATGTGTGTGTGAGAGAGAGAGAGAGAGAGAGAGACGTGTGTCAGAGATAGATAGAAAACGTGTGTCAGAGATAGATAGAAAAAAATGTGTGTGTGAGAGAGAGAGAGAGAGAGAGAGACGTGTGTCAGAGATAGATAGAAAAAATGAGAGAGAGAGAGAGAGAGAGAGAGAGAGAGAGAGAGAGAGAGAGAGAGAGAGAGAGAGAGAGAGAGAGTTGTTCAGTAAGTAATGGTGCATTTTTGAAAATGAAATAAAAGACATTTCAATATAATAAAAGTTACATTTATTTGTCAACAGCAAAATTAGGCCTTCTGTTTAACTAATTACTTTTTTCCATATTGAAAGAATTTGAAATTTTGGTTGAAATGTTAATATAGCCAAAATGGCTATATTAACATTTCAACCAAAGTTCCACTCCCATTAATAGGTCTTAGTAAGCAGTCATTGGAATATGGTAAGTTTCACAAATACCCAGCATAAGGTACAACAATCATAGAATGTTTTTACTGAGGAACTATCAATGGTAATATACAAAAAATTATATTGAAATGTAATATTTACAATCACTGTCCAAATAAGAATAAGTTTCGATCATTGTTTTCATTTTATTTAACAGTTGTGCACTCAGAAATTACATCGTCTGTAACTCTCTAAAAAGTCAGGAATACAATCTCTTGATCAAGAGGAATATTTTCTTCTTATTGTCTTTATTAATTGTAGATATTAAATATAGCTTACTACTCTTATATAAAGTGTATTCAAAAAGTATCAAGATGGAAGACTGAATTTTTTCTTATGGTGTGAAGCTGCATTGTCATATTTCTTTTAATTTCCGAAATTTCTTGAGATAGATTTTCATTTAGAAAACAAAAATGGTCACACGGAATTAAGTCTGGTGAGAATTTACTCCAAGCCTGTGTTTTGCTAAAAACTATGGTAATTTTCACCTTTAGTTATCAAAATTCCTAGCATAAAATTGTGTGTGCACATTATCTGAAATGAACTTAATTGTTTCAAAGTGAAAGTCAGTTGGCTAAATTCCTAGCATAAAATTATCTGAAATGAACTTAATTGTTATTAAAAACACATTTTATGATATTTTTGTGTTAAAGCATGCAGTTGTATTGTTTTCGAAAAAGTTTCTAAGATTTGTTTATTTCACGCAGAGATTTTTAAAATAGCTACTGGCTTGGTTCAAATTGAAAGTCAAATGAGGTTACTCTAATTGCCTTATTTGCTAGGAATTTTGACAACTAAAGGTGAAAATTACCAAAACTACACTGATAAGTTTAAGCAAAAATTCTTCCACACTGTAGTCGTGTCAGTACTATTGTATGGTTGAACCACTTAAACTCTCAACAAAACGCTTATAGAAAAAGAGAGATTGGTGCTACACAAGAATGCTGTATGCGGTCTTAAATAAACCCTGGAAGCAGTACTCCACAAAAGAGCAGCTGTATGACCACTTGCTTCCTATCACACAAACTATCTGGGTTAAACATATGACATGCTGGACACTACTGGTGAAGCAAGGACAAGTTCATAAGTGATGTTCCCCTATGGGCACCTACACATGGACACACCAGTTGGTTGGTTGAATTTTATGACATGTCAACCCTTAGGGTATTTTATGCCAAAAACATTTTTGTTTTATTCATTCTTGATGTGTACTCAATTTTTTTCAAACACACTTTTTAGAACTCATTTTGTTTTATTTAACCCATAGATGGGATCCTAACAGGTACTCTCTCACTCCATACACCAGTGTGGGTTGGCCAGCAAAAACCTACATTGATCAGCTCTGTACATATATTGGATGCTGTGCAGAGAACCTTTCAGGAGTGATGGTCAATAGGGATGAGTGTCGAGGAAGAGTCATGGAGATTTGTACTCTCAGCACGATAATGTTCAAAAAGTATCAAGACTGGTTTCATGATTTTTTATTATTACTTTTTCCAAATTGGCACTGGCTTATGGAGAAATCATTATTCTATTAAATAAGTTGCTTTGGCTAATTTACAAAAAAACTTTTATTCCCCAATGATACCTGCATTAGAAAAAAAAGGTTAGCTTTGGGTTACCCTTACTGGAGTTTTAACCTAAACTATGAGGTTTTAATAGTGTTCACTTTCCTTTGGAATCTCTTTAGGAAAAAAAAAAAAAAATTAAATGTATTTCATAGCAGAAAATATTGTATTCACTAAATATTTTTACTTTTCTAACATAAAAATTTGCAAATGCTAAACAGAAAAGAAAAAAAAAAAAAAAAACTAATTCTGTGCTTGCACAAATATGCACAACACACCCATTAAATACCAAATATGATTAATAAACATGATTTTACTTGACTTAATTAGTCAGAAAACATTACTTGTCAGCATGTTTTATCAGTTACCTTCATCATGGAGGATTTAAAATTATGATATATATATATATATATATATATATATATATATATATATATACACACACATACACACACGCGCGTACATATTTGCACACATAAACAATATATATGTATATATACACACACAGACATGTACACACTAACATCATGTACACATAATACATGCATATTACACACAAAAAAATATTACACACAAATAAATGCATATTACCTCCTAACCATTGCAAATAAAATCAAAACCTAAACCATTTTTATGACAGATTTACATATGCACGCAATACTTACACACACAGAGACAGACATGCATATAATATAGTCACAGGCACGCGCACACACAGAAACATGTATACAATATATATGCACACACTTCAGAAAATAGGAATAGACTAATCATTAGAAGGAAGTGCTTTTTTTTTTTAAATTTTTAAAAAAATTGTAACCAAAAATTTTCCTTTTCCTTTGTTGAATTTTATCATCAAATCAAAACATCTGAGAAGTTTATAAGTTTTCAGTCCCCCCCCTCCTTTGCAACCATTTTAACTAAATCTACAAAACCCCAAGATGATTCACAGTTGTTAAAAAGCAAGTGTATATTAGGTTTCAAATTATAAATGGATTTTTCCCCCTTTATCTTTTTTCACTATTTCCAACATCCACTCATCATAAGACATACAAGATATTCACATTTCACTCTGCCAACTTTTACATCTGGCCTTGTAATTTATTCAACCTACATTTTGAGATACAGCCTTCTCCTCCTCATTTGAAACAACATCAAAACTCAAACCATCTCTATAACAACAGATTCCTTAGGACTTTCAATCACATTGCCTGATATAATGGTTTGGTTTCTTCAAAGAGCCCAGTCTTCCCTATTATTTACCTTTAGCTGGAGGGAGAATAGGTGAATCCATACCTTTCATAAATATAATAGTGCTATGTGAAATGCAAACAGCTTCGTCCAGGATTTGAGCTTGGGTCACTGAGTCAATTTCCTACAAAAATAACCATTACACCACAAACCTCCAACAAAAATCAGCAATATAGGGTATAATGTTGTTGTAGAGTAGCTAGCACCCCTTCAGCACTCTACCAGATGGCCTGGCTCATAGCCTTAAATAGTTTATGATTAAGGACTTCATGAGTGGATTAATAAGCTGATTAATATTCAGACTGATCTTACTGCATTTGGCTACACTGCATTTGACCCTCCTCTATTTCTTATAAGTTGTTAATTGTTTTGTAACTTATTGTTTTTGCTTGTGTATGAATCCATTAGCACCGGATACTGGTGCTGAATAAATATATTAAGCAATTTCTTCTGTGTATCATTCAATCTCAATGATACAAATGTTTTGGCCTTTTGTTATTAGTCCCAACCAGATCAAAATTTTCCTAACCAGCAAAAACCAGCAAGTTTATTTTCTTAATCTCTCCAAGGGTTAGGGATTAGGTTTTTCATGGTGACTAACTAAAAGACTCATCATTTTGGTTGAGTGATTGATTCTAATGACATCTGAGGTACAGCCTACTCCTCACCATTGCAAACAATATCAAAACCTAAACCATCTCTACATTTCTTAGGACTATCAAGCACATTGCCCAATATAATGGTTTGAAAGCTAATCTACCACTGTTTGTATTTGTCCAACCCCACCAATATGACACAAGGTCAATTTTTTTAAAAAGTGGAGTACAGCTGGTTTAATTCCTATCTTGCTTCTTTCAAAGTTTCATTAGACTCCAAGTGGTGCAGCCACAGAAAAAGCTAGACAGGAACTACATGAGGATGCTACATGCTGTCTTAAATCTTGGAAGCAGTACCCCACAAGAAAGCAATTGCTCCCTATCACATAAACTATTCAAATAAGATAAACAAGATCGGTTGGATATTGGTGAAAAAAGCAAGGACAAACTGAAATTTTGGATTCCCAAGTTTTAATTACTGCAATTGTTTTTGTTAACCTTTTTCTTTTCTTTTTTTTAATGTGATTTTTTTTTTTTTTTGAGACAATTTTTTTCATACAATAAAAATTTTTACAACTTGGAAATAAATTTGGGAAAAATCAATTAAGAGCTCTCCACAGGAGTTAACTTAATTGCCACTTGATATGGCGGCTTTTAAGCTAGTACATGAATAAAATTGGGTTAGAATAATTTTATAAAGTAGAGTTTCCCTGTATTGTATTATTTTAGCATTAACCTTAAATTACTTCTTACATAAGGTTATATCTTAAAGAGCTCCCAATAAAAACTGAACATACTATAAATACCTAGTATAAACAGTAGCTGATTAGACTACAACATCAATGAATATTTATGGTCTTATGAGTATAAGTATTAACAACTACATTGACATTTTTATTTAGTTTTCTTGACACTTGCTTAAAAGACAGCCATTGATTTCAATGTCAGATCACATCCTATTTATAAAATTTATATTATAAATAATTGGAAATAAATAGATAAGAGGAAGTACTCTATAAATAGCATTCAATATTTATCTTGCTTGAGGAATTATAATGATTGTGATCACAGACCCCCACACAAATATAAAGTTGCAAATCAGATAGGAAATTTCTTTCTTCTCTAAGTTAGGACAATTTAACAATGCTATCAAAATCTCGCTATGAAGTGCAGAGGCAATATAATCTTTATAAAGTTTTAGTTTTTTTAGTTTTGTATTGTAGAGTTTTCAGTATCAATTTCAAAACCTTAATATATTAGAAAGAAAAAAGAAGCCTTTTCAATTAAAATAAACCATTTGAGAAATATGAAAAATGACTGTATCATTTCAGTACTTCTAATGAGATCTCAAAAGAAATGTTAGATTGTGGATTGCTTATTGCTAAGTAATTAGTATAGTTGGTGGAGTGGCCTATTGTCGGTATCAGCCAGACAGCGAGGGAAATCTATCCTCTTTTCACTAGCACTAGACCAGGAAGATTTTTTTTACATCTGAGGTGGAATGCCATACCTACCATCAGTTCTCCACTTTATCGCACAGATCCAAGATGTGCTACTCATGTGCTGAGTTGGTGAGGGCCAGTATTGAACATGGAATCTTGTGGTTCCTAGGTGGATACTCTATTGACTGAACTAAACCGTGTATTTATATATATATATTTTCAATGTAGGCAGAACCTCTCCACACTTAAGATATCACATTCTATTAAGAAAATTTATATTATAAATAATTGCAAATAAATAAGAGGAAGTACTCTATAATCAGTAGTTTAAATTCTGGACGAGGCTGCTTGCATTTCTTTTCAGACTAATGCCTTTGGGAAAGGCATGAATCCATCTCTTCTCCCTCCAATTGATTTCACTGATTTGGCATAGTGTAGTCTAAAATCAGAAATTTATGCTTTATGCATTCGAACTGGGACATAATGCTGCAGATGCAACCAAAAACATTTATTGTACAAAAGTTGAAGGTACAGTAGAACATAGTATAGTAACTAGATGGTTAAAGAAATTTCACTCAAAAACCTCAATGATCAGGCAAGGCATTAAAAAAATATAGATTTATTTTTTAAACGTTGGTAGAACCAGTCCATGCTTAAGAGATGAGCACAATACAATCTTGTTAACTTCTATTGGTCCATTTATCTGACTAAGTTAAAAGTTTAGAAACTCTCTAAAAAGAGAAGGGATTAGAATTACCATGACAGCAAAAACAGCAGGAATCAGTATTTAATGTGTCTGCTTGTAAAAGATACCTGAATTCTTATCTCTCCTTTAACACCAGGGTGAGATCTGAAAAAAAGAGGAAAGACAGAGGGAAGGGGGGAAAAAAAGCTAAATCAAAATGTATATATGTGTCTCATGTCAAATGTAGATATGTCACTTTTTGGGCCTTTGACTTTTTTTTTTCTGAGAAGCAATCAGAAATATACCCCCACCCGCCTCTGACATCAGCTAGATTCCACTCAACTGACCCATCTTGTAAACAGATTTTATTCTTACTGACTGCCTCCTGTTCAATTGGTATGTACTTCTCACCCTCCTCCGAATAGACAGTGTGGCATTATCGTCCCAGGCCCAGGGTATATTATTGTCCCCTTTTGTATTGTTCAACCATCTACCACTAATTCTTCTTATTTTATTTCATTCTATTTTTTTTCTCTTTCTTTTTATACTGCAGCTGCTTAGGAATGGGGCATTTAGATGAGTCTTTTCAACTCCAGCCTAACAAGATGCTGGGTGGGTATCTTCCCAGCAGGAATCTTGACAAATAAAAAAACAAAATAAATAAAAAAAAACAAAAAAAGACAAAAATAAAAAAACCTTCATTACCCGCCTCAGGATTGCAAGTTTCTAAGTTCGATACCAGTCCCCGCCAATTCAGCGTATGAGTAGCACAGATTGTATAATCTGATCTGTGCAGTCAAGTGGGGAGCTGACGGTAGGTGTGTCGCTCCACCTCAGCAAAAATACTCCCTCTGGTCTAGCGCTAGCAAAAAGGGAATAGACTCCCTCGCTGTCCAGCTGATACCGACAATAGGCCATTCTGACAACTTTACTTTACATACTTTTAAGTCCTGTATTCAGTTATAATCTGATCTCTTCTATAATGCGACACTTCTTTCTCATCTTTTAAATGTAAAAAAAATGAACGTGCATTATTTTGAGATATATTGAAATAACAATTTTTCTTGTTAATCTCTAATAAAAGTCGACTAGAAGTATAGTTGGAAAAAAAAGTGACACACTGACACACACATTTATTATTGGAGAAGACACATTTGGGTTAATTAATTACTAGGGTGAATCAAAAGTTTTGCAATGTTTTTGGTACATCATTACGTGACTGAAGAAGTTCAAGCCGTGGGAAGTAAAGGTAACTATATGATTACAAATATAAAAAAGAAAATGATCAGTTTTCCAAATAACTGAATATTGCATTTATTGAAGTAATGTATCATAAATTTTGCTTGTAAAAAGAATCATCAGTCTGTCCCCAATCCATTATGTATATCAATAATAATAATAATAGCTAGCAGAACCTGTGGATATACCACAGTTTGATAATCTCATTATTACAAAGTTTGATATGTTTACTTAGGAGCTATTGAAAATAGTTCAATATGTAAGTAAAGTCGTCGGGGCGGCCTAAAGTCGGTATCAGCCAGTCAGTGAGGGAGTCTATCCCCTTTTCAATAGCGCTAGACCAAGGAGATTGTTTTAGCATCTGAGGTGGAGCGCCACACCTACCTACACTTTGAACCTAACTCTTTATTCAGCCCACAGGGGTATCATGTTCTCATTCCACTAACAATAACTGAGGTACAGCTTAACGGTGACCCAACGGGTCACTTTTGTCTAGTATATATATATATATATATATATATATATATATATATAAGTAAAATAAAGTCATCGGGTGGCCTAAAGTCGGTATCAGCCAGTCAGCGAGAGAGTCTATCCCCTTTTCAATAGCGCTACACCTATCATCAGCTCCTTACTTTACCGCACAGATCCCTGTGCTACTCATACGCTGAGTTGGCGAGGACCGGTATCGAACTAGGAACCTTGTGGTTTCTAGCCGAACGCTCTACCGACTGAGCTAACCCGGCCCATAAAAAGTATAATAATCTTGATTTAACTTTCTCTCACTTTTTTCTTTCCTTCTTTTCATTATGTTCAAGTGAAACAGATTAGTGTTATCTCTATCTTTGCCTACTCTTTCTTTCTTTTTAATTATATTTTTTCTGTGTAACATTTTCTTATTTCTTCCTTTTCTTTCTTTATAATAAAAACGGAATGGTCCATTATTTAGCTGAGGTGATGAAACTCCTAAGAAATAAGAATTCAGTAGATAAGCAACACCAAATAATCAGGATTCATATTTTTGGTTTCATTTTTAACCAGAGGGTGTTGCAAGATGTTAACAATCAGAATATTAAGGAACAAGTGTATTAATAATAATAATAATAATAATATTCACTACAATTCTATTTAGGCAATTCTCTTTGGGTGAGTAGGAGAGGAAGTCAATAAGTAATACCCTTAATCAAGAATGCAGGATTTCAAAGTCTGAGTCATAGAAAAATAGAAAGCAATTGCCCAATGAACAGCCAGTTTGCCTGCAAGATGGCCAATGGTCTCCAGGTGAAGGAGGTGGAAGAAACACTAGAGAAATCAATACGTTGTCAACAAGATAATAACTGGTTATCAATAAAAAAGAGCTTTAAATGGAAAGAACATATTAGTGGTCAAACTGGAAAGAAAAAGGGGAAAAATATTTAGCAAAGGGCAGGTTTCCTGTTAACAATCACGGGATTATTTCTGTATGGATCAACACATACGTACTAAGGCGAGTCAAAAGTTTTGCAATATTTTGGTAATGAGAAAACTTTCAGTTAACAATCATAGGATTATTTCTGTATGGATCAACACATATGTAATAACTTGGTTGGTTTATTTTATGGCATATCAACACATTTTGGGTAAGTTAATACCAATTCAAATCATTTTGATATCAGGTTGCTTAAGGTACCTGCTGTTTCTTAAATGGTCACTCATCTAAGTATTGAATAGCTCATCATTGCTTAACTATGGTGATCTAGTGGGAACCACTGGTTTTAATGTGACTTAACTGAAACCCATATGTACAAGGGTGAATCAAAAGTTTGGCAATATTTTGGTAACATGAGGCGAAATAATTCAGCATATCTGGATGTTTTTGCCAAGATTGTGAAAGAGATTGGATTGTGAGATGCTGAGCTCGCCTGATACTCTCCTAGTACTAATCACTGGATTTGCCTCTATGTTCACGGTTTTAGGCCAACCTGACCTTGCCTGATCATTGAGGTTACTGAGTGAAATTTCTTGAATCATCTGGTTACTGTACTGTGATCAACTGTGCCGTCACCTTTTGCACAACAAATGTTTTTGGTTGCTTTCTTGGCATAATGGCCCAGTTCAAAATCATAAAGCATAATTCTCAAGCTAGACTACATTGTGCATTCATCTGTGTGACTTTCAAATCACACATGGAGTGAAGCAATGTACAACAAGTCAGCAAACCAACTATCATGATAATACCAATCACAGTGGGTAGCTTCCACGCTTGAAAGGCTTCAGTTGGGTGATATACGTGCTACAAAATAGCACACAGCAAAATATTGCAAAACTTTTGACTATAAGAGTATAGTATATTTGTTGTGTAGAGTTGACAGGTTGTCATTTGATTTTGAATAGGACTTAGGATTTTCTTGTGGTAATTGTCAAATTTATCACAGAAAAAGATAACAAATGATTTTTCATTTTTATATAAATTTACATACAGTAATTGCTGCAATAAAACATATCTACATAAGGAAAATGAGAATTATTAATTAAGCAGCATCCCACAAAAAAGCAGCTGCATGGTCACCTACCACCTATCACACAAACCATCCAAGTAAGATGAACAAGACATGCTGGACACAAGTAAGGATGAACTCATAAGTGACATTCATATTCATCAGCTCAGTGCAGACACTGGATACTGTGCAGAGACACTTGCCAGGAACAATGAATAATAGGGATAGGTGGTGAGAGAGAGTCATAGCAAAATTTGATGAAGTTTTCAGATTTTTTTAGAGAAATGAAACTTAAAAGACTATAATATAGTTTTTGTGACCCTGAAGTTACAGCGTCTCCTGTGATTGTGAAGTCCAATGTTCGAAAAACATTCTCAACTACAGATGTTGCATGTGAAGGCTGTCCCTGAAGATGTTGATGTGCCAGTGCTTTGTTGCTGCTGCTTTCTTCTGGACCCCTTGGCTTCATGGTGTTACATCTGGGTGGCTTCAGACATGAACAGTCCTCTACAGAAAGCTTGCTGCCACCGAGGGCATATATATATATATATATATATATATATATATATATATATATGGGTAGTGTTTGGGTGTAATGGTTATCACCATAGGAAAAGGGATGCGGCAAACTGAATTCAAATCCTGGACAAGGCTGTTTGCATTTCAATAATGCTAATACCCTTAGGAAAGGTATAAATCCAACTATTCTCCCTCCAGCTATGAGTAAATAATAGGGCTAACTGGACTCTAACCTTGGCATGGCAACTGGGCTCTTTAACCTTGGCATGGCAACTGGTCTAGAAGTAAAAACTAATTCAAACCTGTTAAACTCTGCTTAAAAATTGACCTTGTGTTGCATCCTGCTTGTGCAGAGTGTGTGTGTGCATATATATATATATATATATATGTATGTATGTGTTAAAAGCATCCTCTGGGTCCAATAAATATGCATACTAAATTTGGTAGCTTTATATCAAACTATTTGACTGTCTATAGAAGACAACAAACCAATTCTTCCTAATATCGATTTGTGCTAAGTTTCTCATTATCAAATCAGTTTTGTATGAAAAAAACACAAAGAGAAAGACAATGGGTAATATTTAATAGATAAAGATATTATGTCTTCCTTATCTATTAACCATTATTCAACTGTAAAAAAGGTTGCTAATTCAATGCATCTAGAATTTCAGATGGCTGAGCATGGCCAACAAAAACAATATTGATTTTGTTCATTATACCAAAAAAATTAGTTAACTATAATTGTGTGCAAACAAATGATTGGACAAATAAAAAGTGCAATGGAATATTGAAAATAGAGTTTTGATTGTAATTAAGTTTCAGCAGTAAATAACCCAAAAGGAGTTGATATGCCATTAAATCAAACCAAATATAAATGGTTATCACTGTGATCAAACATTTAAAAATCAATCAAATTTCAGCATTAAATAACCCATAAGGAGTTGATATGCTATAAAACAAATAAAGCAAACCATTTATCATTACTTAGTTAATGAATTTTCTCATCATTATCATTTGTGACAAGACATTTTTTTTCCAATTTAACATATCATTTTTCAAGGATAAAATTCAAACATAAAAATTTATATATATTGATTAGAAAGTTGATAGTCTGTTTTGTATTGGCAACAAGCTTATCCACTTTTAACAAGATTTGAAATTCAAGATAAAGTAAAGTCGTCAGAGTGGCCTAAAGTCAGTATCAGCCAGACAGTGAGGGAGTCTATCCCCTTTTCACTAGCGCTAAACCAAGGAGATTGTTTTTGCGTCTGTGGTGGAGCACCACACCTACCATCAGCTCCTTACTTTACCACACAGATCTCTTCACTACTGATATGCTGAGTTGTCAAGGGCTGGTATCAAACCAGGACCCTTGTGACTACTCCAAAATATCAACAAATTCAAGATAAGATAAAAAAACCCCAAAAAAAAAAAACCATTAAAATAAAACTGTTGGCTGTCTTTAAAGACTGGTGGAAGGGGTCCTGTGTCAGAGTGGCTAACGTGCTGAACTGCAACATTGGAGTAAATGAGTTTGAACTTCAGTCATACTATTACATTTACTTTTGGACTAATACCTTTGGGAAAGGTATAACCCCTCCCCCCCCAGCTATGGGTTAAATAGTATCCCCACTGTTCTTCTACAAGGATGGCTTTAATATTAAATAACCCATGAAGATTGATATGCCATGAATATGAAATAAACCAAACCTTTAAAGACTAGAGAATTTGATTCTCACTGGGTGTCTCATACTTCCATCTTTGTGTCCTAACTAAGATTAGTAAGTATCTAACAGCAACTGAAATTTTCAATTAACTACCTAATGTGATCCCATTTTGATAATCCTACAAAAACTAATGTACTAAGATATAGTTATTTACTAAGCTTAGATTAGTAGAGCACAAGGCCACAATTAGTGAGTTAGATTATTACTTGAGTTCGAGAAGGTTCCTGAGTCTGACAAGAAATACCAGAATAAGCCCAGAGGGCACATCAGCCGAAATGTTGTACAGATAACAATAAAGATGAGGACAATAGTCTGAATAATCCAAATAATACTTATTACTGCAGTAATAAGTATTATAGGATTATTGTTTATTGATTAGTTATTATTTAGTAGTAATGATTTGTATGACTAGCTTGCTAACTAGGGCTGTGGAGTCAGTACATAAGACCTGTGACTGACTCCCAAGTTTATGGCAACTCCAACTCTGACATTTATAGATCAATATAGGAAACAATAAATATATGATTTATTTTCTATATAGATTGAAATACACAATGTACATTACAAGGCATTTTATTACTGTCAACACTGCAAGTGTCTTTTTAAAAATTGATGCAGTTGTAGATGTATTATTATCAGCTACACAAAAACTAATTTTGACACTAAATGTTTTTCTACAATCATCATTTATAATGCATTGATAGACATAATATTTCCCATCTGTTGTTATTGTAACTAGCAAAAGTATGCACACTCCGGGTGCAAGTATGTAAGTTTTAATGGAATAAAATATATATAAATTAGAAAGAATAATGAAACTAAATAAAAATACAAATAAAAAGATTAGAAACAGAGGGGGTATAATAAAAAAAAAAAGAAATATAGAACTGTAACTTACTCTTCCATCGCTAATTTTCCTAATTTAACTATTCAGTTAAAATAGGAAGTAAATAATAAAATTACAGTTATTTCTTCTTGTGAATCAATTTTTAAAGATTTATCCCAAGTTTTTTGCTCATATTTATTAAAATAAAACCAAACAATTAGAAATTAATCTCCATGGCATAATGGCTAACATGCTGGACTGTGACATTACAGTAAGCAAGTTCCAACTCCAGTCACATTAATACATTCACTTTCACACTAATACCCTTGGGAAAGTTCTGAACTCTCATCTCCGCAGCTATAGGTTAAATGGTACAATTACTGTTCTTCTACATGGCTTTAGCATTAAATAACCCACAAAGGTTGGTATGCTATCAAAATGTTTACAGACAAGTCACATTGAAAGCACTGTTTCTCCACTAAATCACTGGACTTAATTAGTGATGAGCCTGTTCAATAGTTAGAGATGGGTGACCATTTAAGTAAAAGCTGGTTCTGTAAACAACCTGATATAAAAAAAATGATTGATTCAGCATTAAAAGACCCCAAAAGAGGTGATATGCTGTAAAACAAAACAAACCAAACCAGAGAACATTAGCCTATAAACAATTCTTAATCATTGATAATTCATTGACCAAAATCAGTATTTTGCAATATCACATGATTATGAATTTTTATGATGGAGTTTTTATGTCAGATAATAAAA
This sequence comes from Doryteuthis pealeii, assembly GCA_023376005.1. Lineage (NCBI taxonomy): Eukaryota > Metazoa > Mollusca > Cephalopoda > Myopsida > Loliginidae > Doryteuthis > Doryteuthis pealeii. Next base: position 55,938,594 of record CM042148.1, on the reverse strand, counting down.
CAGCCTCATTCATTTTTTACTACATCTGTGGAATAATTATACTAATAAAACCAAACAATCTATACAAAACAACTTGGTTCACACTAGATATGATAATTAAAACAAAAAAAAAAAAAAAAAAAATACAGTGCTATGCTGGTTTGGCCAAAAAGTTCATAGGCTGACTAATATGTTCCATTTATACATGACCGAATGAGGTTTATTTTTCAATATAGCCTTTCGTGTGGTCCACACACTTCTTCTATCAGTGTTGCAAGTGCTTGAATCCCATTGGTTAAAAAGACTATCAATAGGAGATATGATGTCATCATATTGTAATAGAAGTGACAGTGACTTACCGGGAGCTAAACGCATTCGCTGTCTCGCGTATCAATCTACTCTCTGAGAGCCATTTGCCAAACTGCCATTTTTATGCTGCAGACTTATTTGCATAAGATGGCAGCGAGACATGTTAAAAACAGGCGAGTGGACGTAGGGGTGGCAGTTCTCCTACAGGCTTCGCATGCATGACATCGAAGGGCTTGACACCCGGTTATAGTCTTTACTTCTTGTGTGTACTGAAGGTTTTGTGTGTTGGTGTGAATTTAGAAGATTATCGTAGCAGCTTCATTTTTTTTTTTAGTAAACCGTACAGTTACACATATGAACTTTTCAACCCACTCTCATAAGATATATCTAAACATATTTATAGATCAAAAATTGTTTTCATTTCTAGCAAAACAGGGAATCAATTGTTATCATTAGCTTTAGTTTAATATTCAGAAAGTATTGAACACAAGAAAATACAAAATAATATTTTTTTATATTTTAGAATTGCAAAATTGCTTAGATATTTCTGTTATTTCTAATCATATGAGTAAATTTGTGCGTTTGTGTGAGTGAGTGATAGACAGACAGAAATGTTATGGTTTAGACAACAAATTATTTGTGTTTATTTAACAGTGATACAAACACTCAAGATAGAATCTCACAATTTTTTCTACCTACAGATAAACATAAATTTTGAAGGATAAACAAGGATCCTGTATGTGTGAATACTTAGATAAGACATGTTCATAAGATATTTTGATGGTTATGTACTGTTGGAATCCCTCCCCTCTGAAATTTTTGTTATAATAATTTTCTTTGGAATAACACCAATTATAACCAAACTTTCAAATTATAAACAAATTCTTTCGTAAAAAATACCCATTTAATTTTTAGATGGGTTGGGGTGGAGATCAGTTTGCTTTGTTACTTTTACATCAAATAGGACACCTCTTGGGGGTGGTGTTCCTGTAGTACACGTCTGCCAAATTCTTGTCCCTAACTGCCTTTGTCTTTCTACATTTTAACAGAATAAATATCTCAGCAGTACTCATACCATTGTATAGCTGTTGTGTTCATAATTCCAACTAGCTCTTGAAGATGTAAAATATTTCCACAATTTCCACTCTTGGAGAGTCTGTAGTAGCAGTTGTCATTTTCAAAGTAAATTTTTTGGTTGATACCGTTGAAAAAATGGGAACAGAATGGTCAAGTGCTGTTCTATTTTTGATGAAAAAGTAACAAAACTGTTCCATCAACAGGCATATTGAAGAAGATACTAAAGTCAGTGGATCACAAAAAGAAAAATTTGAAACCTTACTAACATACCAGGGTTGAAATGCTAAAATACAGCTGTGACTGTTGCTTCATTCTCAACCCTTCTCCTTCTCTGCCAATCAGCACCACAAATTGCTGTCATTACATGTGTAACCTTTATAGTGAATAAAAGTTTTGATGTATTTGTTTAATAAATCCTAACCATGATACCCTGGAATACATAAACAGTCAGTTAAATAATTAGAGATGACTGTTATTGAAAAGCGGTTTAATGTCCTGTCAACACAGATAAGTATTCATTGGGAACTCATTTAAAATGCATTATAAAGTAGAGGCGTTAATTCCAACAGCTGGGCTTCAATGAGATTCTAACAGATAATATGAGGGTCATTCAATAAATAAGAGGAACGTTTTTAAAAAAAAATCAAAATAATTTTTTTTTTCAGAATCTTTTTCATAAATGTAAAACTTTGTATTGTTTGGAATTGGTTTAGAGCAAAAATTATTCTAATTTCTCAAAAATGTTTCTTTTGAGGCTATTCAAAAATGACAGCAAATCAAACAGTGCTCCAGTTTTTGAACAGAGACCTGTCATCAAATTTTTGGTTGTTGAGAAGTGCAAACCATGTGATATTTAAAAGAAAATGCATAAGGTGTATAGAGAAGCAAGTTTAAGTCAAAAAGATGTTTACAAATGGGCTAAACATGGGTTTGCCACTAAAAGCCTAAGTTGAAAAGTCCATGGAGTAGAAACAAACCGACTCTATAGTAAAGAAAAAGTTCTGAGCACAGCAGTCAGTAAAGAAGGTCATGCTGACAATCTTCTGGGCCATGAAAAGACCTATCACTATCAATTTCCTTGAATAAGGTGCTTTCTATTGCCAACTCCTTAGGAAAAATTCACCTTATTCATTGAATGACCCTCATACAAAATGTTATGCTAAAAAACACAGAATTTTAAAAATCTTTACAGTCCTCAATACACAAAATGCAGAGCAATATCACAATATATTACTATTGTAAAAGAATATATATATATATATATATATATAAAAGAAGTAAAATGTAAAGCAGGGTAAAAACTCATGAATCAGAGTTTCACGGTTGTGATCATCAGGTGAGCTGGTATTCTACAAAGAAGATGTGTTTAATGTGACTTATTTTATGAAATGGAATTGGTGATTTGAATTCAAATCCTGAGTGAAGCTATTGGTATTTCACTTCACACTAAGACCCTTGAAAAAGGCATGAATCCATCTGCACCCCCCCCCTGCCAGCTATAGGTAAATAGTAGGCAGACCTGGTTCTTTAGACTTGATTAGGCAACCAGTCAAAGAGAATAAAAACCAAATATTCAAATCAGCTTAAAAGTAGACATTGTGTAACATCCTGCCTGTGATAGAGGGGTTGGGTAAATATTTACACTGCTATCTATCCATAAATCTATCTATAAAACCACACCACAAAAAGTCACTTATATTAATTGTATATAATCATCTGTTCCTTTCTTTTACTTTGTTTTGTTTCAAGTGTTTGAGCAAAAAATAGGTAATTGCATAATTTTTATAAAAATTTCAAACTTAAATTTCTTTTCCCTACTGATTTTATGACCATCAGTATCAGTATCATAAAAAAAAAATTCCATTCACATATTCACTGAAGAAAAATTAAGATCTGCCCAATGTTCATTGATTTTATTATGCAACTGCGTATAATTTATTTTTCTCACTGCATATTATTTATTTATGTATGTCACTATAACATAGCAAAAATAGCACATTACAGCCAGATTTTTATCAGCATAATAGTATTAAAATGACTTATAATATATAAACGTATTTATGATGTATAATATATAAATGTATAAACATATTTATAACGTATAAAGCAATTTCCAATGAAATTTGCAAGTTGATGATAATAATAATTTGTAAGTTAATAATAATAATAATAATAATCTATATATTAATACTCGTGTTCCTTAAATCTTATGATCTTGCAACACGCTCTGGTTAAAAATGAGACCGTCCAAATCATATAAGATGAAATGCAAAAGTGTAAATCCTGATTATCTTATGAGTGTCATCACCTCAGCTAAATAATGGACCATTCCATTTTTATTATAAAGAAAGAAAGGGAAGAAAAAGGACATGCTACACAGAAAAATATAATAAAGAAAGAAAGAGTAGGGAAAGATAGAGAGGCAGAGTGAGGGATGATAATGCTAATCTATTTCAATCGAACATGATGAAAAGAAGGAAAGAAAGAAAAAAATAGAGTGAGAGGGAGTTAAATCAAATAATTATTATACTTTTTACAAAAGCTCTTAAGTAAACATATCAAACATTGTAATAATTAAATTATCATATTGGGGTATATCTAAAGGTCCTGATTATAATAATAATAATAATAATAATAATAATAATAATAATAGCCAGAAGACCAGACCTAGTTTTGATTAACAAAAAAAAAAAAAAGAAAGAGAACTTGTCAACTGGTAGATTTTGCAGTTTCAACAGATCACATGCTGAAGATGAAAGAAAATGAAAAGATAGACAAATACCTAGACCTTGCCAGAGAATTGAAAAAACTGTGGAATATGAGGGTGAAAGTGATATCAATTGTAGTTGGTACACTTGGAACAGTCCCCAAAAGTTTAGAAAACAGACTAGAAGAATTAGAAATCAGAGGAAGAATTGAGACCATCCAGACAACAGCATTGTCCAGATCTGCTAGAATACTCATAAGAGTCTGTAGTTTTGTTGCCAATCAGGCTCCAATGAAAGACCATCACTTTACACTGGTGGGAAAAACTTATAGGAGAGAAACAATTTAGTGTCTGTGTTCATGCTTACCCAATCACTACAATTTCTCAAGAAATGGTAATTATGGTGTAAGTAAAGTAAAGTCGTCAGGGTGGTCTAAAGTCAGTATCAGCCAGACAGCGAGGGAATCTATCCCCCTTTCCCTAGCACTAGACCAAAGAGATTTTTGGCATCTGAGACGGAGTGCCACACCTACCATCAGATCCTTACTTTACCGCAGAGATCCCCATGTTACTCATACGCTGAGTTGGCAAGGACCAGTATTGAACCAAGAACCTTGTGGTTCCTAATTAGACGCACTATCGACCGAGCTAAGCCGACCCTATAGCGTACATACCCCTATTTGTCGGCAATTATATAAATTTATGAATAGGATATGACTTTAAGCAACAATAATATTAATAAGAAAATAAAGCATGCTTTCTATGAAAGTAAGAAAAGATATAATTTCAATATTATATAACTCTTTGTCTTTAATATTTAACACCAGCCAATTGAAAAGTAACAGTTGAAATTTAAAATGTCAAATCACATATTAGAAAGTTTCTTTGGTTGATGTCTTTGTTGGTAACAGCTGGATTTAGTTTTCTTTGTCTAGAGAGTTTCCCAAAATAGACAAAGTCCTCACGTTATGAATTGTAACCAGTGATATATATATATATATATATATATATATATATAAAGTTAGGGTAGGGAAGAAATAATAGGACTTGGTTTGAAAATCATATTGGGAGTAACTGACAGAAAGAAGAAAGGAAGGAGGAAAAAAAAGGAAAAAGAAAGAATTAAAAAAAGGAAGAAGGAAGAAAAAAGAAAGAAAAAAAAAGAAAAGAAAGAAAAAAGGAAGAAAGAAAATAAAAAAAGGAAAGAAAGAAAAGGGAAAGAAAGAAAATAAAGAACAAGGTGAGAAAGAATAAAAGTGAGTAAAGCAAGAAAGAAAATAGAAAGAAATAAAATAAAATAAAAAGTCTGACCAATTCTTCACTAATCTTTTGGTTCATAAAGATTAATCTTAGATTTTATATTTGACACTAATAAAGAAGGCTAGAGAATTAACAGTAAAAAAAAATATTGTGACACACAGAAATACTTATATTGTTTTCAAAAGTTAACTGGAGTCAAATCTCACATTTCTCTATGTTACCTACTAATTTTAGTTTACTGAAAAAAAAAAAAAAAAAGAAAAGAGGAATTAAAATCTTGAAGTTGAGAGCATTTTTTTTATTTTTTTATTTTTTTCAATCATGTTTCCATTCCTACCTCGCATATTATAATGATTAACAATCTAAGCTAGCAGACCGTTGTTAAGGAGTTCAATTCTCACTAGTTGCCTCATACTCATAGCTGCTTACTGGCTTACCGAGCCCACACTGAGCAAATCCTAGTGGCCGCAAGGTAAAATCCGGGTAATGAAAGACATTAGAAAAATCAACAGACAACTCAATTTTAATTTGCAAATATACACCACCAAAAAAAAAAAAAATCCTAATTTTTTTGTTATGTTTTTTTAAAAATTCAACACTCTATCTTAGATTTACACCCTATTTTAGATTTACACCCTATCTTAGATTTACACCCTATTTAGAAATCTGGTTCTACATATCTAGTGGTAATTTGACTTACAAGTTTAATTAGTTCCATTCATAACTCAATTTCCTTGTATATCAAATCAATTTTTCCCATTGAAATAAACTGAAATTCCATTAATCTGTTCTAGCTGCTCAAAAAAAAAAAAAAAAAACTGCAAATTTTTTTTTTTGTTAGATTTTTTAAAAAGAAAAATAGAACTGTATTGTATAAAAACATAATAAAATAGTCTGTAATGAATTATGTGCTGTAATTTGTTTTGATGTTTATTTTTTTTCATAATCATATTTTTCTTTGTCATTACAAATTCATAAATTTTAATGTTCTTAGCAAACTTTTTAACTTAAGCATATCTGAAGCTCATTTATACCTCAAATTTTAGCTCACAACACATAACAAAACAAAAAAAAATTGACCAAGTGACAGCTTGTAACTCTGAAAACTCGCAAGTTGGGTCACTTGTAAGTCAAGGCACCCCTTTATATATTTATGAACCTCAGCTATGGCACTGCTTGTACTTCTTCTGTTAAACTAAGCTAATCTTAGTTAATGATAACAATTCCTATCTTATAGTATTTGTTACATTTGCATATAAATTTCATACATTGAATGTAACTAATATAATGGGACAGATATAGTATTATTTGTTACTGAAAAAACTAACATTTCTATATGAAAAGATTGCATGGATGGACTTATTTTATTACATTGATAGGCATGAATAAGCATAAGTAAGCACACACACACATAATTATATATATATATATATATATATCATACAAGCTACATTTCTTATTTTCAAATATGCAACAGTTACATGCAAACCCAGAATATGTAAGCTCCTCCCTTAGGCCAGTCCTTCTATTGGACTAAAAATTCTACACATCTCATGTCAAGATCTAGAGGAATATATTAGAATATTTGCAGTCACTTGGAGCAACAGGGTGTCACCAGGCATTCTTATTGCACAATTATTAAGAGTATCTATGTAATCTAAGAAGTTACACAAACTATTTGTTATTGGAAAAATTCCACATCTATTATTATTTGTTAGAATTAAGAAAAAAAAAAAAGAATTTTGCAAGCCAACAAAAATCTAAACCATAACATTTTTAACTCTCAAACACGCACACACAAGTTTACCCATGTGATAAAAATAAAATGACACAAATATCCAAGCAATTTTGAAATCATAAAATAAAGAAGAGCTTTATACTGCTCAGTATTTTCTTGTTTATATTCAAATTCTTTTACTGAAAAATTTGTTTATAATAAGAAAGTTTGGTTCTTAATCAGTGTTATTTTGATGAAAATTATATCTATATTATTATAAACAAAAATTTCAGAGAGTGGGATTCCAACGGTACACAACCATCAAAATATCTTATAAGCATGTCTTATCTTATTCACACAGACACAGGACTTTTGTTTATCTTTCAAAATTTGTTGTTTATCCATAGAATCACACAATTTTTTTGCTGATCTTGTGCGTTTTGTATCACTGTTATTTAAAAATAACTTATCAAACCAAAATACATGTTGTCTAAACCATAACATTTCTATCTCTCTCTCTCTCTCTCTCACTCACACACACACAATTTACTCATAGGATAAAAAATAACACAAATATTCAAGCAATTTTGCAATTCTAAAATATAAAAAAGATATTTTGTATTTTCTTGTTTGTTTTTCTGAATATTAAACTAAAGATAACAATTGATTCCATGATTTGTTCCCTTGCTAGAAATGAAAACAATTTTTAATATATACATATGTTTAAATATACTCTTGTCAAGGATTTGAACTTGTGTTGCCATATCCATATCCTACAATGATAACCATTACACCATGGGCACCTCTACTACCAGAGTAAGCAAGTTTGAACCCCAGTCACACTATTATGTTCCCTTTTAGACTAGTTCCCTTGGGAAAGGTATGAACCACCTCATCCTTCCATCTATGGGTTAAATAGTACCACTACTATTCTTCTATAAGGATAGCTTTGACATTAAATAACCCACAAAGGTTGATATGCCATTATTTCCTATTGAAGTCGGATGCCGGGATTTATTACCAACCCAAGCTTGGCATTTTTGACTAAACTTGGACTTTCTACACCAGACAAGAGGAAATACATAAAAAAAATCCAGGATAAAGCTCTAACCGCATCAGCGTGGATATGGCAATCCTACAATGTGACATCAAACTGACAAAGTCTCGTGATACTCTGGGTTAATGGTAATGATGCTACGGCCCCGAAACCATGCCTGAACCCAGAGTCATCATCTGATGAAGGCTTTGTTGGTTACAATGCTACTGTGTAAATAGCAGTCATTGTATGAAGATTATTTTTATTCAATTTAGTTGGTTGGTCTTACAGCATGTTACCCTGTGAGAGGGAGTTGGGTAAATGCTTACATAGACAAATATATGCAGGTGTTATATATATATGCATACATTATGTGCACACAAATATACAAAGAGCATTTTAGGCATATACAAAGAGATTAAAAAAAGCAATTTATCTAAATTAACTTATACAAATTTACAAAAAGTCTAAGTGAAATTTCTGAAAAGATGAAAATTTAAAAAAAAAAATTGAACAAGAAAAAATATGCATTATTTCAATATTTTAGACTGTTGTCCTCATCTTTATTGTTATATACACAACATTTTGACTGATGTACCCTCCTGTCTTCTTCAGGTTTTTGTTAAACTCGGGAGCCTTCAAGTCATAATTAAGAGCCTTCCAGTTGTCACATGGCATAACAGATATTATAAGCATGGAGTTAAAACAGTTCTAAGTGACAATCATCTGGAGGCTGCAGGTTCAATCCTGGCTGCAGGTAAAAATAACAGAATTCTTAATATAGCTTAACACTTGTACCCGGTCATGGTTTTTTAGAATGAGAACTATCTACCCAATGGATTAAATAAAAGGTTCAGTTCAAATTTCCGTGAAGGCTCTCAATTATGGCATAAAGATTCTAGAATTCGACAAGAAACACCTGAAGATGGCCGGAGTACGAAACATTGTGTATATAACAATAAAGATGAGGATAACAGTCCAAAAAATCTAAATAATACAAATTATCTCAAAAAATCAGACAAAGAAAAAAATATTTAACTTAATAAGAATATGATAAACAGCAGAGATGCTGATAGGTATGCGTCCTGCATCTCCAATGCACAAAAATCTAAAAGAATGCAGTAAAATCATATCCATGCATCCCAGTGTTTTCTTTTTTCTTCCCTCATCATTTCAAGCTAACTGTAAATACATTTCAATAGTTTCTTAGAAATAAATTACACAGGATAGGTTACAAGGTAGGAGTTACATGGCTTTAGTTGTTTCCCAAGATAATATATCCTACAATTCATTAAGAAATTTTAGTTGGGACCCATAAATTTTCGCAGGGACTCATTTAAAGCAAATATGTGTGTCCCAGACACACTAAATCAAAAAGCTATCAGCATCACCGAAACATTATTAAACAGGCAAAGTAAAAAAAAAAATTTTTTGCAATAAAATGTTTCCTCTTCGTAAAAGTGGTCAAATTTAATAATAGTCATCCAATTATTATTATTGGCAAATGCAATATCAGAAATTGTTGCATACACTACAGATATACAAGTCTACAGACAATTATATATATATATATACATCTATAAAAAGTATGTACATATGAATATACAAATACTTGCACCTATTAACCTGACAGTTTTATATACATTTATCTCGATATACTGCTGCATCTACTTACACCTATCATTCACAGCAAACTTATTAAGAGCCATAAAATGATCTTAAAATAAATATCATGATTGCCATCAATACTACAAATGAATCTGGGTAGATGCCATGAACCCATTGCTTTTATTTTATTATTATAACCCTTTTGGTATGGATTCTAGCCTCAAAATGGGTATCTATACTTTTTAAATATCATACCAATTCAGCAACTTCTATTTATTCTCATATTAGTGATGCTGATAGCTTTTTTATTTAGTGTGTCCTGGGATGCACATATTTGTTTTAAACGAGTCCCGGGAAAATTTATGGGTCCTAACTAAAGTCTAACTCTTACCTTGTAACCTATCCTGTGTAATTCATTTCTAAGAAACTATATAAATGTATTTACAGTTAGCTTGAAATGGTGAGGGAAGAAAAACAAAAACACTGGGACACATGGATATGACTTTACTGTGTCCTTTTAGATTTTTGTGTATCAGGGATGCAGGACGTGTACCTATCAGCATCCCTGTAGGTGTATATTTACCAACCCACCTGCACGAGTAGGATGTGACACAAGATCAATTTCTTAAGTAGAGTTTGACAAATTTGAATTCAGAGTTTTCCTTATCCTATACTGGTTACCTAGCCAAGGTTAAAGATCCCAGTCTGCCCTGCTATTTACCCATAGCTTGAGGGAGAGTAGTTGCATGCATACCTTTCCCAAGAGTATTAGCTCTATGTGAATTTCAAACAACCTCATCCAGGATTTCAACTCGGGTCAATGAGTCCATTTCCTACGACTAACCATTACGTTACCTAGCCAAGGTTCCCAGTCATGGCATGCATACCTTTCCCAAGAGTATTAGCTCTATGTGAATTTCAAACAACCTCATCCAGGATTTCAACTCGGGTCAATGAGTCCATTTCCTACGACTAACCATTACACCATACGCCTCTATTATTCTCATATATATGATAAAAGCACTTGTGGTGTGATTATTGTGGGAAATAGACATGGCATACAGAGTTCAAATCCTGGACTAGGGTATTTGTATTTGCATTTCCCATAGTGCTAATATCTTTGGGAAAGGTAGTAATTTACCTATTCTCTCTCCAGCTATAGGTAGATAGAGCAGACACCTCTTTAACATTGGTATGGCAACTGGTCTACGAAAAGGAAAACTCTGAATTAACACCTGATAAAACCTGTTTGAAAAAATTGACCTTGTGTCACACCCTATTCTTGTGGAGGGGTTTGGTATGTACATATATTATCAAAGCCCTCTTAAATGTACAAGCATCTCATATGACAGCTGAAGTAGGGATAATAAAAGCTAATATCAAATGCAATGGAAAAAGTATATTTTTAGTAACAAAACACTATCAAATGATAGGCAATAAAAAAAGTAATATTATTTGTCTGAATTTTTGAGATGAGGTTTGATGTGCATAATTTTGATTTTTTTGGACTGTTGTCCTCATCTTTATTGTGGTATGTAAAATCACAACGTTTCGGAAGGCAGAGAGGATACAGCAGTCGAAATGTTATGATTTTACATACCACAATAAAGATGAGGACAACAGTCTGAAAAATCAAAATTATATTCTAGTAATAGCATAAAGGAAAATACTACTAATATATCAAAAGAATAAAAAGTCATTGTTGGGCGGCCTAATGTTGGTATGAGCCATACATACAGCAAGGGAGTCTATCCCCTTTTCACTAGCACTAGACCAAGGAGATTGTTTTGGTGTTTGACATGGAGCACCACACCTACCATCAGCTCCTCACTTTACCACACAGATCCCTGATCCCTCATACGCTGAGTTGGTGAGGGCCAGTATCGAACCAGGAACTTTGTTATTTCTAGCCAAACGCTCTACCAATTGAGCTAAACTGGCCTTAATGGCATCATGTTGTGAACTGAGAATTAAATTTACTGATCAGAACAATGCTTTTCAAATTTTAAGTCATAGAATATGAAGTTCTTTGAAACTTAATATTTAGATTAAGGAAATATATTAGCCTAACAACTCATTATTATTATTAGGATACATAAGGGTAATTCCATGTCAAATCATCCAGGCCATGTCACCCACCCACTTCAATCTTTCTGAAATTTTGTTCAGGTATGGACTATGTTAAAGTTAGAGAATTTCTGATTTGCAAAATTTTAACTGATGTTGTAGCTTTGGTTCTGAGCAAAAACCAAACTATCTCTTTGATACAAATAATGTTCAATATATGTGAAATAATAATAGAAAAACATTTTTTGATAGCATTTTTGGATGCTTTTATAAACCAATTTTTAGGAGTAGGGAAGCTCTAGAACTCATTTTATAAACAAAAATAGGTTACAAAACGTCGCCATTTTTCATGACCCCCCCCAATTTGGAGGGCTAAAAATCAACATAACTCCACCAATTTTTGAAATTGGAAGCTCAAATTTTGGGGATGATCTAACTTTAACATAGCTGTACAAAATTTCAGAAAGATTGAAGGGGGTGGGTGACAATTTTACTTTTTTCTGGATGATTTGAGATGGAATTACACATAAGACTGTTTCTAATGATGAAAACCTGTTAAGCTTTTATTCAATCCAGTTGTTGTCTACAAATTGTTCAAGCAAGTTTTTAAACACAGAAAAATATACACATATATACATACTAACATATGCACACAAACAATTATAAACACACACAAACACTGTGCATAACCCTTTCTATATAATTTTCTCAGCTGCTCATCTATATATAATGAACCTTTTTCAGTGATGTTATAACACATGGCATGCTCACCACCACCCAAAGCAAGCAATATTCTAATTTAGAATGTGAACAAAAAAATTACATTGTTATAATGGCACAACACTTGCTCACTTCAAGTAGTGTTATTTTCATGATTTGAAAATCGTTAAACTGAACGCTAACTCTTCTTTGTGACAACAAAAGACATGAACCACATATGTCACAAAACTAGATCGTGTTCAGTTTAATAATTTTAAAATGATAAATAAAAAAATTGGATTCAGATTTTATTGGACATTAGAGACCAGCTGCCACCATTTTAATAAATCCAAGAAGAAGACTGGATGGTAGATGGCTGAAACATTGTGAATAAAAAGAATATAGACAGGGAAAATAATCTTATATATATAACTGTTAAAAAGTCGAGCCGCACTGATGAGACAAACGTTGAAACACGTGTCTGTGGAAGACTAATATATATGCTCCCAATATCCCTGTAGAGCACTGTAGAGAAGATATTAATTGAACTTTCACCGTTTAGTGTAAGGCATTTACTAGTCTTGTTTACAGACTAAAGTTCTCTGGTGATTGTAAAAACATACATCAATGTAAGTATGTATCAATTAATTATTTGCCTCTGACTGACAGTCTCCGATGGCTGTGAGAGTAAGGAGCTTGACAGAAAAAAATTATGTCGGGTTCGCTCCCAGCTAGAAGTCGCTGTTAAAAAGTCAAGCTGCACTGATAAGACGTAAATGTCAAAACACATATCTTGCCCTGATGAGCTACTAAGCGAAACTATTAGTAGGTATATCTGACTCATTAAGTTTAACTTTATTATATGCTCTACTTAGGTATCAAGCACTTTTTACATTTTAGCTTTAGACAGTGGTTTATATATATATATACTTTTTTTTCTTCTTTTGGCCAAGTGTTAATCGATTATTTTTAGTTGGTGCAACCCTCTTAGTCTTTTCTTTTTTTTCCCCAGGTGAAGTTTGGTAGTATATTTTTACTAACAAACTATTTGCTGGGTTTTTCTTATCGCAAGGGAATAAGAATAAGAATTAGATAGATAGATAGAGAAAACAAAACAAAAACAACAAAGCAAGTGGGACATAATTGCTAACTAAAGAGCCAGATGTAAGAATGCAATCCATTGGTGTTTGTATTGAAAAATCGTACACAATGCCGAAACAATAGCAATCAAAAAAAAAAAAAAAAAAAAAAAAAAACAGAATGATCAGCAGCTGTTGCTATGGGAACCAAAATGCAAACAAACCTAACCGGTAAAACAAGACTTGATTTTCTTTTAAAAATAACACAAAGTGGGAAGCGAAATAAAAACAGAGAAAGCGGCCAAGAGAAGTCAGGTGTGAATTACGTTTTTTTTTTAAAAGAAGAAAAATTAAGGCAGATGAAAGGAAGAAAAAAAAAAAAAAGTCTCTATCAAATCAGACAAAAACAGAAAGTAAATCTGGGTCAGAATTAAAATATGAAAATGAAAAAAAAAAAAAAAAAAAAAAAAAAAAAAAAGATTTAAATTTGATAGTCTAAAAATAAAAACAATTACACAAAAAAATATTCAAACTTGTTTAAGGGGTATAATTTAAAATTAAATATTATTTCTCCTTTCCTTTTAGAAGTCTACCAACCACAGACGATGATGACATCATTCCATATCATTCATCAGTTGTGTATACTCTGGTGGCTAATTAGTCCAATTCTGAACTTGCAGATGCAGTCACACACAGTGCAAGGAAAATTTCCATTGCATTTTGTGGTGCATGACAACAAATATGTTGTCGCTCTGCAGCCCTATTAATTTCAATATTGAGCTGCTCAGCTCCTGTGCATTACGTGTCTCGTCAACCTGTGTGTTGGAGGCCATATCTTCCAGGTTTGAAGGTGTAATGGCGCATTTCTTCAGAGTTTTCTTCATATGGTCTTTGAACCGCTTTTGAGTGCCTTCTGCGAATTCACCATAAAGTACTTTACAGGAGAGTCTGTCTGTAGGCATGCAGATGGTGTGACCCAACCATCAAAGTTATTTCTATACCACATTACACACACACACACATTAATTATTGGGGTGCCTACACATGGACACACCAATGTAGGCTGATCCACAAAACCACATCAATCAGCTCTGTGTGGATACTAGGTGTCATGCAGAAGACCTGCCAGGAGTGATGACTGATAGGGATGGGTGGTGAGAGAATTATGGAAATCCATGCTGTCAGCACAACCTGATGATGATATATATTATACAATGTATCACCCATAAATAACTACTCCACTAATAATATTTTTTCTAAACCAAAGATATCAGATACTATTATTTCTAGAGAAACATTATACAACCACATAAAATATTAGGTATTATATATTACAAATTTCTACAGCATTGAAATTCTGTAAACAAAAATATAAATATTTAGTAGTCCAAAACTAAGTACACTCTTATACACATTTATGCAATTTTAATTTTTGATTGTAGAGGTGCTGTATATTATTATTTTTTTTTTGGTTTGTTAGATTTGATGACAAGTCAACCCTTGTTGGGTTATTTCATGCCAAAGATGTTTTGTTCTATTCATACTTGATGGGTATTCAAAATACCCATAGATGGGGTCCTAACAGGTACTACCACTTTGGGTCAGAGTGGACCTGGGAGTAATGGCAATGAAGGGGTACTCCAGACTCCCCAAAGCTCCAAAATTGGAACTTCACCAGAATGTTCTATATCACTACAAATGAAATAATGAGAGTGAATGAAAATTTTATATATTTATTTAATTAGGTCCAACCAGTAATATTACAGGTTACATAAATGGCTAATAAAGAAAACTAGCAGGACCTGTGGATATACCACAGTATGATAATTTAATTATTAAAATGTTTGATATGTTACTTAAAAACTATTGCTAAATAGTTCAATGTGTAAAAAGTATAATAATCTTGATTTAACTCTATCTCACACTCTTTTTTTTTTTTTTTTTTCATCTTTTCATTATGTTCAATTGAAACAGATTAGCATTATCGCTTCTGCACACTCACCCCCTCTCTCTATCTTTCTTTCTTTCTTTGATATTCTTTCTGTGTAGCATGACCTTTTTCTTCTTTCTTTATAAAAAAAAAAACAGAATGGTCCATCATTTAACTGAGGTGACGACACTCATAAGAAATCGGCGGATAAGAAACACCAGATAATTAGGATTTACATTTTTTGTATTTCATCTTGGACGATTTAGACAGTATCATTTTTAACAAAAGGTGTTGCAAGATGATAATTGTACAATTAAGGAACACAAGTATTAATATATAGATATTAGGAATAAAAGAGAAAAAACAAAACGTTGATAAAAGGTTTTTTTTTTTAAGCAAAAATAAAGAAAGGAAAAGACAAAAACATACTAAAAAAAACATAATAGGCTGGCCTCTTACAAAACAAATTTGTATGAAGGAGAAGGTGTTTTGGTGTTTTGATGCAAGTTGTCCTCAATACCAACAGAATAATGAAGAGGGGTCAGGGCAGGGTTCCTTTATGAGTCACACTTCCTCACCTCTGAACTCCAGGTGGAGAACACTATTATATGCAAGTAATTTTTTTTCCCCCCTTTCCATCCAAGTCAAAGCCGTACACAGTATGATCAACCCAACCGCACTTACATTCTGTAAACAACATCAGGCAGGCAAATAATACATTCTCATCAACAATGTATATCCAATTCAATTGAATACATAAACAAATATCATTCAGTCAATGCAAGTTTCAAATGTATAAAATCTGCCTGGGAAGTATCCAGCTATTAAAAAGAAAAAAAAAAAAAAAAAAGAAGGCTATTTAGGGCAATGGAGATTTCATTCCTTTCAAAGTACTCTCTTTGGGACCTCACACACCTTATCCCAGCATCTTATCCACTATTCAGAACAATCTGCAAATTCCTTTTCAGGGATCACCATCAGCTGCCTCATCATATTTCCTTAATCTCATCCATGGAATTTCTATAGTTATGTATTACAGTCAAGTCATGCTGAAAGCACCAGTTCCCTCTAGATCACTGAAGTTAAGAAGCAATGAGCCTGTTCAATACTTAGGTGATCACTTTTTATTAAAAAAAATGATTTGGTTCAGCATTAAATGACCTGAGAAAGGTAAGTAAAAGTAAAGTTGTCAGGGCAGCCTATTGTCGGTATCAGCCAGGCAGCGAGGGAGTCTATCCCCCTTTCACTAGTGCTAGACCAAGGAGATTGTTTGGGCGTCTGAGGTGGAGCGCCACTTTACCATGTGCTACTCATACGCTGAGTTGGCGAGGGCAGTATTGAACCAAGAAACTTGTGATTCCCAGCCGAACACTCTACCGACTGAACTAAACCGTCCCTTGAAAAGGTAGATATGCCATAAAAATGAACAACCAACCATCTATAGTAATGTTAGTGTTAGGTAAATGCAGGAGTTGCAGAGAGACAAATCTGGACTAAAAAGGTAGAGCTGAAAAACCCTGGTGATGCAATGTTTTGGCAAATATTTGTGCAATCTGCTTGCTTTGTCACCATGAATGAAATGGTCACACAATACACAAGCTCACCAAATAGCTTCTAATTACCACATTTGACGGTATATAGGATGCACTTTTTTTAAAAAAATTTTGGCTCAAAAAATTGCCCTGTGTCTTATACATCGTAGGTGAAGTTTGAGACCTCCTGTAGGCCTAGGCTAATCTTCTCTATTATTTCCTGCAATTGAGATATCTTGTGTATGCTTATTGTTTGCCTGTACTGCCAAATTGCTTTTATACAGCTATGTTTCTGCTTGTGTAATGCACAGCTAGACTGTTTTCAACAATATACGCTTAAATACACTAAAACCTTTTTTTCCTGAATCTGACCTGCTGAAAGTGGGGTGTGTCTTATATGTTGTCAAATATGGTACCTCCTAAGTAAACCCACAGGAGAGTGTTCACAGAAGCACAATGAAGTACCATCAGATCAGTTGCAAAGTTGTATAAAGTCCATGCAATTGGATATTTAAAATGGTCAAATATATTCTGGATAGGCCTTATACACTAATGCCCTTGGGAAAGGTATGAACCCATCTCTTCTCCCTCCAGCTATGGGTGAATAGTAAGGCAGACTGGGTTCTTTAGCCTTGGCAAAGCAACCAGTCTAGAAGGAAAACTCTGAATTCAAACTAGCTGTACTCCACTTAAAGGACTGACCTTGTGTCACATTCTGCTATGGCAGAGGGATTGGAAAATAGGGTAGTAGGATTTTCCACTTTTTTTAAATTATCAAATTCTCTCAAACAGCAAAAGTTGTGTGTTGATATAATGAATACTAATGCCAAAAAGAAGACCTCTTACTTGCACCATTGTTAGAGGAAATAGCATCAAAGATAGTCTGCTAAAATGCACCAATGAATCCTTGATTTTGAAACATTTACCCTAGAAACTGATTGGAAAATTTAGCAATTTCAATAATTAAAACAGAAAAGCTTGTCATTTTAAACAAAACAAATAAAATATTATAACTAGAATCCTCCCATGACAATCGACACCTCCAATGTGCTGCTTTTTACCTAATAATTAAGCTGTAACAGTGATAACATTTTAAAAGATTGAAATCTCTTTCCTCAAATGAAGGCTGAATTTTAAAAGAAAAATGTTTTGTGTGGTAATTCTTTATGTTAATTTGCAACTTTCACCACATGGGAGACAGTTCCAAAATCAACCTACCCTATTGGATAAATACATGTCAATCAGTAGTCACATACAAATTTATGTTGATAAGGTGTCCCATCATGGTATAATGGTTAGCAAGCTAGTCTCGCAGATCCATTACTGCTGAATTGATCCTCGCTGGATGCCTCATACTTGCAACCTTGTGTCACATCCTACCTGTGATCAATGGGTTGGGTGAATACCTACAAATTTATATTGATTTATTTACATCCAGGCAAATGCAAAATGTAAAAGTTAAACAGCAAAACATAAGAAATGTAGAGGTCAACTTTTACTGTATTTTCTACTGCCACAAAAAGCTGTGAAATAAAAAAATAACTTTAAGAAAATTTGAAATTTAACATTCGTCTTTAATGACCAATGATAAAATAGAATTTAATTAACCAATCAGAAAACAGTACTGTTATATATTTTTGATCAGGTTATCTATACATATATAATTCATATGTTTATATATACAGATACACACAACTGCCCTTTTTATATTATAAAGGGTAGTTGTGTGTATCTGTATGTCCAGAGGAAACTTCGAAAATAAAACAATTAATGACAAAGTAAATATATATACACACTAAATATCACCAGAGCTTGGTTTTTGAGCAAAAATAATGAAGGTTTGATTTATATTTGTGAAGATAAATAAAAAATAAAATTTAAATGATAGCAGCATAGAATTTCTTTTGCATTTAATATTCTAAATATTAGACAATTTTTTTTTTCAGAGTTAATGGATCAATGCAAGGTCTTCTTTTTACATAGGGATTTTAATGAGGCCTCCTGCGAGGATCCAACCCATAATTCAAAATTAATGGTTCTGTGAGACTACCTTTTTGCCCCCCTCCTCTACCTAGGCGATGCCGGGTAGCTGCTACTAGTTTTCTAAAAATATCTAGTTTTCAATACTGAAAAGTAGACTAACTAGATGGATCCAAAAACTGAAAAACAAGTTAACTTACTAGCAGGACCTGTGGATATGAAAACTGAATTGACTGGTTTGTCAGGCCAGCAATGATGAGAATTACAGGAGAACAACAGATTGCTGACAATTGACGGCCATGTTACTTCTGCCCACTTGAAACACGTGTCTGTGGATGACTGGTATATATATATGCTCCCAACTTTTATGGTAGAGCACTGATGTGGAGATATTAATTAACCTTTCACCGTTTAGCGTAAAAGTAATTTACTCGCCTGTTGTTTACAGACTTGAGTTCTCTGGTGACTGTAAAAAAACAAAAAAACATACATCCTGTAAGTTTGTTTGTATCAATTAATTGTTCGCCCCTGGCTTGACAGTTCCCGATAGCGGTGAGAGTAAGGAGCTTGACAGACGAAAATTCTGTCGGGTTTCACACCCGGCTAGAGGTAGCTGTTAAAAAGTTGAGCCGCACTGATGAGAACTGAACCTCAAAACACGTGTCTGTGGATGACATATATTCTTATATATAAGAAAAAGCTTTTTCTCAGCCTACTGCAAAACATAGGCTTTTCCTTAGATATGTAAGACATTGAGAGTAATGGGTCTTACTCATCTATAGTGTTTATCCTCATCTTCAACATCTGGCCACGCTGACAGCATGGATTCCTATGACACTTTCACGCCACCCATCCCTATCGATCATTGCCCCTAACATTTGTAAACAATTATAACCACAAGTAACTATTTTAATACAAATAATTTGCACAATTATATGGTATCAAGCATTTCTATCTAATAATAATAATTTTCAAATGGATCTATTTGATCCATAGATGTGACCCTAACAGGTACTACCTCTCTGGGTCAGAGTAGATCTGGGAGTTATGGCAACAAAAGAGTAACTTCACACTGTCCAGAGTTCAAGAGCTGGATCCTCACCACTGGATATAGTTTGATGTTATACCCAGAACACCCCTTTCTTTTTTGGAAGGTGGTATTGCCCTTCTGCAAGGGATACACTTGGCATATTTTAAGACCTGCTGGTAGGGCATTTTTGAGATTAGTTTCCTAGCCATTACAAAGTCCCCAGAGAACAATCCTACACACTGGTGTAGCAATATGCAATTCTTCAGTTCCTTCAGGGGAGGTCACTCTTGACGTTGAAATGTAATTCTCAGCAATAGCAGAAAATATCTGAATCAACAACATCAAAACTACCGATGAATGAAGTCCTATGATTACAAAAAAAAAAAAAGGAATATACAGAATCATCAAATGCCAGATAAACTCAAATGCTGACCTATTTATTTTCTTTAGATAAAAAGAAATAAACGGGTGCGGCAACCCAACCAAGAAAGAATGACCTAGAACAAGAAAAATCTACAGCATCTATATTCCACTTATTCATCCCACAGTTCAACACAATAGGAACATTGTTTCTCTAATTTCTTTAACTCTTTCAAATTAAGGTAAAACATTATTTCCCTCTTTTCAACATCCCTTATAAGTAGTCAAAAATTAGTGATAGTAAATAGTACTTCACCTAATAAATGAAATCAAATATAATATTACTACTTAAAATTCCCTAGTTTGATCTGATAGAGATTCAGTTAAATCTGTTAGTATATATACAATATATGTGTAATTTTATAAAAAATTGAAAAAAAAAACACAAGTTTCATTTACGAGTGATGTTTAATAAGGCAGCGCTGAAGTGTTTCGGTTTCTTTAACAAACCTTCCTTTGTTTAAAGAAAAATAAATTATTAGTGAAAACAAAAGTCTGCAAGCTTTTGGTATGTGGCTGCTTTTGTTGATATTCAACTATATGGAAAAAAAAAACAAAAAAAAAAACATATTTTAAAACGTCGAGTAATGTTGGCATCTTTATTTAAACTATGGGATATAATGTTTTTCACAAAAATTCTTGAAATAATTTCAATGAATGGAAAAAATATTTAACGTTGATGTGATTTTTTTTTTGTATATGTATGTATGTGCGTGTGTAACTTAATTTCAGTTTTAAGATTCTGTCTATTCTGTTCTTGCTTTCCAAATGGATAGTGACCAATTCTATTATCAACAACAAGTAAGATCATTTTTCTTATCCTGTCAATTTTATAGTCAGACAAAAAGATATTTCAATTACTTTTCTGAGATGAGACCAAGAAGACAGTTTTTTTCTGTCAGTTTTAGATCTGATAAACAAGTTATTTCAGCTGTTGGCAACAGAAAATCTTTGGTTTCTTTTACTGACTTTTGGGATGGTTGATTCCAAAATAAAAAATCTTTCTTCTCTCTATAATGAGATTTGATAAGAACTATTTTTACAAAATAGCTTAAATACTCAGACAATAATTCAAATTGTAAAAATAATGAAATACAATAATATATATATATATATATATATATATATATATATATATATATACACACACCAACCCCTCAGCATGAGCAGGATGCGACACAAGCTCAATTTCTTAAGCGGAGTTTTACAGAGTTTTCCTTCTCCTAGACTGGTTACCTAGCTGTGGTTAAAGAGCCCAGTCTGCCCTGCTACTTACCCATAGCTGGAGGGATAATTGGATTCATACCTTTCCCAAGGATATTAGCACCATGTGAAATGCAAACACCTTCGTCCAGGAATTGAATTCGGGTTGACGAGTTCATTTCCTATGACGCTAACCATTACACCATGCGCCTCTATTACATATTGTAATATGAAATACAATATATTTTTTTTTCCTTAAAGTATTATCTGATCTGAATATAAATGAAACAGAAATATAACAATCCTTCTTCCTATATTTCTGGTCCATGTTTGGTCATGTGGTACAGATGCCCAAAGAATCACCTGCAAAAAAAATCCCTGGAATTTGCTGTAAAGGGTCAAACAACTACCAGGTACAAAGGGGCTGCCACAACACAAACTTGCTTGGTAAGCTATGGTTGGATCTGGCAAGTGACTGAGGGATCCAAGGAGCCTCGCAACGGAAAGGACAGAGGGGTTTTAAATGAAGAAGAACTTGATGCTTCTGTAGGATGTTCTAAATTACTACATTGGCAGAATACAGTAAAGATGATATTTCTGAAAATGACTAAAAATGATACTTTTCTATCCTTTGATTGTTTTACTTAAATATTTTTTTGTTTCCTTTGTAATAATCTTTTAAAATAAATAGCTTAGCTCAGCACAAAGCCAAGAGCACTCAGTGAGGATTTAATTCACTATACTAACAAGTTTGTTTACACAACAAGCTTGCTAAGCATCACCTTATAGTAGGAAACCTTAACCTACAGCTTAACACCTGTACCCCAGCTACGGTTAGCAGAATAAGAACAGGATACCCCCGTGGATTGAATAAAGGGTTGGGTTCAAAGTTCCGTGATGGCTCCTGATTACAACAAAAAGGTTCCCAAGTTCAAAAAGTAGGTTCCCAAGTCCAACAAGAAATATCTGAAGAAGGCGGGAGGGCACATCAACCGAAACATTGTACAAATAACAAAAAAATCAGGACAATAGTCCAAATAATACTAATTATCAAGCCTCATCTCAAAAATTCAGAAAAATATTAAAACTTTCCTACGGCTATTCTATTAAAAGAAAGGTTTTAAATAGTCACCATATTAAAGCTTTTTAATGGGAGGTGCTTGTGATATAATAGTTATCAATGTAAGGAATGGACATGGAGAACCAAGTTCAAATCCTGGGTGACGCTGTTGGCCTTTCACAGAAAGGTATTTTCGGGAAAGGTATGAATCCAATTAATTTCCCTCCAGCTATGGGTAAATACTAGGACAGACTGGGCTCTTTAAACTTGGTATGGCAACCGGTCTAGGAGAAGGAAAACTTTGAAGTCAAACCTGTTAAACTCTGCTTAAATGTTTACCTTATGTCACATCCTGCTCATGCGGAGAGGTTGGGTAGATATATATTAAGCCTTTTTTTATAATTAGAATTTGACAGTCTGAAGAGAAGGAAACTTGAAAGAAAGATAAAGGAATCAAAAATAGTGGATATATAAGAAATTTAATCTGGTACAAGGCCACTAATGTTGGTCATCCAGTGAGGATTGAACTCATGATACAGTAATCATTTATTAGTTTGTTATATCTCCTTAGGCATCCCCCTTTTTTTTCTATCTTCTGACATCAACCTAAAAAAAAAAAAAAGAAAAAAAGAAAAAAAAAGAAGAGAATCTTTGCACAATCTTGGCCCACTCTGTACTTTAGAAAATAATTTTCTAGTATCAGTTCTGTCCCATTATATTTGGTACATTTACAGATAAATCTTATGAACTAAATGTAACAGTTATTCTGGGACAGATGTAGTAGGGTTTTTTTCCGGGGGGGGGGGAGGTAAGTGAGAGAACTTTTGAAAAATTCCCCCAAACTGAAAACTGACTCAGCTTTTTCTTTGACTAAACTTAATTCTGTTTCTTTCTCCCAGATTTTAAAAAATTAACACAATCTTTGCCTACAAATATTTCACAGAATTTTATATCTTTATTTATTTTTTCCCCCACAAAGCAGAAGCAGTTTCTATGACAACAAAGAAAACAGTCTACACCCATTGGTGGGATAAAGAGAAGATCCACTTTCTCTCCCTCCCTCCGTCTGTCCAACCAAAGTCTTGCATTTTGGTTCAAACCGTAACACAAAACAATGTATAGAGTAGGGGAGGGTGTGAGAAAAATTACAAAAAAAAAAGGAAAGGAAAAAAGTGAAGATGAAGATGAAAATGAAGAAGCAGCAGCAGCAGCAGTTCATATAAACATTGAGCAATGTCAGGTTGTTGGCACCAGTCACAGGAATCCAGGGTAAAAAATAAAAGGAAAAAAAAAAAAAAAAAAAAAAAAAAGAATTAAAAAAAAATAATAAAGGCAGACAAGATGCCCAGACGAATTATTCACATTCTCATGTACTTTAGTTTGTTTTAACTTAGTAGGACAATGCATAAAATGCAAGAACCTGCCCTGCCGATAGGGACAGATAACCTACAGGGATGCAATTGAATATGCCCCAAATGAAATGGTACAAAGAATTGTCAGGAATTGCCTGCAAGAGACATATTCTTAGTGACATAGTCTGGCTTTTATTCATTTATTTATGTCTTCTGGGGGACTCCCCTTTATTTTTTCCACCTTCCCACATCCTGCTCGTTATAACAACCCCTGCCCAAAAAAAAAGAAGAAAAAAAGAAAATATACACTATTAATATAATATCTTCCCACAGATCAAATTTTGTTAAGTAATCCATCTGATAGTTCCCAAAAATGCCTTCTTCTTACCATCTTTTCTGAAGTCATCCAAATAAATCTTAAATTTTGTACGCTATTGCTGTTTTTAATCTGATGAGGCAATTTGTTCAAAAATCTCTTAGCAAAAAAATCCAATTGTTAATAGACTTAGTTTTTAAAATTTGCCTTGACAGTAAATTTCCAGTTTGAGTTTTAGTTTGCCTCCAATTAAGATAAAAATGTGCAACCACTTCAAAAAACAGATTTATGATGTGAAAATATTCTTTTTAGTTAAAACTAGTTGTGTATTTACTATTGTATTTGGGAAGCACGGTAGTTTACTGGTTAGAGTTATAGGAAATGGACTCGTCAACCAGAGTTCAAATCCTGGATGAAGCCACAGTTCATATAGTGCTAATACCCTTGAGAAAGGTATGAATCCAACTATTTTCCTTCCAGCTATGGGTAAATAGTAGGGCAGACTGTACTTTTTAACCTTAGGAAAACTCTGAATTCAAATGTGGTCACTACTAGAATAGGCCCAGTCCTACTTAGTGATCTATTTCAATTAAAAAAAAAATTATTGTACATTAATTCACTTAGAGAAGTTATTTTATCTTTATAGTTTAATCCAATGGCTTTCCTCATGGTATCCACAGGGACTCTGAAAGGAATTTTATCAGAAGTACAAATTTTCTTTCAAGCCCCCCCCCTCTCCAATACTACATAATATTATAGATAATTTCTATGAATTACAAATAAAAGTATATAGGCTTATACAAAATATGAATGCTAGTCTTTACTACATAAAAACACTTTTTGAGATCGTAGGTCACCATTGGCTACTAAGGGAGTTCCCATGGCATAATGGCTTGTATGATAAACTGTGAGATCGTAGTAAGTTTAAACTCCAGTTGTGCTATTATGTTCACTTTCAGACTAATACCCTTGGGAAAATTAGGAAAACCCTCACCCCTCCCCAGCTATGGGTTTAATAGTACAACTACTATTCTTCTATAAGGATGGCTTTGACATTAAATAAAACACAAAGATTGATATGTCATTAAACCAAGAAACCAAACAAACCATTGGCTACTGAGTCCTGTTATTTGAATTACAAGTAGTACAAGGTGGGCTTAGTGTAACTTATCATTGTAGAAAATGGAATCGGGGACCAGAGTTCAAATCCTGGATGAGGCTGTTTGCATTTCACTTCATGCTAATAACCTTGGGAAAAGTATGAATCCATCTGTTCTCTTTCCAGCTATATGTAAATGGTCGGGCAGACTGGGTTTTTTAACCTTAGTTAAGCAACCATTCTATAGAAGAGTTCAAACCAGCAATTGACCTTGTTTCACATCCAGCCCATGGTGGTACAAGTAGTATGAGAGAGTAGTAGATAGAGAGCACAATATATAAAATTTTCATTATCATCATCTTATTCATCCTTAATTATCTTTATTGTTAAATGCTATATCTTTTTCGGTCAATGGCCTTTCTCATGGAATCCACAGGGAATCGGAAAGGAATTTTATCACAAGTACAAAGCTTCTTTCAAGCCCCTCCCTCCTCTCTCCAATACTATATAATATTAGAGATAATTTCTATGAATTAATAATAATAGTATGTAGGTTTATGCAAAATATGAATGCTAGTATTCATTATATAGAAACACTTTCTGAGATCCAGGCCAATAGAGACTATTGGCTATTAAGTCCTCTTTGATTTATATCATAAGTGGTATGAGAGGGTGGTAGATAGAAAGCACAAAACAAAATGAAATTGGATTTACATTAAAAAAAAAAATCTATAGGACAAAAACACACAAACCTACTGAGAATTTTAGTTCATATTAGCAGAGCTACCCGGCATTGCCCAGGATTTAAAAAGTTAAAGATGAATCTCTAATTTATATTTATATATATAGATTGATATTTTTCTATATTTGTTTTATTATCTTTCATTCTTTATATATTCTTGTTTTTAATTATTTAGAATTTTTACTATTCTTGTTGCTTGTATTTTTTCTTTTATTTAAATTCTATCATGTTTTATCCCTTATCAATTTGTCTTAATTTTAACCATTTTTAAAAAAATTATCTTTTTAATATATGATTGATTTATACACTTATTATATTTTCAAGTAGCTTTTCTTATGGAAAATGAGGGATAAAAAGTATTTTCAATGCCCTCTCAGACAAAAATAGGGGGAGGGATGTTATTATCTTTGCTGGTCTCTACCAATTCTCCTTTATAAAAGGACGTATGCTCAGTTGTTATATAAACAGACATACAGATTCTTTCTTTTATATATGGGTGATTCCATGTCAAATCATCCAGATCATGTCACCCATCCCCTTCAATCCAAGTGTGGATTATGTTAAATTTAGCTAATCACCAACATTTGAGCTCCCAATTCCAAAAATTGGCGGAGTTATGTTGATTTTTAGCTCTCCAAATTTGAAGGATAGCAAAAAAATGGAGACTTTTTGTAATCTATTTTTGTCTGTAAAATGAGTTCTAGAGCTTTCCTACTCCTAAAAATTAGTTTATAAAAGCATTTTTTACCCAAGGAATCCATCAAAAAAGTATTAATGTCAACCTATTTTAAGTTATTGATGATTTTCATAACAAGATCAATATCCCAATGTGGGGATTGTCTAATGTTAACAGTCCACACCTGGAAAAAATTTCAGAAAAATTGAAGGGGGTGGGTGACAATTTTACTTTTTCTGGATGATTTGACATGGAATTACCCACATGTATAATTTTCATTTTCTCAAGCCATTTAAAAAATGGTATGAACTGGATTTTTTTAAAACAAAGTTGGCATTGACCATTGAACCATTGTTGATGTCGTGCAACAGTCACAATTGAAACAAGAATGGTATTGGTCAGTTAGGTGCCAGATTATGTTGCACAAGGACAGAGAGTTCTAAATGTATTTAACAATTAGAATTCCACTCTTTATGTGACATAATCTGGTGCCTCACTGGCCAACACCATTCCCGGTGAATGATATTAAACTTAATTTGATGGTGAGGTTCCAGTTCTGGAGGTTTGGGGAATGTGGAGCACCCCTTTGTCACCATTGCTCCCTGCTCCACTCTGACTCGGAGTGGTAGTACCTGTTAGGGTCCCATCTATGGGTTAAATAGAAAAATGTGTTTATAAAAAAAATTGAGTATCTGTTAAGAATGAATTTAATTCAAAACAAACCAAACAAAACCATCCCCGGTGAGGGGAGTCCCTGTGGCGTATTGGCTAACTTTCTGGACTACAACATCATAGTAAATGAGTTTGAAATCCAGTCAGGCTATTATGTTCACTTTTGGACTAATACCCCTGGGAAAGGTATGAACCTCAATTTTGTTTCTGAATTCAAGAAGTTGGTTAGTTGGATTTTACGGCATGTAAACCCTTGGGTTATTTTATGCCAAAGTCATTTTGTTTTATTTATTCTTCACGGTACTCATTTTTGTTTTTAAACACATTGTTTTCTATTTAACCCATAGTTGGGACCCTAACAGGTACTACCAGTCCAGGTTAGAATGGACCTGGGAGTAATGGTGATGAAGGGGTACTCCA
The DNA here is from genome assembly GCA_023376005.1 of Doryteuthis pealeii. Classification (NCBI taxonomy): domain Eukaryota; kingdom Metazoa; phylum Mollusca; class Cephalopoda; order Myopsida; family Loliginidae; genus Doryteuthis; species Doryteuthis pealeii. The sequence continues at coordinate 55,910,624 of CM042148.1, read as the reverse complement.
CACTCCCCAGAGTTCCAGAACTGAAACACCATTAGATGCAGTTTATGTCATACCCAGGACATTAAGACCCTCAGCCACCTCCTTTTAGCTCATGTATGATAAAAAAGGGTTGGGAGTCTGCCATAAGGACAATAGGGTTGGGACAATCCTATAGAGACTAGAGCTTGACATGACCAAATCGGAAGGGGCCTCTGACCGACCATCTAGCCTAAGGCCAACGTGGAGTGTTGCATGTCAGACTGCTCATCCATCAGGATTCCGTCCTTAAGCATCATGGGTTGCCACCCACTGTCAACAGGTGGCCCCATTGGTGGGATTTTACCCCTCTACATAGGTGTAGTTGGTGTATTCTAAAGCCCCAGCTGACAGTTTGAATCCAAGAAGAAAATAAAATGTATGGTAATGCAATGGTTAACCTGCTGGTTTTTATAACCAATCAATAGTGAATACTTTTCTTAACAGGTTTACCATTAAAATGATGTGTTAAACTTAGCATTAACTGTGAGAGCATCCTCATAGCATAGTAGCTAACATGCTAATGTTGTAGTAAGCAAGTTTGAATTCTAGTCATGTTGTCATGTTCACTTTCGGGCTAATACCCTTGGGAAAGGTATGAAACTTATCCTCTCAGCTATGGATTAAATAGTACCACTACTGATCTTATACAAAGATGGCTTTTGCATTGAATAACCCACAAAGGTTGATATGCCATTAAACAAAGAAACTAAACCATTTTCATGTGAATTGTGACTTGCACGATGGCCAATATATAAAAACAAGTTCACACAATTCTTTAAATGGCTTGAGACAAGGAAAATTAACCTTGTTTAGATTATATGATATATAAAATTGGACAAAAAAACAAACAAAAAAAAAAAACAGTGAACAAAAATTAATCATTTTCTGTTATTGCCACAAATTTTAATGAAACTTCAGTCACAATGGTTTAGACATACATAGGAAGTGATTATTTTCTTGATTATTGTAGTGAAAATCCATAATTTCTTAAAAAGAAAATTCTCAGAAATGCCAAAAAAATAGGAAATTTTTTATTCTTTGATTTGAATTTGTGATTGATCCTTTGCTAATGACTTTCTGCTACAACTAAGGGAATTTTGCCAACAATTATAAAGGAAAATAATTACTTCCTATTATGTGCATCTAAGCCAGGGTTTCTCAAGTGGTCTACATAAATCCACTGGGGTCTATACAACAACTCAGGGGGTCTTTAAGTATTCGGGCGTATACAAGGGGTCTATGGAAACTACTAAGCCTTCTTAGTAATTAGAAGAAATTAATTCCACAAGATGTTTAGATTCTTACTTCTATTGTTACCGTTTTGTAGAGTTGGATTTTTAAAACTCAGTAGTAAAATTATCATAGGAGGTTTAAGGATAAATCCTGGATAAGTCTACTACTGAGTTTTAAAAATCCAACTCTACAAAACAGTAACAATAGAAGTAAGAATCTAAACATCTTGTGTCTATGTTTTATAAGCCAAGAGGCGTGAAAGATTGATAGTCCTGATATTCATCTCCACGCTAAATTTAATGGCAATCTAATTGGAATAGTTTTCACTTATCTGCTGACAATGAAAGAAAAAAAAATGACAGAATGCTTAAGAATAGAGAAAAACTCTGAATAATGTCACAGAAATGGGTAGTGATTTTTTTTTTTTTTTTTTTTTTTTTTTTTTAAACTCTAGTGGACTCCGCCCAAATTCTAATTATCAAACATCTGACTCCCAACAACTTGCTAAGTAGAAACAACAACAATTTAATATTTTGAAGTTCTTTATTTGTAAAGCTTTTCAAAGTATGGGGTACAATTAGGCTCAATCAGTACAAAGTGGTTCTGTCTTGGTTTCTTTGTTTAACGGCATATAAATATTTGTGGGTTATTTAATCCTAAAGCCATTCTTGTAGAAGAACAGTAGTGGTACTATTTATAACTTGTACCATAACTAGGAGGATCAGGGAATTCATACCTTTCCCAAGGGTATTAGTCTAAAAGTGAAGATAATAGGGAAACTGGAGTTTGAACTCGCTTACTACAATGTAACAGCATGTTAGTCATTATGCTACGGAAACACTACACCGCCTTAAAGATATGCAAAGAACAAGAGATTTTTAGTGATAGTAAAAAGAAATTAAATTGATCATATATATAAGTAAAGTCGTCGGAGCGGCCTAAAGTCGGTATCAGCCAATCAGCGAGGGAGTCTATCCCTTTTCACTTGTGCTAGACCAAGGAGATTATTTTAGCATCTGAGGTGGAGCGCCACACCTACCATCAGCTCCTTACTTTACCGCACAGATCCCTGTGCTACTCATACGCTGAGTTGGCGAGGACTGGTATCGAACTAGGAACCTTGTAGTTTCTGGCTGAACACTCTACCAGCTGAGCTAACCCAGCCCCTCATATACACACACACACACATTATATATATATATATATATATATATATATATATATATATGTAAGCTATACAAACAAAGGCTTTTGGTACCACTGGTTTCAAAGCATTAGCTGCTTCTCATCAGACAAATCGCCTTGGAAAAATGACATCTAAACAGAAGCAAAATATTAATTGAATGTAATTGTTTGTGTTTGTTATTCACTTTTCCATGGCTTTTCTTCATATTTTGTCTGATTTTTAATAATCTGTTTATATACACACGTGTACACACATACATAAGTTGATATATTTATTAAAAAAAGATTAAGGGCATTAATGTGACAGTAAATTAAAATTCTAGATCTTCACATTTATTATCAAGAAAAAAGAAAATGCACCTTAAAGTGCTCTCAAAGCACAATGGGTTGAACAGAATAATAGTCCTTGTATTGAATAGTTCATTAAATAAGAATGATAGAAATCTAATACTTACATTCACCCTCTAGATAAAAGTAAATCTTAGTCATTTCCTTTATTTTTTACTGAACAATTAAATCCCAAAAATGCATCTTCAATTCAATAGAATTTACCCAGCAGCCACATTTCTTTAGTCTTTCCCTCACTAACCACAAAAGTTATGGCAGAGTCAAATATATAATTTGGAAGACCGAATGTAACTGTTTAGAAAATGAAAAATGACTGAAACTTACTTTTAACTTAATTGAGAATGTAAATATTATATTTCTATATATATATATATTTTTTTGTACATTACCACAGATATAATAGATCTTCTTTATTGGACTATTCTGTAAAAGCACTAAATAAACTAAGAGTGAATCAAAAACTGTTTTATATGCTTGTGTCTCTCATAGCTTTTGACTTATTAGCATGGATAAACACTGAGTACAAACCAATTGGAATAATTTTACAAAAGTCAAAATAACACCACATTGTAAAGCGATGCCATTCTTGTGAAGTAAAATTATTTCATCATGTTTAAGTGGGGACTATGCATGGTATTTTACTTGGACTCATATTAAAAGCAAAAACAAAAATGTTAAAAATATAAATATATAAACAACCATTTTGAAATTGTAGAAAAATTGTTTAGTCAATGCAAGATTTCATTATCAGTGATAGCGTTTTGATTTAGTGTATCCTGCTATGCACATATTTGCTTCCAATGAGTCCCCGGGAAATTTGATGGGTCCCAATTAAAGTTTTTTAAAGAATTAAAGGGGTTTTATTTATGATCTGGGGAAACAACTAAAGCCATCTAACTCCTACCTTGTAACCTATCCTGTGTAATTCAGTTCTAAGAAACTATTTAAATGTATTTACATTTAGCTTGAAATGATGAGGGAAGAAAATAGAAAAATACTAGGATGCATGGATATGATTTTACTGCATCCTTTTAGATCTTTGTGCATCAGGGATGCAAGACGTGTAACCTATCAGCATCTGTGCATTCTAATTGGTTGGATCTATGGTGAAACTTAGTAACCAATAGTCACATTTCAGAATATCAGTTTTTTCAGAATACAAAACAAGATTTTCATTTATATAAGGAACTTATCAGCTATATCAAAAATTTTTTACTCCCACAGCTCAGTCGGTAGAACACCCGCCGAGGAATTGCAAGTTTCTGGGTCCCCGTCCACTTAGCGCATGAGTAGCACAGATTGGGTAACCTGATCTGTGTGGTAAAATAGGAGTTGATGGTAGATGTGGCACTCCACCTCAGAAAAAATAATCTCCCTGGTCTAGCACTAGCAAAAAGGGGATAGACTCCCTTGCTGTCCAGCTGATACTGACAATAGGCCACTCCGCCAACTTTACTTTACTTTTATATATATGAGTGTATACACGCGCATGCTGAAAAGTTTTCAGACACCAAAAAGATGGTCCCTGTAACACAGTGGGTAAGGGAACTGAAATAAATCGAAAGGTCCTAGAGAGCCGTCCCTCACCTCAAGCAGCACCTGCCCCCTCACCAAAAAAAAAGGGTAAGGGCTGGGTGTCCCTCAGGATGAATACTGATAGGATCATGTATTTTTTGCACTGGTCATCACATGAGTTTCAGTTTTCCTTCCGATGTTAAAATGACTTTGTTAATCCTGCATGGTGGGAAGTCAGGAAAATATACACATTTATACATTCTTCTAGGTTTCCTGAAATTGAACAAAATTGGTACACTATTTTTCAAATTGTTTTAACCCTAAGTGTTCATACCTTTCCCAAGGGTTATTAGTCTGAAAGGGAATGCAATAGCATGTCTGGAGTTAAAACTCATTTATTATGATGTTGCAGTTAAGCACATTAACCACTACTCACGAAGACTCCCCCTCTTCATACGTGTGTGCAATATATATATATATATATAGGATTTGCTATATTCATAAATAAAGTATGCTCATAAGTTTGAATAATGTAGACACCGAGTCAACAGCACTTAGCGAGTGTCAGTTTCTGATGTATATGTGAGAAACTGATAGTCAACAAGTGCCTACAGGTAAGAAACTGATAGTTACCAAGTGTCATTGATCATGTCTACAATATTCAAACTTATATATATATATATATATATATATATATATATATATATATGTGTGTGTGTGTTATGTATAAACTTTGTTCTTGTGAACGTTTTTTTTTTTTTTTTTTTTTGTCTTTTGAAGCATTGGAAAACAGAACAAAAACAAGAAAAACAGAACAAAAATCGAATTTTAATATTCAATTGTTGTTCTGTTCCTGGTTTGATCAATTCCGATATTTCGGGTGAACTTCCCCTTTTTCAAGGTATATGATATGAGACGATTGAGAAAAATGAAATATATATATATATATATATATATATATATATATATATATATATATATATACACACACAATTTTCACAATGTGAAAGCAAATAAATGCCAGTACACTTAGAACTTAATTCAAACACTAATGACCAAATAAAACTTTTAAAGCTTTAATATTACAATAAGATGAAAAGAATAATGAAAAAGGAGTTAAACAGATTTGGTATTAATTGACCTTCTTAACAATTCACCAAAACTAGTATGATTGATATTGGTAATAATAATTATTTGACATTTACTAAAAAAACAAAAACAACAAACAAATCAGGAATAGTAAAGACAATCTCAAACAGCCAATAAAAGTTGGTCACTAAAATATAACGTTTGACTTTTTACTTATTTTTTTGAAAATGTCACTTTGATACAAAGTGAGGAAAACAATATTTACTTCAAAAGTTTTAAACCAGAATTTTGGGTTTTGATTATTTAGATACTAAATCAAAGCGCTGACTAAAAATTGATAAAAAAGTTTAATTGAAGTCATTTGGTTGGTTGGTGTTTAATGGCTATCAACCCTTGTAGTTTATTTAATGCCAAAACTTTATATATATATATATATATATATATATATATAGTTTACTTCATGTGTATTAATAAATTAGTAGAAATAGTTTTTTTTTGCATACAGCCGTATCAAATACAAATAATTTTCAAACAAATCTATGTGACCCATAAATGGGATCTAACAGGTAGTACTACACCAAAGTTGACCAAGGAGTAATGGCAATGAAGGGGTAGTCCACACTCCCCAGAACCTCACCATCAAATGCAGTTTAATGTTATATCCAGGACATCCTTGGAGGGGGGTCTTTCCCATCTACAGGGGATACAGTCAGCATATTCTAAGACCCACAGACAGGGTAGGAGAGTGGAAGTAACAATACCTTACATAATAAAAAAAGAAAAGAAAAGATATATATACAAGCTCTTGAGATTTCCCAAGAATTCTCAGTTGATTAAAAACGAAAACACTTTTGATACACCAAAAATACTTTTAAAAAAACTTTATAAAAAAAAAAAAATAAAAAAAATAAAAGGAATCTATTAAAACCAAAAATAATAATATAAACATAAACTAAAAATTTAAGAACTCCTAAAAAAAAAAATAAGTCATTTTTTTTTTCTGGTTAAATATCCTCCATAAAGTAGGTCAAACAAAATTGGTATGTGTGTAATTAATAACTGATAAACTGACACTTTCAGTTCCACAAATGCACACCCAGCAATTAAATTTTTTCAATGAGGCTGGCCCAAAATGTCTGTTAGAATTATTTTCTGTTATTTACAAAATTCAAAGAGGACTGAACATTTCTCCTCCATATTTTTATTATTTTAAAATAAGACTATAGCCAGTACTTACGTTTTTCTTCTAAAATAAATAAAATGCCAAGAGGTGAACATGATAAATATAACTTAATCCTTGATTAATATGATACACAAAGTTCCTGCTAGGTGCAACTTTAAAACAGAAAACTGTAAATATGGAACCAGTCTTCTTAGTGTTGGATATAAATAGTTGGAAATGGAATTCTTGGTTAGATTTTGTTTATCATCATCAGGTTGTGCTGACAGCACAGATACCCATGACTCTCTCTCACTAACCATCCCTTCTCTGCACAGCATCCAGAATCTGTGCAGAGCTGATTTATGTATGTTTTTGTTTATCAGCCTACACTGGTGTGTCCATGCGTAGGTGTCCACAAGACAACATAATTTATGAGTTCATCCCTGCTTCGCATGTCTTGTTCATCTTACTTGGATGGTTGGGGTGATAGGAAGCAAGTGGCCATACAACTGCTTTCTTGTGAGTTGCTGCTTCCAAGATTTGTTCAAGACAGTATGCAACATCATTGTGTACAGTTAGGTAGGCATTGAGTTAATACAGTTCTAAGTGACAGTTATCTCTAGGCTACAGGTTCAATCCTGGTCAAAGGCGACAGTAACATAGAATAATAATTAACACAGCTTAACACTTGTACCAGCTATGGTTAGAAACTCAAGTCATCTGAAAATGGAATTGTAAAAATAATTTAGTCTTTGTTCTATGATTGCAATATAATTAACTAAAAGAACCTCTGATATGACAGTCTTCAGTGTATTTCTCTGTCATTTTTACAAATTCAAGTGTCGAAGTCCTTTCATCCCCACCCCTAAGACTGAAGTACAAAATGGACAGAGTTCCAATTCAATGCTTTAATTACCAGTTTATCTTGGAGATTGTTGCAACAATTATTTTTATTTGTTTTACTAAGAAATGAACACTTGAAACTAATTGTGAAAATGGGAATGAAAGAATCAGTAATAACATATGCCTTTTAAATTCTATGTTAGATTAAGGACAAAAGTGGAGAAGCTAAAAGGAAAAGGAGAGAGAGAGAGAGAGAGAGAGAGAGAGAGAGAGAGAGAGAGAGAGAGAGAGAGAGAGAGAGAGAGAGAGAGAGAGAGAGAGAGATTAAAAACAGAGGCAAAGAAAGATACACAGAGATGCTAACTGAAAGAAAGAGAGAATCAGTAATAACATGTCTTTCAAATTCTATGTTAGATTAAGGAAAAAGATGGAGAAGCTAGAGAGAGAGAGAGAGAGAGAGAGAGAGAGAGAGAGAGAGAAAAACATATGCCTTTAAAATTCTATACATGTTAGATTAAGAAAAAAAAGATGGAGAAGCTAAAGGGAATTAGAGATAAAGAGTATCAAAAATAGATAGATAGATAGATAGATAGATAGATAGATAGAGAGAAACAGTAAAAACAAAGAAAAACAGAGACAAATAATAAAAAATAAAAAAAGAAAGATTGACAGAGATTAAAAAACATGAAAAGTTAAAAACAGAGAAACAAGTTTTCTAGAAAACAGAAAAATTAAAAAACAGAAATATTTTAAAAAAAATGAAAAACATTTTTTTTTAAAAAGACATACATAAGTTTTGTTTATTTGTTTTTGTTTTGTTTTAAAACAGAACAAAAACAGATAGAGAAACAAGACAAACATTTTTTTTTTTAAAACAAAAAACAAAACAAGACAGAGACAAAACAAAAACAGAGACCCCACACACACACACACACAAAAGACCCAGACAGAAACTTTTTTTTTTTTAAATGACAGAAACATTAAAAGAAAACAGACAGAGAAGCATTAAAAAAACAAAGAAATACACACATTTATAAATATTCATATTAAAAAAAGAGAGAGAGAGAAAAAAAAGAAAGAGACAGACTGGCACTAGAAGAAAATTGATACCAATTCATAAGTGTTAAGTGTAATGTAGCAAGAAGTACTATAAGTATGAGCAAGTAATTAGGTAATTCCACCACACCCACATAACTTTTACGTGACACACACAATCGTGCACAATGGGTTAAAAAAACTACTACTTGACTTCTTATAGTTGCACTCAATTTAGAATTCTAGCAGATTCTTAAATTGTAACAACTTAAACTAATAACAAGCCAGGTGTTCAGTCACTTTTATTTAAGTAGATTTAGACTTTTCAGTCCACTAAACAATTTAATGTAGAACAATGCCCAGTATAAATGCATCTTGGATAGATTTTACAGGTATTTGGATATACAGAACCAGGTTTCTAAATAGGATGCAACTCTAAGGATAAGGGGGTGGAATTTTTATGCTACATCTAGATGGCCGTGAACAATGTTTTGTATAAATGCATGTTGCATGGATTAATTTTACAAGTACAGTGGTACCTTGACTTACAAATGCTTCAAGTTACAAGTTTTCTGAGTTACAACCTGTGACTTGGTTGATTTTTTGCTTAATATTGCGAGCTGAAATTGGAGGTATGAGCAAGTTTTCAGATACGTTTATGTTAATAACTCCACTAAAACCATTTAAGTTTCCAAATTTATTATGCCAAAGAAAAATATTATTTATAAAAAAATAAACATTAAATCATATTACAGCACATAATTCATTACATTCTATTTTATTATTACTATACAATATGGTGATATTTTTCTTAATTAAGAAATATAACAAAAATAATAAGGGTGTTTTTTGGGGGTGGAACAGATTAATGATATTTCGTTTACTGCCATTCACATTTGTTACTGGAGAAGCTGCTTAGCCGTGGGCATATCTTCATTTAAATCTTTTTTTAAGTTTAAAGTTTCAGTCTCATACTTGTTGATTATATTTCGTAAACCAAAACTTAGTTGGAGGTGCGTGGTCTAATGGTTAAAGTGGTAGGAAATGGACTCCTCGACCAGAGTTCAAATCCTGGATGAAGCTACAGTTCACATAGCACTAATACCATTGGGAAAGATATGAATCCAACTACTCTCCCTCTGGCTATGGGTAAATAGTAGGACAGACTGGGCTCTTTAACCTTGGTTAGGCAACCAGTCCAAGAGAAGGAAAACTCTGAATTCAAACCTGTTAAACTCTGCTTGTGGTGGTCACAATTAGAATAGGCTCAGTCCTAATTAGTGATCTATTTCACTAATATATCAGAGAAACAAGAATCTCTACTTGGCGAACATGTTGCTTTTCTTTTCTTATTTTTTTTCTTATTTTTTCTTGTTATTTAATGATGGTGCTTAACCAGATAGACTTAAATGAATTAAGAGAAAACTAAAGGTTAGAAGTCTAAGTGACTTTGTTGATGAAGAATATAACCACAAAACTATTAAAGACAGAAAAGAAAACATACCAAGTTAAGGCAACCTGCTCTCTGTATTGGCAGTTAATCTATGACTTGTAAAATCCTCACATTATCAAAAACAATTGAGAGATACAGCTGAAAGATTGATGGATAAATGAAATTCTACCAGTACACATCATGTGTTTATCTCATGGTGAGGAATTGTAGGAATTGATTTACTTATAAGAAAAGATTGTGAAAACCAATATTATGAAATCTCAAAAAATATCATTTGGATGCAAAAAATATTTACTTTTCTATAAAGATAAACTCTCACTTTGAAAAATCTGTTAGTAATATTTATGCCAAAATAGTTAGCTTAGTATAGTAGCACACACTGTGACAATAACCATCATACAATACTGGTAGTTTGGTTTTTACTATAGGAACGCATTGGAAAGGTGTTTTAATATGGGCATGGACAACCTTTATCGAAGTAGGCCACATATCAGGCAGGCTGCACTACTAAAAAAATTCAAGGTAATTTTACGTTGTAGGTACCTATGCAAGTGTCCAGGTGTTTACTTAATATAAGTGTAGCCATTAGAAGCCAAAACAAGAATGAATCAGGATTGAACCACTGCAGCCTTCATGCACTGCTTCACCAATGTCTTTCTCTTCATCCTCCTCATGGGACAGTGTCACTCAAAGAGGTTTGTGCTCATCAATTTTCTCGTGCACAGCACAGGTGATCTTATGTTGCTTAGGCTGGGGGGATGTCCACTACAATCTCAACCATTTTCACTACAGAAAACCATATGTGTAAGTATTTAGTAAAAATATCTTTTCTGTAAAAAAATCAAAGCCTTAGGTGAGCCATTCAGAAAGCACCATGCGGTGGTATGTACCAGTTTTGGCCAATCACTGGTGTATACAGATTATAAAGAACTTATTTTTTGTTTTGGTGTAAGTGCATTGTCTTATCTAAAGATTTTTTAGTATTAGATTTTTTTTATTTAATCTCTATTCAATAAATTAATAATTATCACAAGATGACTCAGGTGGTTAAAATTCTGTATGTGTTAAGGTAATCATAATTTTGAAAAGGTTACATTGACCTAGCTCGAGAGAGAGACAAAAAGAGAAAGAGAGAGAGAGAGAGAGAAAAGAGAAGAGAAAGAGAGAGAGAGAGAGAGAAATAAAGAGAGAGGTTTTCTACTTATGCTTGGATGATTCTTAACAAAACAAAAAAAAAATTGTCATTAGAACTATAAAATGGCCATCAAATTTGCAAATTGATTTGTTACAAGGAGTGATTTTTATGATCCAGTTTATTGGTTTATTAGTGTATACCCCCCCCCCCAAAAAAAAATGCACCTAGAACGGCTTGGGTCAGTGAAAGATGGACTACATGGATAACATTTTTCCTTACAATGACACCACCCTTGCCGCTGTGAAAAAATGGGTCACCTCCAGTGGTACAATTTTTTTTATAAGCATGGCATGCAAGCACTTGTTTATTCTTCATGAAAAATGCGTAACCAATGGTGATGGTTTGAGTTTTGTTTCTTTGTTTAATGGCATATCAACCTTCATGGATTATCTAATTCCAAAGCCATCTTTGTACAAGAATAGCTAATGGTTCTATTTAACACATAGCTGGAAGGATGAGGGGTTTTTACACCTTTCCCAAGGGTATTAGTCAATATGATAGCCCAACTGGAGTTTGAACTCGCTTACTACGATGTTGCAATTCAGCATGTTAGCAGTTACACCACGGGGACTCTCCCAATGGTGATGAATATGAGAAAAATATTTATAACTGAAAACTTGCTCTATCCAATGATTTTTTTTGTGCTTCTGTATTGGTTGTAATTTTTGGAGAAATAAATAGCAGGCATTACTTTTGGAGCATCGTTTATAGATGAGTATATGTTAACCTGCTGACAATCAAAATTCATGCCAGAGGAAATAACTCTTCATATTCATATTTTTTTTTTTTTAAGTCAAAATCCAGAGTGTGGCAGAACTAAGAGAACAGTCAAGAATATTAGAGAATACCAAACATCTTTATGCAGATATACTGACTGCCCTTTCACTTCTGTCTCACCTGGTATATTAATGCTTGTGAGACTGTTAATTAAGCTTTTCTTAAAAGGTAAAATAAACAATCCTGTTTAGACTAATTGCTGGGGAGAGAAATTTGCTGAGAAGTGGCAATTACTGTGGAAGGAATGCTAGTTTCAAAAATCAAAATCTAGCAGCATGGTATAAAAGAGAAGTTTCTTCATGATAGAGGTCTCTGAATTCATAGAGAAATTAATAAACAAAAGGGGTAACATTTGTAACCTGAAGAATATTTATTAAATCAGACAAGATTGATTGAATGACCCTAACGGCATGTCAAACTGTTGAGGGTTATTTTATGACAAGAGGTAAGTTGGTTGGTGGAATTTTATGGTATGCTAACCCTTGGGTTGTTTTATGCTGAAGACATTTTTGTTTTATTCATTATTGTTGGGTATTCAAATTATTTTTTTTATCTATTTAAACTATGGTGGGACCCTAACAGGTATTACGACCCCAAGTCAGAGTGGAATTGAGTGTAATTGTAATGAAGGGTACACCACACTCCCCTAGAGTTACAGAAGTAGAATTTTACCACTAGATACAGTTTAATGTCAAACCCATGACACGAAGACCCTCAGCAACTGCCTTCTAACACATATATGATTAAATGGGTTGGGTGTTTGCTATAAGAGTAATAGGGTTGGGACAACCATATAGGTGCTAGGGCTTGATGTAATCGATTAATCACAAGAGGCAAGGGAATCACGTACATTGCACTTTTATATTTACATTTTTTGAATAGTTGTTTCTTAAGGGTTTTTTGCACATCATAGTAACTAAGCAAGTTCAAACTCCAGTCGTGCTATCAGGTTCACTTTTGACAAATACCATTAGGAAAGGTATGAAACCCCTTATCTCTCTGACTATGGGTTAAATAGTACAACTACTGTTCTTCTACAAGTATGGCTTTGGTATTAATTAACACATGAAGATTAATATGCTATTAAACAAAGAAACAAAACCTTTATACTATACCTGCTGGTAATTTGGTTTCCACACAAAATAATTCTATGTTCAAAAGAACCTAACAAAAGAATCTGATAAAGAGCAAATAATCTGAATCAATCCTTGAAGTACCTTGTTGGTGGGGATTAGAATATGCTGACTGTAACCCCTTCAGACGGGTGTCCTGAGGGTGACACTAAACTGCATCTGATATTGAGGCTCCAGTTCTGGAGGGGGGTGTTGACTACCCCTTCATTGCCATTACTCCCAGGTCTACTCTGACCTGTTGTGGTAGTTCCTTTAAGATTCCATCTATGGGCCAAATAGATCTATTTAAAAATCATTTTATTCAATAGTACAGTGTGCAAAAAAAAAAATTAAAATAAATAAAAATGATACGCAAAAAATGAAAATATGAACATACAATAAATGTGATTCCCTAAACTCTAGGCATAAAATAACCAATTAAAATCAATCAATCCTTTGAGTGTATCCTTCCTCCATTACCTAAACCTGGAACATTATTTACCTTACACCAACTCTCTACAGAAAATCTCACAATCAGTGTACATCTCCCACCATTACTCTCTAATAGTTTCTAGTATTTATAAATATAAAAACAATCTTACACTGCAGCTTCAAAATGAGTCATAACAGAACATCACATTATTCCAGTTTTTTGTTTTACATTAATAATTTCTATTTGATTATATGTGTGCGCACACATTGTGTGTAATGATGTCCTTATTTTAAAAAGCTAAAAAAAAAAAAAAAAAAAAAAAAAAAAAAAAAACAATAACAAAGAAAGGAGGCAAACATTTTATTCAGATGATGATGCGACCCAAATATTTTGAAAGACCTTGATCATTGTCAGTATGAAATTGCTCCTTAAACAGGATAGTTGAGTCATTGACTTTATTATGTTGATACAAGCTTCGAGCATTTTTTTTTGGGGGGGGGGGGCAAAATCTTTTATTCATATATGTATTTACCCAACCCCCTCTGCATGAACAGGATGCAACACAAGTCAATTTTTAAGCAGAGTATAACAAGTTTGAAATCAGAGTTTTCCTTCTAGACCAGTTGCTATACTACGGTTAAAGAGTCCTGTCTGTCCTATTTACCCATAACTGGAGGAAGAATAATTGGATGCATACCTTTCCCAAGGGTATTAGTGCCATGTGAAATGCTACCAGCTTTTTCAGGATATGAATTTGTGTCGCCATGTCCATTTCCTACAGTGATAACCATTACACCACAAATGCCTCCTTTATTTATCTTTTATTTATAGTTGGATTCATAACTTTCCCAAGGGTATTAGCGCTATGTGAACGAGTTCAATTCCTGGACGAAGCCACAGTTCACATAGCACTAATACCCTTGGGAAAGGTATGAATCCAACTATTTTCCTTCCAGTTATAGGTAAATAGTAAGGCAGACTGGGCTCTTTAACTTTGGATAGGCAACCAGTTTAGGAGAAGAAAACCTGGTAACTACTAGAATAGACTCAGGCCTACTTAGTGATCTATTATTTTTTTAAAAATTATATACATTTCATAGCACCATTATTCAATCAACAATGCTGTCAATTTAGATTTGACACAAATTTGAAAGTATTAAGCACAGAGGCGGCTCATGACATTGGAATTGTGGAGTAGATTGTTCCACATACAACAATTTTTTTTGTTTTCTAGGAATGAAAGGTTGATCATTGCCATTAAGTATAAGGATTATTGACAATAGTATCAAATATCTTTTACAAATATAAACAAATACATAAGAGTTTTATAATTTGCTTGAAGCATTGTGTGTATATTGGTTTTGAAGTCTATGACAATGCAAGTGTAAAGAAAAACGAGGTTGTTAATTTACCTTTGATTTATTTACTTAATATTTTGGGATGAAAAAAAACAAAAAAACCTTCGTCAGAAGATTTCTGAAAGCACGGAGCCCTGAAAAGGGAGATGTTGACTGTTCCTAGAATCTGCCCATTCTGTTGTAGTTTGTGATTTTGTGTATGCTTGTTTGATGTCTTATTCTTCTAAATTGTGTGTGTGTGTGTGTTTAATAATGTCTTAATATCATTCTAATTTTAAAAAATAAATAAATACATATTCTTTCAGCAGTGATGCTGATGGCTTTTTAATATAGTACATCCTAGGATGCACATATTTGCTTTGAATGAGTCCCCATGAAAATTTAAGAGTCCCAACTAAAATTTCTTAATAAATTGTAGGCTTTTTATCTATGATCTGGGGAAATGACTAAAGCCATCTAACTCCTACCTTGTAACCTATCCTGTGTAATTCATTTGTAAGAAACTATTGAAATGTATTTACAGTTAGCTTGAAATGGTGAGAGAAGAAAAAAGAAAAACACTGGGATGCATGGATACAATTTTACTGTGTCCTTTTAGATTTTTGTGCTATTGTATAATGTGCTCTAAAATACTAAGTGAAGCTTACATTTGACACAAGGCCACAAGTATTGGGCACTTAGTGAGAATTATACTCACAAATCAATATTGATCTTCAAGACTAATTTGCCAATCATCACACCACCTCAAAATGCCCCCCCCCTGGCAATAACTAATATATAAAAAAAATACACATGCCACTATAAAAAATAGCATAATGATAATAATCTGTAGATAAACTCAATGAAATTTATCAAGAACTATTTGGTTTTTCAAGAAGTCTTATCACAAAAAAAAAGCATTCACACAGTGACAACCATGGAGTAAGGTCAGCTGGTTTAAAAATAAATGCTCTAAAAATTCCTTCCTTTCAAGTTTAGAGAAAAAAAATGTTCTTTGAATATGTCTTTCCTCAGCAAACCCATCCCTCAGCGGCAATGGTCATCAGGAAGAGGATTAGTCTACAAATCAAATATTTTACTCAGCAAAAAGAAAACAACTTTTGGTCACTTCCTCCAACACATCAAAGTCACTCAATTTTGTTTCTGAACTCATGAAGAACACAGAATGCATTGTCTACAGAGTGGTTAAAATGCTAGCTTTTATAACCAATCAATAGTGAATTTCTTTCTCAATAGGTTTTCCATTATTATTATTATTAGTGAAATAGATTACTAATTAGGTTAAAGAGCCCAGTCTGCCCTACTATTTTACCCATAGCTGGAGGGAGAGTAGTTGGATTCATACCTTTCCCAATGGTATTAGCGCTATGTGAACTGTAGCTTCGTCCAGGATTTGAACTCGGGTCAATGAGTCCATTTCCTATGACTCTAACCATTACACCACGCACCTCCAAACTTTATATTATAATGTTCTAAACTTAACATTAACTGTGGAGGAGCCCCATGGCATAATGGGTAGCATGCTGGTCTGCAACATCATAGAAAAAAGAGTTAAAACACTAGTTGCACTATTATGTTCACTTTCGGACTAATACAATTGGAAAGGTATGAACTGCTTCATGCCCACAGCTATAGGTTAAATAGTACCACTACTGTTCTTCTAGAAGGGTGGCTTTGGCATTAGATAACCCATGAACATTGATATGCCATTCAAAGAAACCTCAGCATATTTCCCATTAATATGACAATGTGCAAGACTTAACATTAACAATGGAGTGAGTTCCTGTGGTGTAGTGGTGAATGTGTTGGACAACAACATAGTAAGCAAGTTCAAATTCCAAGCACACTATTACATTCACTTCTGGATTAATACCTTTGAGGAATGTATGAACCCACTTATCCCCCCCCCCAGCTATGAGTTGAATAGTACCACTACTGTTCTTCTACAAGGATGACTTTGGCATTAAATAACCCACAAAGGTTGATATTCCATTAAACAAAGAAACCAAACCAAATTTAACATTATTTTTAAGATAATAATTAGTTAAACAAATGGCATTGCAGTGGTTAGCATGCTGGTTTCTAAAGAGTAAAGACAATCCTTGCTGAGCACTCAAAAAATGCAACCTTGTACCAAAATTGCTCTTATCTCAGGATTAATTTGGTCTAGGACAAAACTTAAACTATCTGTCTATGCCAGATGTAAACACATGGATTGCAGCTGGTGGTTTGACATTAAAAATGATTTCCAACTACTAATAGTCAGCTGGTAAGTGTTTCTGTCAGAGTCAAATAATACAAAACTGCTGAACATATATAGTCCTAAAACGCCCTAGAATATTGTCAGCATTTATGATACCCTGATGTCTTCAAGCAATGATTTTTCTTATCATATCAACTTACAAAGTTAACATTGTTCTACAAAAATAAATTTCCCAAAGTTTTTTGATGAAATCTTTTTTTTTTTTTTAGATTTCATCCTGTTGTGGTATAACAGTTTGCAAGCTAGTCTCACAGATCCACTACTACTGAATAGAGAGTTCAATCCTAATTGGATGGCCCATAAAATAAAAATCCCTTCTTAAATATACAGTATCTTCTCATCATTTTAAACAGGTAAACACTTCCTACTAATATTAATATTCATATTAATGTTTTTCAAGAGCCAATGTAATAATGTGGTTCAAAATTATTTTAAACATTAATCTTAAACAGATCTATTTGATCCAGTGATGTGAGCTTAACAAAAATTAGCATTCTAGATCACAATGAACCTAGGAATAAAGAGTAACTCCATACTCTCCAGATCTTTGGAACTGGAGCCTCACCACCGGATATAGTTTAGCATCATACCCAGGACACAGTGTGTGTGTGTGCGCGCGCGCGCATCAGAGTAGAGAGTATATCCAATCATAATGCCCCTCTGGAGTGAACTCAAGCATTTTTTTTGTGGCTTGACGTACACAAGTTTTCCATTTGAATTTAAGAAAAGAGGAGATAACTTTGGCAATTTTTAATCATTCAACAGAGATGCTGATAGGTATGTGTCTTATGTCCCTGATGCACAAAAATTCTAAAAGGACACAGTAAAATCGTATTCATGCTTCCCAGTGTTTTTCTTTTTTCTTTCCTCATCATTTGAAGCTAACTGTAAATACATTTCAATAGTTTCTTAGAAATGACTTACATAGAATAGGTTACAATGTAGGAGTTAGACAGCTTTAGCTGGGACCCATAAATTTTCCCAGGGACTCATTCAAAGCAAATATGTGCGTCCCAGGATGTACTAAATAAAAAAGCTATCAGCATCACTAATTCAATAATTTTTTTTTACTGTCATTTTTTTTATTTATTTATTTTTTTTTTTTAGTTTTAGCTGATCTAAGATAAATGTAGCATTCAGAAACTAGTTTTATGTTTATACCAGGGGTTCGCAAGCTTTTTCAGCCCGAGGGCTACAAAGCTTAACTCAGGTGGGCCCAAGGCTGCAATCTTAAAAGAACAGAAAAACAACATCTAAATTCACATGATTTATTAATGAGACATCGGATGTTGCTTATAATCATAAAAGGTAATTTCAGGGTTAAATGAAGAGGTTGACGGAAGGAGCACACTAGACAAATGATGATATGACAGTTGCAAACTCAGCATACTTCATTTTAGTGAACAACTGTTCACAGCAGTATGTAGTGCCAAACATGCCCACTACTTGCTGGGTGTGAGTGATAAAATTGGGAAATTATCTAGATGAATGCACATGGTTTTTGTAAAATTTGATGTGAGGAGAAGCAAAAAACATGGACTTCAAATCTTCTGCACACTGAAGATCAATGAGTTTTATTTTCAGTTGTAATGGTACTTCTTTATAATCATAATTTATTAATAAGAGATCTGATGTTGTTTTCAACCATAAAAAGATGCAATATCATGGTTAAATAAAGAGACTGACAAAAGGAGAACATCAAACAAGTAATGATTTGACAATTGTGAATGCAGCAGACTTTTCATTTTGAAGAACAACTATTTACAGCATTATATAGTGCATAAACATGCTCACTAATTTTTAGGTGTGGGTAATAGGGTTGTGAAAATCTTATAGAAATATTGGTTGGGTTGGGTGGCGGAATTGTCCAGATAGAAACATGTAGTTTTAATAGAAATCAAATATGTAGCAAGCAAGGAACTTGGACTTCAAATCTTTTGAACACTGAAGATCAATGAATTCCATCTGCAGTAATAATGGTACTTCTTTATAATCAACATCAAAAGGTAAAGAGAAAATTTTGAAAGTTGGGTTTAGAGCCACATGGATAGGCCTCAATTGCTGTATGTAGCCTGTGGGTTGGGGGAACCATGGTGTATACCATTAGTGACATTATAGAAAACAATTTTTTTTACAAAAAGTATATTTTATCCGGTATTTTCTTTCTTTACTAAAAGTTCAGAATGAAACTCTCACCCAGACTTGTTCCACTTCTAAGGAGTAGTGGAAGATAAATAAATAAATAAATAGAGACAAAAGTAGAGAATGCATCAAAAATCAGTGTAGTTTTCAAAATAATAAAAAATGAAGTTCCTAGTCTAGATAATCTATGGAAAACAATAATCTTCAAACAATAATCTTATATCTTTATTCATAGGAATTTATTTGCTTTTCAAAATCTTTCCACAAAAATTCAAGGAATCCCCTATTTACTGAAGGACTCTTGTGGGTCATTCAGAAAATTGGGGAATTTTTTTTTTTTTTTTTTAAAAGCAAATCTTTTTTTTTTCAGAATCTTTTTCCATAAAAGTAAACTCTGCATTGTTTGAAATTGGCTTATAGCAAAAATTATTTTAATCTGGCAAAAATATTTGTTTTGAGGCTATTCAAAATGGCGGTGAATAAAAAACAGAATGCTCTAAGGCTTGAACACAGGTCAGTCATCCAATTTTTGGTGGCTGAGAAGGGCAAAACATGAAATTTACAGAAGAATGTGTAAAGTGTTTTTAGTCAAAAAAATGTTTACAAATGGGCTAAACAGGGGTTTGCCACTATAAGCCCGAGTCAAATAGTGGAAACATTGACTCTCTGTTAAAGAAAAAGTTCTTGGCACAGCGGTCAGCAAAGAAAGTGATGCTGACAGTCTTCTGAGACATAAAAGGACCCATCGCAATTGATTTCCTTAAAAAAGTTGCAACTGTAAACAGTGCTTCCTATTGCCAACTCCTTAGGCAAAATTGTTGAATTATTTTTGTATATAAGGCGTGCTGTAATCCACCATTTAAACTTACACTAAGGATTGCTCTGCTTAACACAAGGGATCTCCACTGGACAGTGCTCTTGTTCGAAGCCTAAGAATGGCCACAAAAATTGTAACAAAAATTCCCCTTATTTATTGAAAGACTATCAGACTTATGTTTGAGCAACATGTATAATGACTAACCTGCACTCGACATATAATCTTGTGTTTCTTTTGTTATAAAAGCATCAGACAGTTTTCTAATAATACTTGTTGCTTTTAAGCCACCCCATACGGTGTAATGGTTAGCGAGCTAAACCAGCAGACTGTTTCAATCAAATTTGAATTCTCTGTGGGTACCCCATACTTCTGGTCTTGTGCCATATCTAAGGTAGGTTTAATAAATATCTACTGTTTTCAGATATTAAAAAAAAAATACCCATTTTGATGTATTACTATATTTTTTTTGTTTTTGTCTATTTTTTTTATTTGGTTATGTCATCGTCGGGGTGACCTAAAGTCGGTATCAGCCAGACAGCAATAGAATCTATCCCCTTTTCACTAGTGCTAGATCAAGGTATCTGAGATGGAGTGTCACACCTATCATCAGCTCCTCACTTTACCGGACCTGTGCTACTCATATGCTGAGTTGACAAGGGCTGGTATCGAACTAGGAACCTTGTGGTTCCCAGGCTGACGCTCTACCAATATAGTGTCCAAAAATTATATTAGTGTTCTGGAAATTTATAGATAGAAAACTTGGAAATCCACAGATTAAAAATGCATGAGATGCGATAAAAAAAAATGAGATGGAAGATTTTAATTTTTTTCAATTTTAAAATTTTAATGAACATGCATCCACAGCTGTGAAACTTCTCTAATAATAAATGTGAATGTCAGTGTGCGTTTCATTTTTTGAACTTTACTCCTAGAGGCTGTAGCCTAACATATCATACCATTTTGGAATCAGGCTGACTCAGGGATTGTGCATGTGTAGCACCCTCCATACTCACCAGACCACCAAGCTTAATACAACTTCTTGTTTCCTAAACCGAAAATTTATCTCAAGATTTACATCCAAGGATGTGGAAAATAGCACACTATATAAAAACAAAAGTTTCAGAAGTGCTTTAACCCATAGAAAACTCACTGGAATAAGTGAGTGGAATGCCAAGTGGACTATTTTGAAGGAAATTAATGCTCCATTCATTGTCCATTTCTGTCTTGGTAAACAAAGCTTCAGTTTCAGTACTTTTTTTTTTAATCAACTTGAAAGTATATATATATATATATATATATATATATATATATATATATATGTGTGTGTGTGTGTGTTATTTCTCTCTCTTGTGCATACATGGTAATGTATCAGGAAACTAAGATAAATAAAGAAGTGTATGCACAAAATATGTCTCTGTGTTCATAATTAAGAACTAAGATGAACACTGAGAGATACAACACCCGATACAAAGAAGATGTCCCCAACTGAAGAGAACACGACACAGCCCAATAGTAGAAAATAGAAGATGTAGAATATTTAGCATATAACATAAAATATAATAAAATTATGCAACAACATTACAATTTATGAAATTCTGTTTAATAACAAAAACAATAAAGATAATGCCTTTCATTAGATAACTTATAAATAATTTAACAAACATCATGAGACTAACAACAAAAATTTGATGACTGACAATAACATACATGAAGTAATGACTGACATTAATAAAATTCTGTTTGATAAAAAAAAATTAATAGAAATAATGCCTTTCATTAGACAACTTATAAATAATTTAGGAAAGATCATGAGACTAACCACATCTGGAAAATACTATTTAAAAAGTTGTTATATTAATAACCGAAACCATAACGTAGTAGTGTCAGTTCAGATACAAAAGCGGTCACATTAAAATATGAAATTCTCATCGGGTTAGTTAATGATTCAAACGTATCAAATTATTCAACAGAAAACTCATGACTCAAAACACATTTCAGATATTTGGACAGTCTTTGATGTTTGAGAAATTCTTACACGACAGAGCTAATTAATTGAGGTTTTTTTGTTTTTTTTTATTTCCATGTGTTTTTATATTAAACACATAATCTGTGCAGTATGACCCAGATAGCTTTTATGAGTTGAATGGTTTTTTTTTAACATTATTGGAAATTGACACTGCAGATTGGCAGCAGTCAGAGTAGACTCTAGATGCACCAGTTATTTTATTTAAAAACTTTTACATTTTTTCAGGTCAGTTAACTTTGTATCACATATCTTTGATAATCTGTGTTACACCTCAAAGATATATGGTTCAAAGTTAATTGACCTGAAAAAATGTAAAAGTTTTTAAATAAAATAACTGGTGCATTATATCTTTTATTCATTAATATATCAACACTGAAAATTTCATTAAATTCAGTTAATTCCCTGACTTTTGGGTTTTTTTCTTCTTTCGGCAGGGTGACATACGATGGTGGAATTTAGATCCATTAAGTTCAATTTAACCCACTAAACCTAGTTCTGTTAGACTTTCTTATTTTCTAAACTAAAAATTTATCTCAAGGGTAAGATTTTTTGAGGATATGGAAATATTAAAAGAAATATGACAGCACAGATTCACACCATATTATTAAAAGGGAGTTTTAATGGTGCTTTTACCAATAAAAAACTCACTGAAATAAGTTTCGAATGGCAAGGGAACTTTTTGAAGAAAACTGACATTTAATTTATTGTTCATTTCTGTTTGGGTAAATACAGCTTTGGCCTTAATACTTTTTGGCATGTTTTATAGAAAATGACAGACAAGACTTTAGTGTTTTGCTTTTTTTATTCACTTTTTGTCTTTTTTTATGCAAGCAAGATGTCACAACCATAGACAGTTAAAAAAAAAAACAACAATTGTGACATCTTGCTTGCCAAAAAGAAAATCTGAATCAAAAGCTAAACACTAAATCCCTAACAGTCATTTTTAATAAAAACATACCTACAAGAGAATCTGTTGCCTAAACACACACATGCACACAATTATTAACTCCTCTGTACGAGCAGGATGTGACACATGGTCAATTTCTTAAGCAGAGTTTAACAGATTTGAATTCAGAATTTTTCTCCTAGACTAGTTGTCTAACCAAGATTAAAGAGTCCAGTCTTCCCTACTATTTAGCCATAGATGGATGCATACCTTCTCAAAGGTATTAGCACTATGCAAAATTAAAACAGCCTTGTCTTGGACTTGAACTCGGATCACCAAGTGCATTTCCTACATCAATAACCATTACAGAATTTACCTCCACACACATTATATATCCCATTAGCTTTTTTCCTCAGTTTGCTGTAGGACTGAAAGGTTTGTAAGAAAAGAGTCTTGCCCTACTACACTGAGCAAAGCGCATCGTGTAATGGTTAAAGTCATGGGAAATGGACTCATTGCCCCCGAGTTCAAATCCTGGACATGGCATTTTCACTTAATGCTAATACTCCTGGGCAAGGTATGAATCCTACTCTCCCTCCAGCTATGGGTAAATAGTAGGGCAACCGGTCTAGGAGAAGGAAAACTCTGAATTTTTTTTTTGGATGAGGCTTGATAATTTGTATTATTTGGATTTTTTGGACTGTTGTCATACATTATATACAATGTTTCAGCCTATGTGCCCTATGGAGGGCACATAGGCTGAAACATTGTATATAATAAAGATGAGGACAACAGTCAAAAAAATCCAAATAATACACATACATCCTTATTTATATATATTAGGGTGAAACAAAAGTTTTGCACTATTTTTGTATATGCTAATTTGTAGCATGTATATACTGTGACAAAAGAAATTCAAGCCATGAAAGGTACCAACTGTGGTTGGTAGCATTGTGATAGTTGGTACACTGATACGTTGCATACTGTGTGATTTAAAAGCCACACAGATGAACGTGCAATGTAGTCCAACTGGGGAACTTCTGGTTTACAAGA
Source organism: Doryteuthis pealeii (assembly GCA_023376005.1). Lineage (NCBI taxonomy): Eukaryota > Metazoa > Mollusca > Cephalopoda > Myopsida > Loliginidae > Doryteuthis > Doryteuthis pealeii. The sequence goes on along the minus strand of CM042148.1, from coordinate 55,886,681 downwards.
TTTGAACTGGGCCATAACACCGTGGAAGCAACCAAATGCATTTGTCATTCAAAGGGTAAAAGCACAGTTGATCACAGTACAGTCACCAGGTGGTTCAAGAAATTTGGTTGCAATAACCTCAACAATTAGGCAAGATCCTAAAACCATGGATTCTGAGGCCATGCTCTAAGCCAAGGGTCGCCAGACCCAGCCTGCAAAGGCATTTTATCAAGCCCATCGATGGTACCTGAATTTATTACTTTTCAAAATTTGTTTGTTTCTTTTCAAAATTGAAATATGTGAAATTAATCCATCGAAAGAAATTGGCTGATAAACATTTGAAAGCAATTCTCTTGATTGGATGTTGCAATTCCAAACCAAACATTGACGATATCTTGAAAGGCAAACTTCAGTTTCCCAGATCTCACTAAAACTTTCTGCTAATGTTGCGTTCTTTGATAATGTTTTGAAAATAAACATGCTGGTTGAATTGTTTTATGCGCATTTTATGCCACTCATCCATGAATATAACATGAAAAGATAAATTTTGTTTTACATCTTTTTCTCAGAGCTTTCATTCTGGATAGCAAGTATTGAACATAATAATACTGTGACCCACGCTCATTATTTTTTCAATTATCTGGCCCACCATGAAAAAAGTTTGGTGATCCCTGCTCTAAGCCATAGACAAAGCTGGCGAGTGACACTTGAAGAGTATCAGGCAATCTTGGCATCTTGCAGTCCAGTGTGGCTAGTTACCTTCCCGAACCTCGGGAAAAGCATTCAGAGCTGCCAAATTGTATCTTTGTTGTAGAGTAGCTAACACCCCTTCAGCACTCTACAAGATGGACTGTCTCATAGCTATAAAATAGCTTACGATTAAAGTAGATTAACTACCTGAATAATATTCAAACTGACTTTGCTGCATTTGCGATACTGAACTGACCCTCCTCTTTTAGTGTGAGTTTGTCTTGTTAATGGTTTATACTTATTTATTCTGTGTTTGTATGTATCCATTTAGTATTGGATGCTGGTGCTTAATAAATGTTTTAAGCACAACATTCATTTGTGTATCTTTCCACCTCGTGATACAACAACATCACATTACTAAAATATTGCAAAAATTGTGACTCTCCCTAGTAATTTCTTGAGCTTTTTTATTTTTTTATTTCTGCATTGGTAGTGGTGGGTGATTACAGAGAAATAATAAAAACTTCCAATCATCAAAAGTCTACTAGAATTTTTAGAGAGTTGGGATAAAAGCAAATAAAAATCAATAATTCTTTTTGTGTGTCTGCATTTATACACAGGAAAATTGATGTTGCCAGACAGACAATAAGTAATAAAATCATAGTTATTATTGATATTCACTAAGCTTAGCATAGTCTGGCACAAGGTCACAAATGTGTGAGTTAGCTCAGTCGGTAGAGCACCCGAATCGCAAGGTTCTGAGTTCAATAGCACAGATTGGGCAATCTGATCTGTGCAGTAAAGTGGGGGAGCTGACGGTAGATGTGGCGCTCCACCTTAGTAAAAACACTCTCCCTGTCTAGCGAAAAGGGGATAGACCTCCACACTATTTGGCTGATACCGACAATAGGCCACTCCAACAACTTACAGTAGTAATGGTTTGTTATACTAACTTGATAATCATTACACCATACCTGGTACCCATTTTATTACTAAGCTTAACTTAGTATGGCACAAGGCTATAAGTATAGAGCATCCAGTGAGAATCAAACTCAGGACAGTAGTATTGGTCTGCAATACTAATTTGCTAATCCTTGCTCCATGGCAAGATCTACAAAATATTGATATTTACTCAGTTCAGTTTAATACCACCCAAAGCCACAAGTGTGGGTTGGTTCGTTGAATTTTATGGCATGTCAACCCCTGTTGGGTTATTTTATGCAAAAGACATCTTGTTTTATTCATTCTTATTGAGTAATCAATTTATTTTTTAAATCAATTTTCTAAAAAAAACTCATTTTTTATCTATTTAACTCCTAGATGGGACCCTAACTGGTACTACCACTCCCACAAGTGTGGCATACCCAATGAGAATTAATTCACTCTAATATTTATTTACCCAACCCTTCCACCATGGGTAGGATACAGCAAGTTTAATTTTTAAATTTTTAAACAGTGTACAGCTGGTTTTGAATTCAGACTTTTCTTTTTTCTTAGACTGGTTGCCTTACCAACGCTATAGAATGCAGTCTACCCTTCTATTTACCCATAGTTGGCGCGGGGGGGGGGGTTTAGAACAGATGTATTCATGCCTGTCCTAAGGACATTAGCGTGAAGTAAAATGCAAACAACCTTTCCCCAGGATTTGAACTCGGGTCGCTGATACCATTTCCTACCACAATAACCATTAGAATAAGTGCACCTCCACTCACTCAAGTATAACTCACTTTGATAACCACTGCTCCAAGTCGAACACTCTAACCGGATAGTTTACAGCACAATCTCAGATTTGAAGAACACCTAGTTAGGATTGAACCTGTTATACAAAATTTTCACATATGATCATTTCTTGCACCCATGGCGAGAGTTCTCATAATTGTCCCCTTGCTGTCAGTCACATAGCTAGGCACCAGGTTCACTGATGGTGGGTAGGCAACCACTATATTACAACTGAAACACTATAACAATATTAGAATTGTAACTAACTTTATTTTTTAATTCTATAAATGTTAATTATACTTAACTCTTTGCCTATTTTAAACCTCTCACAGCAGCTCTCTTAACCAATATAACCCGTCGGTCGCTACCAAGCTAAAGGGCCCACAGAATCTCCGAAATTGGCCGTCAAGATCGGATTTTCTGCATCAACCAAGGATTGCAGGGTCTCTATATTTGCTGGAAGTCTAGCCGAATGCCCACGCTGTGTTAAGATCTCAAACGACTAGAAATCTGCTATAGAAACTGATGTCCAAGGTTAACGGCGGCCTAGTGGTCACATAAAAAAAAACGACTCTTTTTCTTCAAACATAATAAAATTTATATTCAAATAACAAAAGAATACAAACAATTATTTCTCAAGGTTTGTGGGAGTGATGTACCCGTAACTAAATACTTCTGGTCTTCTGCAAGGTATTGTGCAAAACAGTTTGTAAGTTGACTAAGTTTTCAAAATGGTCTTAGCTGAAGTCAGTTACTCTCGGCTTTCAGTATTGCGTTAATCTATTCAGCTAGCCCGGTCAGCTCATGTGATCCTCAAGCAATCACAACGTCCTCTTTCAAGCCCGGCGTGGCTTCATCTGCCCGTTTGGCCTCGTCTGCCTTCAAACCAAAAACGTCTGAGTTAAATAATATTTCAATCGGAACAATTTTATTTCCGGCCGGCATGAAGATATTAGGAATTTTTCTGCTCCTCCTACTCTAGCAGGGTAACCGCCTCCCTCTTGTTTCAACTAGCCAATCGAATTCCCTTCCGCCAAATCGACAGTGGCCTCTGTTCTTCCGGCTACTTTGAGTGTTTTTTAAATACATTTGACTTTCTTTTAATTTCGATTTTCAACAAGAGTTATCTCCATTCTTAAGTAGTAAGGAAACAATAAAACAAAAGATTCTCTTTAATTCCGGTTTTTCATTTTCCGGTAATCTATAAAACAGGATTTATCTTTTTCCGTGCGACATCAGACTTGGTCACTTCAAAAGGACCGTCTCCATCACTGCAGACTCTTGCTTCTGGGAGTTCCGACCTACTTGAGATTTTACTACTGATATGGTCAGCCCTATCCCGGCCACCATCCACCTCGACTCCCCGGTCGAGGTCATTTCCGGATCGCCCATCTGTTTTGAATCTACGGCCGAAGTCAGCCGGCAAATTATATTTCCGTTTTTATTTCTTTCTTTCTTCTAATTTCAAAACCTAAATCGGTCACACCAACACAATCCTACCATGAACCACTAGCAGCAGTTCTTGCATGTATCACTTGTTCACACTGAAAAATCCTTATTAGAACTATGAAATTAGTTCTGAGGTGAATATATAATGAACTTATGCAGGCAGAGATGCTGATAGGTACACGTCCTGCGTCCCTGACCCACAAAAATCTAAAAGGACATAGTAAAATCATATCCATGCATCCCAGTGTTTTTCTTTTTTCTTCCCTCACCATTTCAAGCTAACTGTAAATACATTTCAATAGTTTCTTAGAAATGAATTACACAGAATAGGTTACAAGGTAGGAATTAGATGGCTTTAGTTGGGACCCATAAATTTTCCCGGGGACTCATTCAAAGCGAATATGTGCGTCCCAGGACACACTAAATAAAAAAGCTATCAGCATCACTGTACAGATAGAAATACTAGGGAAATTTGGTAGGTAAAGTGTTAAAAGGCAAACTTGTATGCATCAAATTTCAACAACCCAATATCATATTGATGCGGTTAAAGATGGCGTAATGCAATGACAGTCTATAAATATCATCTCTTATTAATAATATACCACCAAAGTTTTCTATTATTTAAATTCATTTTAGTAGCAACGATAGCTTCTGTAAATAGCATTAGTAAACAAGGTGATATGTATGGTTGCTGGTGGTTACAATGTAGAAAAAAAAACTATTGTCTTGACTGGACAATGACTAAAAGAAATGAATGGAAAAACCCTTTTATTACAAAACAACAAAGTAAGAACCATGTGTTGCTCAGAGCATCACAACCAGCAAGAGGAGAAGGAGAGAATGGATCCATCCAAAAAGAGTCAAAGGATGAAGGGTTTTTTTGGTATGGGAAATAAAGGCAATAAAGTTTGAACTTTAGTAAAACTTTGAAGGAAAAGAAAGGTGGCAACAAAAACAGCATAGAAGAAAAACAGACAAACTTATATAAATTTAAACTAGACTTTAGTAAAAGACACACATTTTAGGATGATATACAAGGGGGAACAAGATCAAAGAGAATCGCCTGCAATGTGCCGAATAGGCGAGAAGAGGGGAGGGAGACAGTCCCCTATGATAAAGAGACCAGAAGAGTGAAGGCAGACAGTCTCCGGTGGTAAAGAGACACATTATATATATATATGGTAAAATATGCAAAGGGGTCAGAGCTGAGAAAAGAGCGTGAATGAATGGAGGAAATGTGCTAGAAAATAAGTCTATTAAACTTGAGGAGAGGCGTTAAGATATTTCAGGGCAAGATGTCCGTTTGTTTTGGTTTTCATTAATTTTCTTACACACACACACACACATACATACACACACATACACAATAATAATAATAATAACGACGGCGTCAGGTGAAAAAGAGGGTGAGAAAAAGTAGACAAGTTCTGTTTAGGTTGGTATGTAGGTCAATTGAGTTGGAAAACAGTCCGTTAAAAAAAAAGACCAGCAGTGGATGTGACCGGTCCCTGACAATTTGGACGGGCTGTCAGCTGTCGCCTTTTCACAATTTTAGAGTCTTGGGGATGTGTGATCGAACGTCTCATGATTGATAGGAGAAACAAAAAGCTGTGCAATGTTAGGTGGGGTCCCACTACACAACACAAGTTTCACTCGTAATTAAAATCCCGTTCTTGAAAACTGAAAGGGTAATTTCTGCATATATTCAATTGCGTTACTACCAACGTCCTATTTTGGGGTACATTAACCTTATTTCATCATTGTTTTTACTGATTGTTTTTTTAATAAGTAAAATAAGGAATGTCATTAACCGGTAATCAACACACGCATGATGATGATGATGATGCACATATGAAATTTCAAATTACGGACTTTTAGTTTTCATAATTATATTTTTAGGTTTTACACCAGCTCTGCTGTAATAGAATCGAGTATTTTTATGCAAACTATGGCAACTAGTCTAGTATGAGGAAAACCAGTTGTATTCCGCTTAAAAATTGACTGTGTCTCAACCAGTTCGTGGCAAAGGAGTTGCTTAAATATAAATTCGGATAGCATAGACTTGGTCTAATGATCGCATCCGCGAGAAACTGCTAGTAAGTTCCGTTGACACTGTGTCTACGCTATCCCAACTTAGATATTATCACTCATATTGAGCATTCTTTATGCCTAAATATAGCAACAATTATGTGATTAAAACTTATTTCCCTGTTATTCATAACCAAAGGCATTTGCTCTTCATTCGAGAAAAACTAAAAAGACAACAATTATGCAAACCCTTTAGAATACGATATATTGTTGATTCCACTTAGTGTACACAAGAAATATCTAAAAAGTAAACATTAGAAGGGGGTAATGATCCCTTACCCTTTAAAACCCGTATTCATCATTCACGTTTTAAAAAAAAGTATAAATGTTAAGCTTTGCTTAGTTTGACACACCGGCTCACAGCACCTGCTATGTAAGCACCCATCTAAATACTGAGCTGTCTCATCGCTGCTTAACTTGGGGGATCTACCGGGAACCGGTAATTTCAACGTGACTAGGACTCAACAGTCAGCTATTTCGGAATGTACATGAAAGATAAAAAAATGACAAGTTAGAAACAGTCTCGCCATGATGTAATGGTTAGCAAGCCTGCCTCACAATCATTAGTGAATACGATCTTTACGAAGTGCCCTATACTTGCAGTCTTGTGCCAAAAATACTAAGCCACGCCTATTTTTGTCAGATTGTTTTGTTAGATGGTTACATTTATTATTTAACTGGGCGTCATTTTTATTTTAAAAAATCTACCCATCAAGTCACAGAAGTGGTTTTATAAAATTTACTTTGTAGATACTACTTCGAATAACGTATGTTATGGTTAATGGATTGATTTTAACGGCATGTCAACACGTCTAAGGGTATTTTAAATGCATAAGGGTTAGGGAATAGCGTTCATTGTTAATTTAGATTTACATTTTTTTGTAGTTGTTTCTTAGGTGTTATTTTTGCACAAAGTTATATAATATAAAACATTTCTATCTGATACTAATAATTAGTATTTTATTTATTTATTATAGTGTACAATACATTTATGATGCGATTGTTACTGTTGGTTTTAAAGCAGCATGTTAGCCACTTATTGTCAAGACAACGCGCCCGTTAACAAATACAGGAAATGTCAATTCATTTATATATGTGTGTGCCTGTGTGAACCGAATTTTTGTATTTCTCCACTGAGGGGTGCTATAGTGATGAAAGTAGTGTGTTGCTCTTTTGCCCCCCTTTCTTTGCTTCGCCTGGGGTTGTGTTTCTCAATTTGTTCACCGTTAAATGAATTGACATTCCATGTATTTCTTAACGGCGAGTCTTGACGATAAGTGACTAACACGCTGCTTTGAAACCAATGGTAACAATCGCACTTTAATGTATTGTACACTATAATAAATAAATAATACTAATAATTATATAGTTTCAAGTAACTCATGATAATCATAAGTAAACAATCATAACATCAATGAACTATTCTTGATACAAATGATTTACAGTTATATGATATCAAGTATTCCAATCGAATACGAAACATTTTAAACATATTTGAGCCATAGATGTGACCTTCTTAGGTGGACCTGAGAGTAATGGCAATGAAGGGGGGATCCATATTCTCCAGATCTACAAATTTGGAGCTTCAATCAGTTGCAGTTTAGAGTTATAACCACGATACACACCCCTTTGGGAGTGGTCTTAACCCTCTGCAGGTATTATAGGCAGTGTATTCTAAACCTCACCGACAAGGCGGACGATGTTATGGTGGGCGAAGAAAAAGAAAATGAAGTATGCCAGTGTTACTATATCAGTAAAACTGAAATACTTTATTCTTTTTCTTCGCCCATGAACGTGAATGTGACGGAGTAAAAAACGAAGCTCCTTCCCCGGTCCCAAACCACTCAGGCTTTTTTATTTCATTTATTTATTTATTTATTATTCTTTTGAAAATAAACGTCGGTCACAACGAACCAGAGCGTCCGTATTCGTGACTATGAATGTTAGAAAAGACACGTGTTCATCTAGATTTATCAAATACCCGGCTAGCTCGAAAAAAAATCTTTATGGGCGCATCGCCATAGATTCCTAGTAAACAAGCTTGTAGTTCGATCACCAAATGCTCCATGTGCTAAGTCTTGTGTCCGACTAGGTCTTTTATTCAAATAAAATCCAGCTGGTTATTTCCTTGCATTAAGCACTACAAAATCATTGTATTTACTATTTACCCAACCCGTTCGCCACGAGTAAGATGTGACACAATGTCGTATTGGACATCCAGCGATGATCGAAATTGCTATTCAGTAGTAATAGATCTGCGAGACTATCTTGTTAACCATTACTGTACACCATGAATGTTCGCTTCTCTGTTTTGTTTTTTTTATGTTTGTTTTTTTGTTTGTTGTTTTTTTTAAATTATTGGTTTATAACACAGACACTGACTGGAAATGAATTACTAAAAATTCTTATTGTTTTAATTTGCGTATGTAAATCGAGCAAAAACAGCACATCGTGGCGATGTTTTTATTAGAGCAATACACTCAAAATGCTCTTAAAGAATAAAGCGATTTCCAACCCAGTGTGATAATTTTGTGGGGGTTCGCATTCGTTTAACCATTCAAAACCTCGATGCTATTACGTGGTGTAATAATTAACAAGCTAGATTAGCTGTCCATTGTTAGTGAGCTCGGTTCACACTGGGTGCCCCATGCTTCGAGCCTTGTGCCACAGCTAAACTTAGTTAATTAGAATCCTTCACTTCTTCCTAAATATCATCATGGACCACTGTTAAAACGGATACGGGAACACAACGAGTTCATGGGTCGACTATTTATTATCACCTATTTTTGTGTGGGCTTGGAAAATGCTGTAGTCCTCCACTTAATACGTCAAATTCAAAGGAGTAATTATTATACCATTCAAAAACAGCCTATCATTTTTTAAATAGCTGAGTGTCACATTTTCTGCTTTAGAAATCATTGATGAATTAAGAATTAAAATTAGTGTAGAATTGGAGTCTTTAGCGTGTTATTTTGGTTAGTAAGTGTGTATTGTATTAAATAAGTGTTTCTTTCTTTACTTACTCTCACTAGGAAAGACTGATCCAAAAATGGTAGGTATTATCCACAATAAATCAATACAATTTTTGACTATTTTTATCAGACTTTCGAAAATAGCAACAAATAAGGGATATTTTAAAGACTTTCAAAATTCACCTTTCTTCTTCAAATTTTGCATAAACTAAAAACTGTTTTAAATGCAAAATTTTAAAATTTGTGGACGAGAATTTAATTACAAATATTTAGTTTAGTTTAGATAAGAAAAACAAAGTGTGCAGTAAATGCCGATAATAGTCGAGACGAAAGAATGGAAAGAAAAATTTAATTTAAAATTGAATTAAAAAATAAAAGTTTTCTTCCATTAGAAAATATAAAAACAAAGTTGCCATGGAATTAATTTATATCTATTTTATATATTTTTTATTCTTATTTTCTTTTCTTTAAACAAAACAAATAAATGAATTTAAATTTTTAATTCATTTATTTGTTTGTTTTTGTTTTGTTTTATTTATTTTATTTTGTATTTACTTTTACTTCAGCCATTCTTCAGAATATCATAAATAAAATAAGTTACTTAACCTAATTTTTAAATTAATTTTTTCCCTAATGTTTTCATTTTATTTACTTATTTATTTTGGTTATTAATATTTTTCGCACAGCAGTTGGTAAGAAGTTTAAACGCTAACGCCCTTTTTAGAATAGCCGACGAAAAAAAAATGTCTTCTTTTTTTTAATTAAATCTAAGAAATTTAATTTTTTCGCCCTACTGACACCATATTAAATAAATAAAATAAAATACCACTATAAAAAATTAAGAAACTCGGTTTAATTAAATTTACAAAACCTCACAAAACGAAAGCATTATTTCCCCCCACCCCCAAATCAATTTATTGGCTCTTATTTTTAATCCTATTACTTTCCTTTTTCCGGGAAAAGTTCCTTTTTATTTATAAAGAAACGTTTAAAAATTATAGCAACATTCTAATTTTTAGAAGAAAGCAAATATTTAATTGCTTATATTAAATAAGGGTAAAAGAAATAAAAGTAATATTTGTTGATTATTATCAAATAGGCAGCATTGGATGCGACAAGATGGTAGTTTGCGCATTGTGAAACTAACGAATAGTACTACAAGACTTGACTGCTTAGGTGACGGTATTTCCTGTTAATTTTCTTGGAAATAAAATATTTTCTTTTCTACTGTGCACGCATACACTCAGACTGTATACGGTAACAAGTTTCAATTTATTTGCTTTTTTTAAATATTAGCGAAAGAAATTTAAATCTTCCAATTGCTAGCCCTCTGTTGCACCACTGAGCCATTATCGTATTCTTTGTAGTAGAATAAATAAATAAATAAATAAAATGTAGTGCAATATGTTAAAGAAAAATAAAACGAATCGTTGACAATTTACCCCGCCCGGAAGAGACTAGTCGTTCTGCAACAAGTTATAATCAAACATTATGAGAAACTATAGACTTATAAAAGAATCGCAACAGATTGCTTATTTCCCCGATACAAATAAATAAGAATAATTTTGTCTGCAAATGATGGAAGGAAGAAATCAGAAAATGAAGAATAAACATTAACTCTAACAGCGATTACTCAAAACAGCAAACTTAACTAAACCCTGAAAACTATCGCAACTTTTTTTGCCGATAAATTAAAAACGAGAGATTATGCGAGCCAAAAATTAAAAAAATTAAATTTTAAAAAGATAATCTATAAATAAATAAGTAGTCAAAATTTAAAATATATACCAACCTTTGAGTTGCTGACAAACAAGGAACAGATATATTGGTGGTTGTTGATGAAATGTTGTATCCGAGAGAAAGTGTCCGAGGTAACACAAGGAAGGGAGAAAGAATTTGGAAGTAAGAGGAAGGAGCAGCCAGCTATTTTTTTCTTTTCAAGTCAATTCCTTGGGTAAGGGGTGGAGAAAGAAATATAAATCTCAACTACTTGGTGATGCCCAAAAAAACGTTGATGGGTGGTGTCGATCCTAGACGACAAAAAACCAAAGAAAAACACGCACACATGTACGCACTATTAAAGAAAGAGAATGACGGAGGCGGGGCGGAAAATATCTACTGCTGAGCTTCTTCCTCCCTAAGAAAAAAGACACCAAATTTTTCTCTATGTAGAACTAGTGGCTACCAACCTACAAAAAGCGTGCTTTTTTTTCAGCTACTGCAGCTAGTCTTACGGAAATAGACGGAAAATGCCGATTATGCACTTGACTTGTGGTCTAAACGATTTCGATTTTGCTGAGAAGATGAATCAGTATTCGTTATTTATTTTTCATGTCGCTCACGTAGGCAGACCAACATAGTCATTGTGTTCCCTCTTTTTAAGAGTGAGTGACGTGGCTCTTTATATTCCTTTAAAAACTCAGGTCGGGTTCAAGCCCTAAAAGTTTGGGCTTCAAGCATCAACCATTATAAGTATCTCTACTGTCTCTCAGTCACTTCACTTACAACACGTGTAGCAATATTTATGATACTCTAAAGTTAAGTGATAAAACATTTTAGTCATTTACCATTATTATTCGTTCGTTATTTTAACTCTTTCTTCCTGTTATAAAATATTGGCAAATTTTTAGTGAAAACGAAAATTTACCCCGGGATTTTCCTTTCATTACATTTTATGGAATAATAAATTATATATCAGATAAAGATTTTTATAAGTTTCTATATGTGATTATTTATTTTAGTATAAAAAAATTTTTTTTTTAAATGAATTCTGAAAAAAAAAAATCATATTATTCTTTTTCAAACTTTTACTTGCCTTTTTAATTGAATTGCCAAGAAAAAAAATAGTTTCCAAAGAAATCTTTTGATATAATTATTCACTCTTATCTTTATAGAAAAACAAAATTAAAAATCGTTTTTTATCTGTTCATTTTTTCAGATTTCATAAAATGAAATGGGGGTGGGGATACCTCTTAAAAATATTTCCCCTAATATATTTTAGGAAAAAACTATTTTAAACATAATTTCATTAACATGTGAATAAGTATCGAAATTTTCGTGAAAATTTGACTCTTAATTGATTTTTCATAGAATTTTTTTAAAAAGCCGGTAGTCATAACTTGTTTTTGGTTACATTACATTTCAATTGATTTAATGGTTTGAAAATGTAAACATGTTTTCGTTCATAATTTTCATTATTTCCGTAAGCTGAAAATATTTTTTTTAATAATCAGGACTTTTTTTAGTGTTTATTCTTTTGAATGGTTCAAAAATTTTGAAAATAATATTAACCTTTATTCAAGTTTCATTGTGTTAAATGTAGAGGTGGTAAATTGGACATCCCAACGGGGCACTTGATATCAATTTTGGAGGCTTTCTATCGATCAAAAATCGCTCCATATAGGCAGAGTAATGAAATTGATTTTGAAACGCTGCCACGTTGACCTAAAACTGTTCCACTCCTTGGCTAAGAGGAAGATATAAAAAAAATTGTTTAAAAAGTCACTATTACCTGACCCGTATTTTCTTGATTTTATTTGATATGACCTAAAATTAAATTGACCGTATTAATTTCTCGAATAAAGTCATGGCATTAATTTAAAATATATATATATATATGAATGACATGCGCGGCATCCAGAATCCGTACAGAGGTGATTGAAGCAGGCTTTTGCTGATCGGTCCATACTCGTGTGTCCACAAGAGAACGTTACTTATGACTTCGTCTTTGTTTCTCCATCCGGTCTCGTTCGTCTTACTTGAATGGTTTATGAGGGACGGTTGGCAAGAGAGAGAGTCATGAGAGTCTGTGCTGATAGCACAGCATATACATACACACACACACACACACACACACACATATATATATATATATATATATATATATATATATAGGTGTATGTAATGATTGACACAAAATATAAGATGATCAAAAATTAATGATAATGACCTAGAAAGTGTATAAGTGGGTGGGGACAATAGCAAGTGAAGTGTGAAATCTTTGCTACTCCTTAAAATATTTCTACTTTATAGATGTCAGTGTGTTCGTTATTCCGATTGAAAAATACCCACAAATATTTGGATATAATTTCTTTTGCGAAAGTATGCGGTGAGTCGGTAAAAAAAATCTCATATTAAGGTATCAACAACACACACTGACAGTCGCCCAGGGCGCAACGTTCTAGAGGCGCCTATCATCTGTCAGAGACAGTAGGACTTTCCAAATACAAATAAAATTAATTAAGTAGAATTTATTTAAAAGAAAAGAGAAGAAGAAAAAGAAAATTCCCAGATGTGAAGTTAGAGTGCTCACAATAACTTCATTATCCCGATCGCAAAATACCCACAAAATATTTGGATATAACTTCTTTTGCGAAAGTCTGCGGTGAGTCGGCGAAGAAAATCTCATATTAGCGTACCGCCAACGTGCACTGACAGTCGCCCAGGGCGCAAAGTGCTAGGGACGCCTGTCATGCGTCAGAGTCAGTAGGACTTTCTAACAACAAATCAGAAAATGAATTAATTATGCAGAATTTAAAAGAAAATTCCAAGATGTTAATTTAGTGTGCTCACAATAACTGTGGTGACCTGGGTGGGAACATAAGTGAAGCAAGGCGAGGTCGCAAGGGAGTGTCTGGGCCACGCTTGATATCCTTTCTACGCTATGCGTGGGCGGTTTAGCTACTTTTGCTTCTCTCCTTCTTTCCCTACCCTTTTCGGTTTTTTTTTTTTAATTATTTGTGTCTGTGTGTGTTGTGATCTGAAACATTTCCTCTGTCTTATTCCTATATTTATTTTTCTTACCATTAGATATAAATAAATAATACAATACATTAAAACGCGCTGAAGTTCAGCTTGCCCCAGGGCACTAACCAGATCGTTACGACCAGTCAAGCTAGTAATAAATATAAATGGGTGCAGTATTTTAATCTTCAGAGTGGCTACAAACATTTTCATATACTCAGTGATTAATAAATTTTTTTTTTAAACTAGCAGGACCTGTGGCTATACCACAGTATGATAATTTAATTATTACAACGTTTGATATGTTTACTTAAGAGCTATCGCTAAATAGTTCAATATGTAAAAAGTATAATAGTCTTGATTTAACTCTCTTACACCCTTTTTTCTTTCTTTCTTTCTTTTTTCTTTTCTTTTCATCTTTTCATTGTGTTTGATTGAAACGAATTAGCTTCATCGCTTCTGCACGCTCACCCCCTCTCTCTATCTTTCCCCTTCTTTCTTTCTTTATTCCTTATTGTATTTTTTATGTAGCATGTCCATTTTATTTCCTTTCTTTGTTTATGATAAAAACGGAATGGTCCATTATTTAGCTGAGGTGACGACAATTCGGCGGATAAGCAACTGTAGATAATCAGGATTTACATTTTTGCATTTCATCTTGGACGATTTGGACGGTCTCATTTTTAACCAGAGTGTGTTTGCAAGATAGTAACCGTCGTACAATTAAGGAATACGAGTATTAATATATAGATTGCACAAATATTGTTTACAAATTTTACTGACAACATCAGAACAATCTCCTTGGTGTAGTGAAAAGGGGATAGACTTCCTTGCTGTCTGGCTGATACCGACTTTAGGCCACCCCGACGACGACAATTTGATCCATATATGGGATCATGTTGGTTAAGTTAGATTTGTTATTAACTTCACGTGTATCAATAAACGTGTGGTAATATTTTTATTTTTTTTTTTTTTTTAATGTTTGTTTTGTTTTACGGCGTATCAAACACGGTGGGTCATTTAATGTCGATAAAGTTTTTAAATAAATTCATTCTTGATGAGTACTCAGTTTTTTATAAACATGTTTGTTTCTATTTAATCCATAAATGTGACTCTAACATGTACTAACACTCCGGATCAGAGTGGGCCTGGGAATAATGGCGACGAAGGGGTGCTCCACATTACCCAGACCTCCAGAATTGGAACTTCATAATTAGATACAGTTTAACGTCATACCAAGGACATGAAGACCCCCAGGCCCCGCCCTCTAGCACCCATATGATAAGAAGAGTTTAGGTTTTTTTTTTTGGGGGGGGGCTTTTTATGAATTGGTAGAAATGATTTTCATTCACTCAATGTGTATCAATATATTGGTAGAAATAATTTTGTGTATTATTTGGATTATTCGGACTATTGTTCTCATCTTTATTGTTATCTGTATAACGTTTCGGCCGATGTGACCTCCGGCCTTCTTCAGGTATTTCTTGTGGGACTTTGGAGCCTTCTCGAACTCGGGAACCTCTTTTCGAACCCGGGAACCTTCTTGTCGTAATCGGGAGCCATCACGGAATTTTAAACCCAACCCTTTATTCAATCCACGGAGTAACCTGTTCTCATTTCGCTATATTCTAAACCCCGCCGACATGGTGATACTGTATTGGAGAAATTTTAGTCAAATTCATTTTTCTTCATTATTCATCAGTTGAGTTTTTTTTTATCATGAAGTCTATATTTTTACTTACTACTACGTAATCGAGCATGATATTATTATTAATTAGGAATAGTTACGCCTAGCTTCAAGAACCACTTCAATATTAATGAGTTAAAGTAAGCCACACTCCCTGGTTGAAATGATGCGTGGCTGGTTGGTTGGTTGTTGTTTTTTTTTTTTGCATACAAGACAGTTTAAATAGAGTTGTATGAGCGAAATGTCCTATTATGAAATTAAATGAGTCTTTAGTGGAGAAAGTGTTGAGTCCTTCATGTGTAGCTGTTATAGACTGTAAGTGTAAAGACTTACAAGTTAAGCATGCTATTATGTTCATACGACACGTGGTTCCCCCTTTCCAATTGGTGGACAGGGAGACGCCCGTTAAAGTGTGTCTTTCTTATCGAGGCTGAATGGGCTGAAAGAGGTTTTGATTTTGCCGCGTCTTTTTATAATGCTGGCGGCCACGCCACCTAATGACTATTGGCAGACACGGGTGGTAATTACCTTTCGTGCCCCCCACCCCACCCCAAGCGTTAAACAGGAGAACCGTTGCAAGTAAGAGATGTAATACCTACGATTTCGACTGGCTTATAAAACCAAACTAAACAAAATTATTTACTACCAATTTATTGATACACATGAAGTTAATAAAAAAATCTAACATAACCACCAGTTTATGACTAAATATGAAGTTATTTCTTCTAATTTATTGATACACATGAAGTTAATGAAAATTGTTTCTACCAGTTTATAAAACAAACCAAAGTATCTACCTACAATCTATTCGCTTATTAATCATATATATATATATATAATATATATATATATATATATATATATATATAATAAATTTGCTCTGTGACTCTAACAATAGAGCACACATTGAGCTCTCAAAACTGCGCAAGTTGTTTTAAAAACCATTTTCTTATACTGGACTTTTGATTATATAATATATATATATTATATATATATATATATAATATATATATGTGTGTGTGTGTGTTGTGTGTGTGTGTGTGTGTGTGTGGTGTGTAAAGAAGATTTGGCATTAAATAAGCCACAAGGGTTAATATGTCATTAAACAAAATAACCAACTAAAAAATCATTTCAACAATTAATTACACATGAAGATATAAAATATCTACTTCCGTTAGAAAAAAGGAAACCCTAAAATGTTCAGCCCAACCCCCACACCAAACACCCACCACCAAAAAAGAATTAAAAAAAAAAAAGATTTGAAAATGTCTTAAAGAATCAAGTCAAGATAAATAAGTAAGAATTTTTGTTACAAAAATGAATTGTTTAATAAATGATATTTCCAAAATAAGTGACTAATACAACGAATCTGTGTTCTAGATAAAATATGAACTTAAACTAAAATTTAAAAATAGGAAAAACATAACTGCTTCTGTTACACAAAAAAACAGAAAACAAATAAAAAAAACGCGAACCCTAACATTTTCAACCAGTAGTAGTAGCAGTAGTAATATAATATTAGTAGTAGTGATATTACTAGCAGATTCAAGAGCCTTGCTTTACACTCAACATAGAATTTGTGTCTGTGTGTTTGAGTACCTCTCCTCTCTTTCTATTAGAACTTTTCAACAAACAGGCAAACGTTACAACGGCTTTTAGATAGATCGATAGATAGATAAATAGGTAGGTACATAGATAGATAGATAGATAGAGATAGATAAGAAGCGCGGATCCTTATTAATGACTTACAAGGGTCATTGAAAAAAATTCTAAGCCTCACCCAGATACTTTATGACTTTTCGGGCCTCTGTTTTGTCCACTTTAAGAGTTTTTGGCACACCTCTAGCTTTGTATGGGCCTCGCTGCACAGAAATTAAGACAGAAATCTGAATTAGTTTTTCTAGTTTTATAAAGAGTGGCTCTTTTTTCTCTGTGTGAGGCTTAGAACTTTTTAGAACGGCCCTCGTAGAAAGAGTACTAAGTAGATATGCCTGGGTTGGTAAGTTCATTGGGAATTGTTCAAACAATACTGGAATTTGGCTGTAGGGATTACATTCCTTAGTGGCAACGGTTCTAGTGTTAGGCACTAGTGGCAGGTAGATTTATAAAAGTGGAAGTGCCAAAGTCAAAGGTCTCGTAGACCCTCCAGCCCTAGCTTTAGCTGTGTCTCATATTCCGAGGACAGAGGCTTCCCCCCCGGTATTCCGGGTGCATGGCATAGTGAACATGCTCAAACCAGTAAGTGTTACCAGCAGCCTCCAGAATTTAGCTATAAAAGACTATTATCTATTAAGTTATTTCTTCTCTAAACATATGTAATAAGCTATTATTTCTGTCTTTTATGTTTTTATGTTTATTTTGTATGTTTTGTATTCTCATCTATTAAGTTTGCTTCAGGCAATAATATCCTTGTTATCACTTCGTCGTGACTTGTTCCTATATTTGTGTCGTACGAGGAAGTGATAACCAAATATCATTTTTCTACATGACCATTCAAATCAATACTGTATACAAAGTCTATACCCAATAAAATCGCTGGCAGTCACGAAACAGGAGTCTTTGACTGGAGATGTATTACTATTTACTCATCATCATCATCATCATCATCATCATCATCAGGTCGTACTGTCAGCACAGATTCCAATGACCCCCCCTCTCTCTCTCTCTCTCTCTCTCTCTCTCTCTCTCTCTCGCTCATCTCTCCGTACTTAATCGTTCATCGTCTCTAAGAGGTCTTCTTATACAGCATCCAGAATCCACAGAGCTGATTGATGTAGGTTTTATGGTCGCCCAAATCTGTGTCCCCATGTGTGGCGTATCCTTAGGAGAACATCACTTATGACTTCGTCCTTGCTTCTCCAGCAGTGTCCAGCTTGTCTCGTTCGTTTTATTTGAATGTTTGTGTAATAGGAGGCAGATAATCGTACAGTTGTTTTCTTGTGATTTGCAGTTTCCATTATTTTGTTCAAGACTGCGCGCACATCCTTATATAGCACCCATGTAATCTTTAAGCACTTTGTTAGGGTCCACATAGTACACTGACATTGCTACGGCTTGGAAGAATTCTCTTTTTATCTTATCAGTGAGCTAGCCTACAATTATTGAGAAACCCTTTAGCAATGGACTTGTCCGTAATATCCACTCAATAGCTAATTTAGTAATTATACTATAGGATAAACTCCTATATTTTATAACCAATAAAAATAAACGTAAAGACACGCCAACCATAACTCCTATCCACATTCAAAAACTTTCACATTTTTGACGAACGAGATTCAAAAAAATTAAGCAATCTCTAGAATCTGATTGGATAAATGCAAGTCATGTGGTGTGCTTACAAATACGTTGAAATTCCAGGAGATCATAAATCATTACCGCCAAAAAGAAAAATACCAAATCGGAGCTGGTAAACACATATTATAAGCTGACTATAAATTAACAACACAGTAGGGACTTTACCCATGACCAAGATGGGACTTTATCCCGGCATATAAAATGAAACTTGTCTGCCGACAATTATCCGGCCATTCGAACCGACCTGTCGACAATTCAACCTTCTGCCGACCACGACACGGAATAAATTTATTTGTTGTTGTGTTGGTAGAACATCATGTTTGTTGTTCTTCCATTTTTGTCTAGCTTGCATTCTTTTCATTTTTCGTCATTTAAAATATTGTTTGTAGGGGTTCGAATTCATTTCCACCGGCCACTACAATACCTATTATAAAGAATCATTATCATTATTTATCAAATTCCTTCAATTAAAAAGATGATATTAAAGAATATAACTTTGATCCAGGACGTAACTGCTCAAAATGTAGATACGGGTTGGTTTGGGGCTTTTTGTTTTTGCTAATGTCATATAACCGCGTGGATATTTAATGCCAAAGCTACCCATGTAGAAGAATAGTAGTGGCACTATATACCCATAGCTGGGGTGGGGTAAAGGAGTTCATACCTTTCCCAATAGTATTAGTCCGCAAAGTGAAAGTAATAGCGCGACTGGAGTTCGAACTCGCTTACTACGAAATGTGCAGTCCAGCACTTAGCCACTACGTCACGGGGTACCATTTGATTCAAATGTATTTTTATGACAACTAGATGATCCGTGAATTAAGTGCGCTTAGTGTAAATGTTATCATACTACTTGGCAACAGGGACTTCCCATAGATATGTGTTGGATGAAGTGGCATGCCAAATAGCAGACTTAGAAAATTTCATCCACAAAGTATATTAATTTGTCACTTTTTTTTTCTCTTTAATACGATGATTATCCAGAGAGGAAAAATATTTGATGATACATCTTTATTTTTCAAGAGTATGGGATTTTTTAAAAAAAGAAATAGATCGCGTTGATTTTTTAAAATTCCATTGGATACTACAGTTTAGTGAGCGTTTTTTTATTTTTTTTTATTTTTTTTTAATGTTTAATATTGTCAAATTAAAGGCTTGCGGAATTATTCAAGAAATATCTTTATACTAGAAGTGGCTACCCGGCGTCGCTCAGTAGAGGGGAACTTTTTAAAAGTTAGTCTCGCAGATCCATTATTACTGAATCATGAGTTGATCCTCCGCTGGTTTGCCCCATAAAAATCCCCACCTAAAAAGACCTTGTGTTAATCCGGCCTGGTGGTAGTGAATGTGTATATATATTTACTTAGTCGTTTTCCTCCGTACATACATACATACATACACACCAACTACCTTTATATATGTATTGAATAGTTTCCGAAATGCATCATTCAGTGTGAGAACATGGAATTTTATTGTCAAATATATATGTTCAGAGAATTATTGTTTGAAGTCTCCTCAGAAAGTTATTAAAAAAAAACTAAAAAAAAAAAGTTTTTGAAGTCATCTTGAAAATGTCAGTATAGTAAATAAGTTCTACATGTAGAGAATTACACCCTTACTTGCGATTATTTGACACTAGGAGACACGAGGTATGATCTCCCGTGTTAGCCAAGAGCCAGTAGGTGGCGTGATCAACAGTACTTAAAAGGAACGCACCAAAGTCGAATTCTTTTATCTCTCACCTTCCTGCCTCGACAGGAGTAGCAGCGCACGGGTTGCGTTCCTGTTTGCCCAAATTGCACTGGGGAGCTTTGCACCAAGCAACCTCGTGTCGCATGGTACACGATAGAATGCTTTAGACTTTCATTCTCTACCAGGTACATTACAGGACTCAACATTTCCTCTACTAAGATTCCTTTTCATATTAGACATTTCGTTCACACAACTCTAAGCTTTTTCCTTGTCATTTTGTATTCTACTCTGTTGTTTCTCAGGAATGAATATTGTTATTACTTTGTCGTGAATTTTTATTCTAATTCTACATGAGGAAACGATATTCACCAAGCGATCGTTCTTCGACATTCATATTATTTAAATAGACATTGATTAATTCTAACGGCTGTCAACCCGTCTAGAGTTATTTTATATCTAGATTGACGGAATCGTGTTCATTATACATTTATATTGTATCCATCTAGTTGTTTCTTAGTACATTTTTGTATACAGTTATATGATTCATGTATTTCCATATAAATCACATATAGTATATATTGAAGTATAATAATCAAATGTGGTCGTAAAATGGAGGGTAGTGACTGGTCATCATAATCCTATCTTTAACTTAACCTAGTCATCTATTTACTGACCCAAAACATACTATAATAATCCTTTCAACCATTCCTATTCTGAAAAGCGTCGCTTTGCAGTCACTAAAACGTACCAGTCTCTCCATGAAGATCTAAACTAATCCCATATTTAACTATTATGAGGGAGGGGAATGATTGAATTTTATTTACAATTAAAGAAAAAGGAAATCCCCAACGAATGAATGAATAAAGTATACATGATAAAAATACAAATGTTTCATTGGTGTTTTTCTCTTCGAGATTTCGTCAGACATTATCTATAAGAAAAACAGACGATTCCATTCTCATTATTTAGGTTCTCTATGACAGCTATATTGCTGATTAGCTAATAATGGATATCACTAACAAGTTTATTGCTATATGATTTTCTCAATCATTGTAAGTAACCGTAATTTAGACAGCCACATTCCCTGCCAATCAAATAACCCAGATGCATGGTTGCCAACCTATACTTTGTATAGCCTTACTATATACACATTCAGTTTCCGGTTCTTTTGTTTAATGGCGTATCAATGTAAGAAAGTTGGAGGACTTATGATCACCACCACATTATATATTTTAAGGCATCCCATACACGTGTGGTAATGGCTCTAAGTAGGCTAAGTTTCGCTAATCCATTACTAAGAGTAAGCTAGTTGATCCTCGTGTGGATGCCGCCCACTCATTTGCGAGCCTTGTGTCACAATGCCAATTCGTGGCGAAGAGTTGGGAGTTTAGTAGATTATGATCCATCGTGGTCATAGCAAAGGTAGTTTCGCAGATTGCCATTTACTACTCACGTGGCGATTCAATCTAACTGGATGCCCTATACTTGAATGCTTGTGTCAGCATCCTACCTACTGTGGCGTGCAGGTTGATCAGATACCTATCGATTTCCTGTACTTTGACACGGAATATTTTCGCCAATCAGGCTAAGACATATTGTCATTCCATGATAAGAAGCTCTGCCAAGTCGATGACCAAGAAGATTATAAGCAAGTTGAAGAAACTGAAAAGCTGGAAAAATATCCAAACCTAAAAAAAATGAACTGAAACATTGAAACATGAGGGTGACAGTTTTACCACCATTATTGTTATCATTATCTCATAGGGCAGTAAGAACTTTTAAAAATTCCATGATTATTAAAACCATTACGTGGATTTATGCTAGATGAATGCGGCAGAGGCTCGCGGCTTTTCAAGACAGTTGATTTTTAACTAACTTCCCAAAGGCAGTATTTTGCCGGCGCATAGTTAGTCAACCTCAGTTTGGATCCTGTGCGGTAAGTGGGGAGCTGGTGGTAGGTGTGGCGCTCCAACTTAGACTGGAAAAACAATATCCCTAGTCTAGGCCCGCTAGTCTACGTGCCTGTCGCGGTTGATCCTGAGAATAGGCACTTCTGCGCTACTTTTACTGTTACTTTTCTTCTTCATCTTTTTTTTTGGTCGCATGAGTAATCCGGCCCTTAATTTGTTTATTTTCAAAGAGAATACAATTATGTTCGCGAATTTCTTTTTGATAATCTTTAATATGTATCTGTTATGTCTATAACAAGCCACCGATATACATTTCCTTAGTTATTTTAGTTATACTTTCTTTGATTCATTATAATCTAGATTTAAAAATTAGGCATCTTATTTATCAGCAAAATGCCTCTAATAAAGCTAGCTGAGTTACCCATGTTATTAATGAGTTTAAAAAGCTGGCAATGTGATATTATAAATCTCTTTTAAATGAAGGTTTTTATATAATAGCATGGTCAGCACGATAATTTGCATCTATCTTCCACAGGGCTTGATGAATAATTAATCTTTGCTGTTTTTTTTCATATTTGCTTTTTAATTTCACGACTTAAAAGAAATCCTTGGTATAATTGTATATAGATGATTCTATATATACCAATTATCAGAATAAAAGGAAATTAGTGTAATCTTTTTGGTTTGCGTTCTATTTACGTTTTGTTAGTCTTTCTAATGTTATGTAAATATCCTTATTACAGTTAAAACTTAAACACGCGCGCCACGCGAAAAGGTTATATTTTTGCTAGCAATAATAACAACTAGCGCAGGAACCTTGGATTACCCAGAGTATGATGATTTAATTATTCAATGTATTATATATTTACTTTAGAGCTATTGCATATAGTTCAATAATATTCTTGATTTTACTCCGTCTCTCTCTCTCCTCTCTCTCTCTCTCTTCTTTCTCTCTCTCATCTCTCTCTCTCTCTCTACAGACACTACACACACACACGTCACACACACTTTTTTCTTTTTTCCTTCCTTTCAATTAAATTTAGTTGAAACAGATTAGCGTTAATCTTCCCGCGCGCTCACACCCTCTCTCATCTCTCTAACCTCCGCTACTCCTCCCTCTGCTCTCTCTCTCTCTCTTCTCGTCTTCTCTCTCTCTCATTCTCTCTCTCTATCTTCCACAACTCTCTTCTTTCTTCTTTTCTTTATATGTTTTCGTGTATATTTCTCGCCTTTTTTCTTTACAATAAAAAACGGGAGGGATGGTTACATTATTTAGCTAGGTGACGACACATCATAAGCAATAAAAATTCCGATGGATAAGCAAACCACATAATCAGGATTGCATTTTTTTTTTAATTTCACCTTGGAAGATTTGGATAGTTTTCATTTAACCAGAGGGTTTTGCAATATGATAACGGTTCCGTACAAATTAAGACACGAGTATTAAATATTCAGATAAGAGCAGATGCACAGAAAAAGGCTGAAAACAAAACTTAAAAAACGTATTTTTTTAAAAATGAAGTTTAAAACATTGTTGAGGATGCCCTTAATATTTAGATGATTGGCGTGCTAGAAGCAATGCCAATTCCAGCGTCCGACTTCCCGTGGCAAGACTCCAACAGAATGTGCGGTCATCACAGAGATTTATTCTTTTTCGGGATAAACAGTCATTTGTTTGAACAACGTTATGTGGCTTCAAATGAATGAATTGCCGAATCCCCCAACCAATATTTTACGTGGGAAATCCAACTGGTAAACGTCGTCAGTGCACAACCCAAATTGAGGTTTGAGGACAGCCTTCTGAAGAATGCTACTATTGTTGTAGAGGACTGGGAGAAGCTAGTTTGTACAGACCTGACTGGAGAGCCACCATCTACCATCCTGTGAAAGAATTTGAGTTCCAACCAAATTAAAACCTCAAAAATTAGAGGTGAATTTTAGTCCAACAACATTCCAAAGTGGAGAAGTTCCACACATGTAGTTTATGTGGAACGTATATGTCTCTCCAGGGCTGGCCTGGTGAGGTCATCTGGAAACACTAGGATACAGTGTTCAAATGCTACTTGGCACTCAAGTATGAAAAAAAAGACATGAAATGTTTTACTCCTACACGAAGTTGAGAGTCAACATAAATTCACTAAACAATAACATCAGTACATAATAATTCTAGTAAACAACCAATCTTTTATTATTTAGGCAATATAGATGTCTTGTAATTTGAGAAAGATTTCTTTCCAAGATAAGACCCTTAGAAACCTTCGGATATTAATCTGACTGTTTTTACTGAGAGGTCAGGATTCTCCATGGTAACAACATCACGCAATTTGAACATCCTGAAACAAGTACTCACACTGTTCGGCTGTTTTTATGCCTTTTTTTCTTTTCATATCTGATGTATTTTTTCAGTGTGAAGATAATTTCTCTTCACAACCTGTTCTGGTCATCTTCATCACGAGAACTTACCTGTTAGCAAACTGTTCACCTTATTAATGAAATAAGTATTTTATCAATATAGTGCCTTCATGGCTTGTTTAGGGGGTCTTAAACACAAGTCCAAACTTTCTAATAAATCTCAAAAATTTATTTTTTCTTAGCTTCAGTAACTAATTTCTTTATTAGCAGGCGACCTGTGGTATACCACAGTATGATAATTTAATTATTACAACGTTTGATATGTTTTATATGAGCTATTGGCTAAATAGTTCAAATATGTAAAAAGTATATAGATCTTGATTTAACTCTCTATTCTACACTTTTTTTCTCTTTTCTTTTCCTTCTTTTTATCTTTTCATTTGTTGCGATTAAAGAAATTTAGCTTATCGCTTCGCGCGCTTCACCCCCTCATCCTATTTTCCCCTATTCTTCTTTTCTTATTATTTTCTATGTAGTGTTCGCATTTCTTTTTCTTTACCTTTCTTTTTTAATGATAAAAAACGGAATCGGTCATATTTAGCGAGGTGGCGAACACATAATAGATTCGCGGGGATAAGCAACCAGTTTAATCCAGGATTTACATTTTTGCATTTCATCTTGGACGATTGGACGGTCTTCATTTTTACTCAGATGTGTGTTGCAAGATGTAACGTCTACGAAGTTAAGATAACGAAAGTACTAATATATAATACAAATAATCTAATCTTTACAATGATTTCTGAAGAGTGTCTTTTGAATATTGGGGTAGTCGGCAAGGACTTCAAAGATACACTCAGAAATCAATTGTATTTCTGGGTGGACATCGCAATATAAGTAAAGTGTAAAAATATTGCAGTCATAAGTCAGTTGGTTTAGGAATCCTTAAAAAACAACCACAAGCAGTGCTCCTTTTACATTTTGTGGTAAAAGCTGCGTGGTGGACTACGTGCTAGACTGTGACAATCGTTGTAAGGCGAGTTCGAACAAAGTCGTGCTATTACGTTCACTTACAGACTGATACCATGTGATAAAAGTATGAACTTCTTCATCCTTCCAAGCTATGGTTAAATAGTTCACCTACTGTTTTCTTTACAAGGATGGCTTTGACAATTAAATAACCCCAAAAGCTGAAATGGCCATTAAACAAAGAAACCAAACCATTGGTGCTGATTAGAAGTCGGCGGGATTAGAATATATATTTGGAAAGATTAGGGATTAATTATCTGCTCTTGGTAACCAAGGGGTGAAATCGCCAATATACAATATTGGTACCTAAATTGAATCCTGACGAAGTCACTTAATAGGATTGATCCGATAGCAGCGAGACTTCTAATCCAGTCGCTTCCGCCAAAACTTAAAAGCAGCTAAGTCAGGTCGCAAACGCCATTAAGTTGCAATTTCTATACCTTTCCTGAATATATTGTTTTTTTTTTTATCTTTAATTGTTTGTTGTCTTCTTCATCCGAATTTAATTGCCTACTTTTAAACGCTGGGAAAATTATATGAGGCCACCAAAAGATCCATAATTCATTCTCAGAAATCGGTGTATTCTGGTTCGATATCACAAATGAGCAAAGTGTAAAAATATTGCAGCCCATATCTGTTTTAGGTGTTCTTAAAGGCAACCTCAACCGTTTTAACTTTAAGCCATTTTGGTTTTTGTCTATATCGTAAGTGGCTAACGTTCTGGATTGTGACATCGTTGTAAGCGAGTTCGAACTATAACGTTCACTTACAGACTAATATCTTGAGAAGGTAATGAACCACTCATCCTCCCCGCTATTGGTTAAATAGTACCACTACGACTCTTCTACCAAAGATGGCTTTGAATTAATATAACCAAAAGATGATATGCTATTAAACAAAGAAACCAAACCGAAATCATTGATGCAGATTTAGGAAGTTCGGCGGGGCCTTAGAGTTATACTCTCAGAAATCGTCGTATTTCTGGTCGACCTCACAATGAGTAAAGTGTAATATATTGCAATCGCTTAAGTAACACCCCATAGCCAGTGCTTCTGCGACTGTTTTTGTTTCGTCTATATCTCGACGCAATAACGTTCAGTACTCTTGTATATAATACCTAGTACCACCCACTCGTATTGAACATTATCTCAAAAACGTTTGACCACAGACATATTGACTGAAATGTAAATTCTCCCTTGTGAATCTTGATGAAAAACAAACATCAGTTTACCAACAGAGAAAAATCGTCTTAATCAAATTTCACATAAAGTCTAGTTCGAAACAATGACCAAGCACTGATTTTTTCTCGTTTACATACCACAAGCTGAAGATACTCCCACCCGTAGATCTCCTAACAAAGTAGATAAATTAAGCTCACCTTGTTACCATGAAAACTCCTTGTTTTATGAGATTTTTTTTATAGATGAAACAATAGAAATAAGGTTCGTCTTTGATCAAAAGTCAGTAATTTCATTCAAGGTCTAATTTATTTTTAAATTGAAATATATCATAAGTATGGCCTGAGCGCTAATTCTAGTAGTGCCAGGTTTGAAATTCGCGAGAGTTTTCCTTCATCCCAGACTGGTTGCCTAACCAAGGTTAAAGAGCGCGCAGTCTGCCTACTATTTACCCATAGCTGGACTGGAGGGGGAATAGTTGGAATTCATACCTTTCCAGGGTAATTAGCGCTAATGTGAACTGTGGCTTCGTCCAGGAATTGAACTCGGGTCGACGAAGTCCATTTTCCATTCGATTCCTAACCAATACATCCACCAGCGCCTTCCCAGGGCGTCACAAACCCCAGGGCTTCACAACCCGCAGTGTTTAACAAACTTTTCACTTGATGTACCCCTATAACCAAATTTAACTTTCCTTCACTCACCAGGGGAAATATGAATATATTCAATAACGAATACAAGTCCAGACATGACTTCTTAGTAAAAAGCAGTTACTGTAAGCAAACCAAACCCTGTGTAGCCAGACAAGTTGAGTAAATTCCTAACAATATAAAATAGGGTTTTAGAGGAGTCTCTTGACATAGTGACTAGCGTACGTACGCGAGTTTGAAAAAAATTCCATACTCTTGACAATAAAAGATGCATCATCAAACTTTTCCTTCTCCCTCTGGGATAAAACCATCGTGTTAGAGAAAACCAGTGACTATTAATATCTTTGTGGATGAAACTTTTCTAAGTCCTGGTTTGGTTTGGTTTCCGCTTGTTTTACGGCCAACACACCTCAGTGGAATCATTTAATGACGGACAAAGTTTTGAAATAAATCAATTCTTAATGGATACTCAGTTTTTTTTTTTAATAAACTCATGTTTTTTCTATTTAACCCATAAGATGGACCCTAACAGGTACTACATCCGGGTCAGAGTAGAACCAGGGAAACAATGGTGATGAGGGGTGCTCCACATTCCGCAAACCTCCAAAACTGGAACCTCACCATAAAGATAGAGTTTAACCTCATTCCCAGGACACGAAGACCCTCAGCCACGCATTCTAACTGTGGCTACGTGCTGAACCGCGAACATCGTAGTAAGCGAACAGTTTCGAACTCGACAGTCGCGCTATTGAGTCCACTTTCCTACTAGATACCGTGGGAAAGGCAATGAACCATTTCATGCCTCCAGCTATTGGGGTATAATAGTACTAGTACTTGTTCTTCTACAATAATGGCTTTAACTTAAATAATCCAAGAAGGTTGATATGTCAATTAACAAAGAAACAAAACCAAAACCAACCACCCCACCCACCAAACGAAATTAATGTAATGATGAAGTAGCAAGAGGTTTTTGTGTTTTAGGTTTTAAAGTGGCTGTGTTTATTCTTGTGCGTATTCCTAGGTTTTTGCATTTCACCCCATTTTATTTGGTGGTCGCGCTGGNACCGAGAGATGCTGGAAAGCAACGAACGAAAGGAACGAAAAGAGGGAGACAAAGACAAAAAGGTGGTTCTTATTAGGCTTTCCTTCACATGACATAGCCACCTAATGCAAGGTTTCTCCCTGTAGTAGTAGTGTCCTTGTTCTAAAACTGAATGGCCGAGAGATTCTCTTTGGGGTCGGGAAGTGGGTCTTTTCTCCGTCATATGCGCGGAGTGGTTCTTCGTAAAGGCTCATGGGAGTTTGTTATTTTTTAGATCTAATTTAATTTTAATCCCAACAAAAGAACGACAATTAATAAACGAAAATTAATACTTAAAAAGTCGTTCATTATACTATTCATGGTAGTGGTTTGTGGTTGTTTGTTGTTGTTGTTGTTGTTGTTTCTTCTTCTTTTCTTCTTCTTTCTTCTTATATATTATTATTAATTATTTTATTATTATTATTAATTATTTATTATTATTTTTCAGATGTCACAAAACAATTGTGTCACTGTTCCTAGCACCATTGCTCAACTACTGGGGCTATACCGACTAAGTGATGCATAAAAAGGAGTGCAGGCCGCCCGTATATTACTACCTGCTTTAGAGTCGGCTCTTCATGAGACGTTTGCCACTACAATACAAGTCACAACTTTCACTTTTCTTTTTCTGCTTCCCGGGTTATATTATATGCATCTGTCTGCTTCCTGTTCGTTAGAAGCACAGAAAAACCGGTTTCTTGATTGAAAATTCATCATAATCGTAGACTGATGAATATAATAAAATAATAATAATAATAATATAATATAATAATATAATAATCGCAGCCTACATTCGAAAATGAGTATTGATGTTTCAAGTATTTCTTGTGATTCGGGGATTATTAATAAGACTAAGAGCAATACGTGATGACCCGCACATTCTGTTGGAGTCTTGCCAACTGGGGAAGTCGGACTCTGGGATTGGCATTTCTTCTAGCACGCCAATCATCTAAATATTAAGGGTGCATCCTCACAATGTTTTTAAAAACTTCATTTTTAAAAAAATACGTTTTAAGTTTTTGTTTTCAGCCTTTTCTTGTGCATTGCTCTTATCTATTTTAATACTCGTGTTCTTTTTTACGAACCGTTATCATATTGCAAAACCTCTGGTTAAAATGAAACTATCCAAATCTTCCAAGGTGAATTTAAAAAAAAATGCAAATCCTGATTTATGTGGTTTTGCTTATCCATCGAATTTTATTTCTTAGAGTGTCGTCACCTTTAGCTAAATAATGGACATCCCCGTTTTATTGTAAAGAAAAAAGGCGAGAAATATACAGCAGAAAACATATAAGAAAGAAAGAAAGAAAGAGAGTTGGTGGAAGAAGGAGAGAGAGAGAGAGAAGAGAGAGAGAGAGAGAGAGAGAAGAGAGGGAGGGGAGGGAGGGAGAGAGAGAGAAGAGGGGGTGAGCGCGCGGAAGAGTTAACGCTATCTGTTTCAACTAAAATTTAATGAAAAGAGGAAAAAGAAAAAAAGGTGTGTGCGTGTGTGTGTGTGTGTCTGTGAAGAGAGGAGAGAGAGAGAGAGAGAGAGAGAGAGAGAGAGAGAGAGAGAGAGAGAGAGGAGTAAAATCAAGATATATATTTGAACTTATATGCAATAGCTCTAAAGTAATATATTATACATTGTAATAATTAATCATCTACTCTGGTATATCCACAGGTTGCTAGTTGTTATTATTGCTAGCAAAAATATACCCCTTTTCGCCCGGCGCGCGTGTTTAAATTTTAATGTAATAGATATTAATTACATTAGAAAGACTAACAAACTAAATAAGAACGCAAACAAAAAGATTACACTATTTTCTTTTATTCTGATAATTGTATATAGAATCATCTATATATAATTATACAAAGGATTTCTTTTAATTCGTTTGAGATTAAACAATATTAGAAATTAATACACAAAAAATTATTCATCAAGCCCGGTTTTGGTTAAACTAGTAATGCAAATTATCCATACCATGTATTATATAACTTCATTTAAAAGAGATTTATAATCACATTGGCAGCTTTTAAACTCATTAATAAACATGGGTACTAGCTAGGCTTTATTAGAGGCATTGCTGATAAATAAGATGCTAATTAAATATGATTATTTTAATAATCATTAAAATATAACGTAATAACTAAGGGAAATGTGATATCGGTGGCTTTGGTTATAGACATACAGATACATATTAAGATTATTCACCAAAAGAAATTCTCGAGACATAATTGTATTCTCTTTGAAAATAAACTAAATTACAGGGGCGGATCAACTATGCGACCAAAAAAAAAATGAAGAAGAAAGTAAAGTAAAGTAGGCCGAGTGGCCTATTCTCAGTATCAACCGGACAGCACTAGACTAGCGCTAGACTAGGGATATTGTTTTTGCGTCTAAGGTTGGAGCGCCACACCTACCACCAGCTCCCCACTTTACCGCACAGATCCAAACTGAGGTTAGACTAACTATGCGCCGCAAATACTCCTTTGGGGAAGTTAGTTAAAAATCAACTGTCTTGAAAACCGCAGGCCTCTGCTCATTATTCTAGTCGATTTTAGTAATCTGTCATCTGAATGGTTTTAATAATTCATTGGAATTTTTAAAAGTTCTTCTAGCCTATGAGAATAATGATAACAATAATGGTGGGTAAAACTGTCACCCTCATGTTTCATGTTTTAAAGTTCATTTTTTTTTTTTTAGGTTTGGATATTTTTCCCAGCTTTTTCAGTTTTCTTTCAACTTTGCTCTATAATCTTCTTGGTCATCGACTTGGGCAGAGCTTCTTATCTGTAATGACATATATGTCTTTTAGCCTGGATTGGGTATTCCGTTCAAAGTAAGAGAATCGTAGGTATTGTATTTTCAACTCTGCACGCCACAGGTAGGATGTGACACAAGATTGCAAGTATAGGGCATCCAGTTAGAATTGAATCGCCACTTAGTAGTAATGGATCTGCGAAACTACCTTGCTAAACTCGATTGGATTCAATTTAGGTACAGTAGGTATTCCCCAACTCGTTGCCACGAATTGGATGTGACACAAGCTCGCAAATATGGGCCATCAAACGAGGATCAAACCTAGCTACTCTTTAGTAATGGATTAGCGAAATTAGCTTCTACCATTACAACCCACGATGGATGCCTTAAAATATATAATGTTTGGTTGTATCATAAGTCCTCCAACTTTCTTTACATTGATACGCCCATTAACAAAGAAACCGGAAACTGAATTGTGTATATATAAGGCTATACAAAGTATAGGCTTGGCAACCATGCATCTGGGTTATTTGATTGGCGGGAATGTGGCTGTCTAAATTACGGTTAACTTACAATGATTCGAGAAAATCTATAGCAATAAACTTGTTAGTGATATCCAATTATTAGCTAATCAGCATATATAGCTGTCATAGAGAACCTAAATAATGAGAATGGAATCGTCTGTTTTTCTTTATAGATAATGTCTGACGAAATCTCGGAAGAAAAAACACCAATGAACATTTGTATTTTATCATGTATACTTTATTCATTCATTTCGTTGGGATTTTCCTTTTCTTTAATTGTAAATAAAATTCAATCATTCCCCCCTCCCATATTATGTAAATATGGGATTAGTTTAGATCTTCATGGAGAGACTGGTACGTTTTAGTGACTGCAGTACGGACGCTTTTCAGAATAGAATGGTGAAAGGATTATTATAGTATGTTTTGGGTCAGTATATGGATCTAGTTAAGTTAAAGATAGGATTATGATGACCAGTCACTACCTCCATTTTACGACACATTTGATGTATTATACTTCAATATATACTATATGTGTATTATATGGAATACATGATATCATATAACTGTATACAAAAATGTACTAAGAACAACTAGATGGATACAAATATAATGTATAATGAACACGATTCCGTCAATTCTAGATATAAAATAACTCTAGACGGGTTGACATGCCGTTAGAATTAATCAATTGTCTTTATTTAAAAATATATGAATGTCGAAGAACGATCGCTGGTTGAATATCGTTTCCTCATGTAGAATAAATGTGAAAAAATTCACGACAAAGTAATAACAATATTTCATTGCCTGAGCAAACTTAACAGAGTAGAATACAAATATGACAAGGAAAAGCTTAGAGTTGTTGAACGAAATGTCCTAATATGAAAAGGAATCTTTAGTAGAGAAAGTGTTGAGTCCTTGTAATGTACCTGGTAGAGAATGAAAGTCTAAAGCATTCTATCGTGTACCATGCGACACGAGGTTGCTTGGGTGCAAAGCTCCCCAGTGCAATTGGCAAACAGGAACGCAACCCGTGCGCTGCTACTCCTTGTCGAGGCAGGAAGTGAGAGATAATTAAGAGAATTCGACTTTGGTGCGTTCCTTTTTATAAGTACTGTGATCACGCCACCTACTGGCTCTTGGCTAACACGGGAGATCATTACCTTTCGTGTCTCTAGTGTCAAATAATGGCAAGTAAGGGGTGTAATTCTTACATGTAGAACTTATTTACTATACTGACATTTTTTCAAGATGACTTCAAAAACTTTATTTTTTTTTTTAGTTTTTTTTAATAACTTTCCTGAGGAGACTCAAACAATAATTCTCTGAACATATATATTTGACAATAAAATTCCATGTTCTCATCTCTTACTGAAATGATGCATTTCGGAAACTATTCAATACATATATAAAGGGTAGTTGGTGTGTATGTATGTATGTATGTACGGAGAAAACGAATAAGTAAATATATATACACATTCACTACACCAGGCGGATTAACACAAGGTCTTTTTAGGTGGGGATTTTTATGGGCAACCAGCGAGGATCCAACTCATGATTCAGTAATAATGGATCT
The DNA here is from genome assembly GCA_023376005.1 of Doryteuthis pealeii. Lineage (NCBI taxonomy): Eukaryota > Metazoa > Mollusca > Cephalopoda > Myopsida > Loliginidae > Doryteuthis > Doryteuthis pealeii. The sequence goes on along the minus strand of CM042148.1, from coordinate 55,853,331 downwards.
GCGAGACTAACTTTTAAAAAGTTCCTCTACTGAGGCGACGCCGGGTAGCCCTTCTAGTATAAAGATATTTCTTGAAATATTTCCGCAAGCCTTTAATTTGACAATATTAAACATTAAAAAAATAAATAAAAAAATAAAAAAACGCTCACTAAACTGTATATCAATGGAATTTTAAAAAAATCAACGCGATCTATTTCTTTTTTTTAAAAAATCCCATACTCTTGAAAATAAAAAGATGTATCATCAAATATTTTCCTCTCTGGTATTCATCGTATTAAAGAGAAAAAAAGTGACAATTAATATCTTTGTGGATGAAATTTTCTAAGTCTGCTATTTGGCATGCCACTTCATCCAACACATATCTATGGGAGTCCCTGTTGCCAAGTAGTATGATACATTTACACTAAGCGCACTTAATTCACGGATCATCTAGTTGTCATAAAAAATACATTTGAATGCAAATGGGTCCCGTGACGTAGTGGCTAAGGTGCGGACTGCGACATCGTAGTAAGCGAGTTCGAACTCCAGTCGCGCTATTACTTTCACTTTCGGACTAATACTATTGGGAAAGGTATGAACTCCTTTACCCACCCCAGCTATGGTATATAGTGCCACTACTATTCTTCTACATGGGTAGCTTTGGCATTAAATAATCCACGGCGTTTATATGACATTAAGCAAAAACAAAAAGCCCAACCAACCCGTATCTACATTTTGAGCAGTTACGTCCTGGATCAAAGTTATATTCTTTAATATCATCTTTTAATTGAAGAATTTTGATAAATATGATAATTGATTCTTAGTAATAGGTATTGTAGTGGGCCGGTGGAAATGAATTCCGACCCCTACAAACAATATTTTTAAATGACGAAAATGAAAAGAATGCAAGCTAGACAAAAATGGAAGAACAACAAACATGATGTTCTACCAACACACAACAAATAAATTTATTCCGTGTCGTGGTCGGCAGAAGGTTGAATTGTCGACAGGTCGGTTCGAAATGGCCGGATAATTGTCGGCAGACAAGTTTATTTTATATGCCGGGGATAAAGTCCCATCTTGGTCATGGTAAGTCCTACTGTGTTGTTAATTTATAGTCAGCTTATTATTGTGTTACCAGCTCCGATTTGGTATTTTCTTTTGGCGGTAATGATTTTTGATCTCCTGGAATTTCAACGTATTTGTAAGCACACCACATGACTTGCATTATCCAATCAGATTCTAGAGATTGCTTAATTTTTGAATCTCGTTCGTCAAAATTGTGAAAGTTTTTGAATGTGGATAGGGTTATGGTTGGCGTGTCTTTTACGTTTTCTTTTTTTTGGTTATAAAATATAGAGTTTATCCTATAGTATAAATTACTAAAGCTATTGAGTGGATATTACGGACAAGTCCATTGCTAAAGGGTTTCTCAATATTTGTAGGCTAGCTCACTGATAAGATAAAAGAGAATTCTTCCAAGCCGTAGCAATGTCTGTGTACTATGTGGACCCTAAAAAGTGCTTAAAGATTACATGGGTGCTATATAAGGATGTTGCGCGCAGTCTTGAACAAATAATGGAAACTGCAAATCACAAGAAAACAACTGTACGATTATCTGCCTCCTATTACAAAACCATTCAAATAAAACGAACGAGACAAGCTGGACACTGCTGGAGAAGCAAGGACGAAGTCATAATGATGTTCTCTGTGGATAGCACACATGGGGACACAAGATTTGGCAGACCAGTAAAACTACATCATCACTCTGCGGATTCTGGATGCTGTATAGAAGACCTCTTAGAGACGATGAACGATAAAGTACGGAGAGAGGAGAGAGAGAGAGAGAGAGAGAGAGAGAGAGAGGAGAGAGAGAAGGGGGTCATTGGAACTGTGCTGACAGTACGACCTGATGATGATGATGATGATGATGATGATGAGAGTAAAATAGTAATTTACATCTCCAGTCAAAGACTCCTGTTTCGTGACTGCCAGGACTTTTATTGGGTATAGACTTTTGTATACAGTATTGATTTGAATGGTCATGTAAGAAAAATGATATTTGGTTATCACTTCTCGTACGACACAATATAGGAACAAGTCACGACGAGTGATACAAGGATATTTATTGCCTGAGTAATTAATAGATGAGAATACAAACATACAAATAAACATAAAAACATAAGACAGAGATAATAGCTTATACATTATTTTAGAGAAGAAATGACTTAATAGTATAATAGTCTTTTATAGCTAAATTCTTGAGGCTGCTGGTAACACTTACTGGTTTGAGCATGTTCACGTATGCCATGCACCGGAATCCTGGGGGGGCAAACCTCTTGTCTCGGAATATGAGTCACAGCTAAAGCGAGGGCTGGAGGGTCTACGAGACCTTTGACTTGGCACTTCCACTTTTATAAATCTACCTGCCACTAGTGCCTAACACTAGGACCGTTTGCCACTAAGGAATGTAATCCCTACAGCCAAATTCCAGTATTGTTTGAAACAATTCCCAATGAACTTACCAACCCAGGCATATCTACTTAGTACTCTTTCTACGAGGGCCGTTCTAAAAAGTTCTAAGCTCACACAGAGAAAAAGAGCCACTTCTTTATAAACTAGAAAAAACTAATTCAGATTCTGTCTTAATTTCTGTGCAGCGAGGCCCATACAAAGCTAAGAGGTGTGCCAAGTCTTAAAGTGGACAAAAACAGAGGCCCGAAAGTCATAAAGTATCTGGGTGAGGCTTAGAATTTTTTCAATGACCCTTGTAGTCATTAATAAGGATCCGCGCTTTCTTATCTATCTATCTATCTATCTATCTATCTATCTATGTACCTACTATTATCTATCTATCGATCTATCTAAAAGCGTTGTAACGTTTGCCTGTTTGTTGAAAAGTTCTAATAGAAAGAGAGGAAGAGGGTACTCAAACACACAGACACAATATTCTATGTTGAGTGTAAAGCAAGGCTCTTGGAATCTGCTAGTATATCACTACTACTAATTTATATTACTACTGGCTACTACTACTGGTTGAAAATGTTAGGGGTTCGCGTTTTTTTTTATTTGTTTTCTGTTTTTTTGTTGTAACAGAGCAGTTATGTTTTTCCTATTTTTAAATTAGTTTAAGTTCTATTTTATCTAGAACACAGATTCGTTGTATTAGTTATTATTTGGAATATCATTTATTAAACAATTCATTTTTGTAACAAATTCTTACTTATTTATCTTGACTTGATTCTTTAAGACATTTTCAAATCTTTTTTTTAAATTCTTTTTGGTGGTGGGTGTTGGTGTGGGGGTTGGGCTGAACATTTAGGGTTTCCTTTTTTCTAACGGAAGTAGATATTTTATTACTTCATGTGTATTAATTGGTTGAAATGATTTTTGTTATTGGGTTATTTTTGTTTAATGACATATTAACCCTTGTGCTTATTTTAATGCCAAAATCTTCTTTACACACACACAACACACACACACACACCACCACACACCACACATATATATATATATATATATATATATCATATTATATAATATATACCAAAGTCCAGAGAAGAAATCTTCCCTTACGCATAGGTTTTTTTTAAAAAACAACTTGTCGCAGTTTGAGAGCCTCATGTGTGTCTTATTGTTAGAGTCACAGAGCAAATTTATATAATATATATATATATATATATAATATATATAATATATATATATATGATTAATAAGCGAATAAGATTGTAGGTAAGATACTTTGGTTTGATTTTATAAACTGGTAGAAACAATTTTCATTAACTTCATGTGTATCAATAATTAGAAGAAAAATAACTTCATATTTAGTCATAAACTGGTGGTTATGTTTAGATTTTTTTATTAACTTCATGTGTATCAATAAATTGGTAGTAAATAATTTTGTTAGTTTTTGGTTTATAAGCCAGTCGAAATCGTAGGTATTACATCTCTTACTTGCAACGGTTCTCCGTTTAACCGCTGGGGTGGGGTGGGGGCACGAAAGGTAATTACCACCCGTGTCTGCCAATAGTCATTAGGTGGCGTGGCCGCCAGCATTATAAAGAAGACGCGGCAAAATCAAAACCTCTTTCAGCCCCATTCAGCCTCGATAGAAAAGACACACTTTAACGGGCGTCTCCTGTCCACCAATTGGAAAGGGGGAACCACGTGTCGTATGAAACATAATAGCATGCTTAACTTGTAAGTCTTTACACTTACAGTCTATAACAGCTACACATGAAGGACTCAACACTTTCTCCACTAAAGACTATTTAATTTCATAATAGGACATTTCGCTCATACACTCTATTTAAACTGTCTTGTATGCAAAAAAAAACAACACCAACCAACCAGCCACGCATCATTTCACCAGGGAGTGTGGCTTACTTTAACTCATTAATATTGAAGTGGTTCTTGAAGCAGGCGTAACTATTCCTAATTAAATAATATCATGCTCGATTACGTAGTAGTAAGTAAAAATAATAGACTTCATGATAAAAAAACTCAACTGATGAATAATGAAGAAATGAATTTGCTAAAATTTCTCAATACAGTATCACCATGTCGGCGGGGTTTAGAATATAGGAAATGAGAACAGGTTACTCCTGGATTGAATAAAGGGTTGGGTTTAAAATTCCGTGATGGCTCCCGATTACGACAAGAAGGTTCCCGGGTTCGAAAAGAGGGTTCCCGAGTTTCGAGAAGGCTCAAAGTCCCACAAGAAATACCTGAAGAAGGCGGAGGTCACATCGGCCGAAACGTTATACAGATACCATAAAGATGAGAACAATAGTCCGAATAATCCAAATAATACACAAAATTATTTCTACAATATATTGATACACATTGAGTGAATGAAAATCATTTCTAGCCAAATTCATAAAAAGCCCCCCCAAAAAAAAACCTAAACTCTTCTTCATATGGGTTGCTAGAGAGGGGGGGCCTGGGGGTCTTCATGTCCTTGGTATGACGTTAAACTGTATCTAATTATGAAGTTCCAATTCTGAGTCTGGGTAATGTGGAGCACCCCTTCGTCGCCAACTTTTCCCAAGGCCCACTCTGATCCGGAGTGTTAGTACATGTTTAGAGTCACATTTATGGATTAATAGAACAAACATGTTTATAAAAAAACTGAGTACTTCATCAAGAATGAATTTATTTAAACACTTTATCGACATTAAATGACCACCGTGTTTGATACGGCCGTAAAACAAAACAAACATTAAAAAAAAACAAATAAAAATATTTACCACACGTTATTGATACACGTGAAGTTAATAACAAATCTAACTTAACCAAACATGATCCATATATGGATCAAATTGTCGTCGTCGGGGTGGCTTAAAGTCGGTATCAGCCAGACAGCAAAGGAAGTCTATCCCTTTTCACTACACCAAGGAGATTGTTCTGAGTTGTCAGTAAATTTGTAAACAATATTGTGCAATCTATATATTATACTCGTATTCCTTAATTGTACGACGGTTACTATCTTGCAACACACTCTGGTTAAAAATGAGACGTCCAAATCGTCAAGATGAAATGCAAAAATGTAAATCCTGATTATCTACAGTTTGCTTATCCGCCGAATTGTCGTCACCCAGCTAATAATGGACCATTCCGTTTTTTTATATCAAACAAAAAAGGAATAAATGGCATGCTAACATAGAAAAATACAATAAGGAATAAAGAAAGAAAGAAGGGGAAAGATAGAGAGAGGGGGTGAGCGTGCAGAAGCGATGAAGCTAATTCGTTTCAATCAAACACAATGAAAAGATGAAAGAAAAGAAAAAAGAAAGAAAGAAAAGAAAAAAGGGTGTAAAGAGAGTTAAATCAAGAATTATACTTTTTACATATTGAACTATTTAGCGATAGCTCTTAAGTAAACATATCAAACGTTGTAATAATTAATTATATACTGTGGTATAGCCACAGGTCCTGCTAGTTTAAAAAAAAATTTTTATTAATCACTGAGTATATTGAAATGTTTGTAGCCAACTCTGAAGATTAAATACTGCACCCATTTATATTTTTATTACTAGCTTGACTGGTCGTAACGATCTGGTTAGTGCCCTGGCAAGCTGAACTTCACGCGTTTTAATGTATTGTATTATTTATTTTATATCTAATGGTAAGAAAATAAATAAAGAATAGACAGAGGAAATGTTTCAAGATCACAACACACCACAGACACAAAATTAAAAAAAAAAAAAACCGAAAGGGTAGGGAAAGAAGGAGAGAAGCAAAAGTAGCTAAACGCCCACGCATAGCGTAGAAAAAGATATCAAGCGTGGCCCAGACACTCCTTGCGACCTCGCCTTGCTTCACTTAATGTTCCCACCCAGGTCACCACAGTTATTGTGAGCCACTAAATTAACATTTGGAATTTTCTTTTAAATTCTGCAAATTAATTCATTTTCTGATTTGTTGTTAGAAAGTCCTACTGACTCTGACGCATGACAGGCGTCCCTAGCACTTTGGCGCCCTGGGCGACTGTCAGTGCACGTTGGCGGTACGCTAATATTGAGATTTCTTTCCGGGCCGACTCACCGCAGACTTTCGCAAAGAAGGTTATATCAAATATTTTTGGGTATTTTGCGATCGGGATAATGAAGTATTGTGCAGCACTCTAACTTCACATCTGGGAATTTTCTTTTTTTCTTCTTTCTTTTTCTTTAAAAATAAATTTCTAGACTTAATTAATTTTAGATTTGTACTTTGGAAAGGTCCTGACTGTCTCTGACAGATGATAGGCGCCTCTAGAAACGTGCGCCCCTGGGCGCTTGTCAGTGTGTGTTGTTGAATACCTTATATGAGAATTTTTTTTTACCGACTCACCGCAAATACTTTCGCAAAAGAAATTATATTCGCTATTTGTGGGTATTTTCAATCGGAATAAAGAACACACTGACATCCTATAAAGTATGAAGTATTTTAGGACGTAGCAAAGATTTCACACCTTCACTTGCTATTGTCCCCACCCACTTATACACTTTCTAGGTCTTATCATTAAATTTTTGATCATCTTAATATTGTGTCAATCATTACATACACCTATATATATAAGTATATATATCTATATATATATATATATGTGTGTGTGTGTGTGTGTGTGTGTGTATGTTATCGCTTGTGCTAATCCCGCAGTCTCATGAACTCTCTCTATTTGCCAACCGTCCCTCATAACCATTCAAAGTAAGACGAACGGACCGGATGGAGACAAAGACGAAGTCATAAGTAACGTTCTCTGTGGACACACGAGTATGGACCGATCAGCAAAATGCTTCAATCAGCTCTGTACGGATTCTGAATCCGCGCATGTCATTCAATATATATATATATATTTTAAATTAACTGCCATGATTATTCGAGAATTATAACGGTAATTTAATTTTTTAGGTCATATCAAATAAAAATCAAACGAAAATACGGTCAGGTAAATAGTGACTTTTTTAAAACAATTTTTTTTATATCTTCCTCTTAGCAAGGAGTGGAACATTTAGGTCAACGTGGCAGCGTTTAAATTCAATTTCATTACTCTGCCTATATGGAAGCGATTTTTGATCATAGAAAGCCTCCAAAAATTGATATCAAGTGCCCCGTTGGATGTCCAATTTTACCACCTCTACATTTAACACAATGAATCTTGAATAAAGAGGTATATTATTTCAAAATTTTTGAACCATTCAAAAGAATAAACACTAAAAAGTCCTGATTATTAAAAAAAATATTTTTCAAGCTTACGGAAATAATGAAATTATGAACGAAAAACATGTTTACATTTTCAACACCATTATCAATTGAAATGTAATGTAACAAAAACAAGTTATGAGTACCGGCTTTTAAAAAATCTATGAAAATCAATTAAGAGTCAAATTTTCACGAAACTATTTCGATACTTATTCATCATGTTAATGAAATTAGTTTAAAATGTTTTTTCCTAAAATATATTTAGGGGAAATATTTTTAAGAGTATCCCCACCGCCCATTTATTTTATGAAATCTGAAAACAATGAACAGAATAAAAAAACGGGATTTTATTTTGTTTTTATAAAAGATAAGAGTGAATATTATATCAAAAGATTCTGCTTTTGGAAACCGTATTTTTTTTTCTTGGCAATTCATTAAAGGCAAGTAAAAGTTTGAAAAAAGAATAATATGAATTTTTTTCAGAATTCATTTAAAAAAAAATTTTTTATACTAAAATAAATAATCAATATAAAACTTATAAAAAATCTTTTATCTGATATTATAATTTTATTATTCCATAAAAATGTAATGAAGGAAAATCCCGGGGTAAAATTTTCGCTTTTCACTAAAAATTTGCCAATATGTTTATAAAACAGGAAGAAAGAGTTAAAATAATCGGAACGAATAATAATGGTATGACTAAAAATGTTTTATCAACTTAACTTAGAGTATCAATAAAATATTGCGCTACACGTGTGTAATGAAGTGACTGAGAGACAGTAGAGATAACTTATCATGGTTGTGCTTGAAACCCGAAACTTTTAAGGGCTTGAACCCGCCTGAGTTTTTAAAGGAATATAAGAGCAGTACTCACTCTAAAAAGAGGGAACACAATGACTTATGTTGGTCTGCCTAACGTGACGACATGAAAAATAAATACAAATACTGATTCATCTTCTCAGCAAAATCAAATCGTTTAGACCAAATCCAATGCATAATCGGGCGGCATTTTCCGTCTATTTCCGTAAGAACTAGCCTGCAGTACGCTGAAAAAGCACGCTTTTTGTAAGGTTGGTGCCACTAGTTTACATAGAGAAAAATTTGGTGTCTTTTTTCTTAGGAGGAAGAAGCTCAGCAGTAGATATTTTTCCGCCCCGCTCCGTATTCTCTTCTTTAATAGGCGCTAATGTGTGCGTGTTTTCTTGGTTTTTTGTCGTCTAGGATCGACACCAACCATCAACGTTTTTTTTGGGCATCACCAAGTAGTTGAGATTTATATTTCTTTCTCCACCCCTTACCCAAGGAATTGAATTGAAAAGAAAAAAATAGCTGGTGCTCCCTTCCTCTTACTTCCAAATTCTTTCTCCTTCCTTGATGTTACCTCGGACACTTTCTCTCGGATCAACATTTCATCCACAACCACCATATATCTGTTTCCTTGTTTGTCCACTCAAAGGTGGTATATATTTTAAATTTTGACTACTTATTAAATTTATAGATTATCTTTTTTTAAAATTTAATTTTTTTTAAAATTTTTGGCTCGCATAACTCTACGTTTTTAATTTATCGCAAAAAAAAGTTGCGATAGTTTTCAGGGTTTAGTTTAAGTTTGCTGTTTTGAAGTAATCGCTGTTAGAGTTAATAGTTTATTCTTCATTTTTCTGATTTCTTTCTTCCATCATTTGCAGACCAAAATTATTCTTTTTATTTGTATCGGAAATAAGCAATCTGTTGCGATTCTTTTATAAGTTATAGTTTCTCATATGTTTGATTATAATTGTTGGCAGAACGCACTAGTCTTTCCGGGCGGGTAAATTGTCAACGATTCGTTTTATTTTTCTTTAACATATGCACTACGTTTTTTTATTTATTTATTTATTCTACTACAAAGAATCGATAATGGCTCAGTGGTGCATCTCTTCACACAAAATAAACGAAATCGTTGACAATTTACCCCGCCGGAGAGACTAGTCCCGTTCTGCAACAGTTATATAAACATTATGAGAAACTATAGACTTTATAAAAGAATCGAACAGATTGCTTATTTCCGATACAAATATAAGAATATTTTTGTCTGCAAATGATGGAAGGAAGAATCAGAAATGAAGAATAACATTACTCTAACAGCGATTACTCAAAACAGCAACTTCAACTAAACCTGAAAACTATCGCAACTTTTTTTGCCGATAAATTAAAAACGAGAGATTAGCGAGCCAAAAATTTTAAACAAATTAATTTTAAAAGATATCTATAAGATAAATAAGTACGTCAATTTAAAATATATACAACCTTTGAGTTGCTGACAAACAAGGAAGCAGATTTAATTGGTGTTTGTTTGATGAATGTTTGTATCCGACGAGAAAGTGTCCGAGGTAACACAAGAAGGAAAAGAATTGGAAGTAAAGAGGCAAGGAGCAGCCAGCTATTTTTCTTTTCAAGTCAAATTCCTTGGGTAAGGGTGGAGAAAGAAATATAAATTCAACTACTTGTGATGCCCAAAAAAAACGTTGATGGTGGTGTCGATCCTAGACGACAAAAACCAAGAAACACGCCACATGTACGCATATTAAGAAAGAGAATGACGAGGCGGGGCGATAAATATCTACGACTGAGCTTCTTCCTCCCTAGAAAAAGAACACCAAATTTTTCTCATGTAGAACTAGTGCTACCAACCTACAGAAAAGCGTGCTTTTTTTTTTTCAGCTACATGCAGCTATCTTACGGAAATAGACGGAAAATGCGACTTTGCACTTGACTGTGGTCTAAACGATTTCGATTTTGCTGAGCAAATGAAATCTAGTATTCGTTTTTATTTTTCAATTCGCTCAGTAGGCAGACAACATAGTCATTGTGTTCCCTCTTTTAAGAGTGAGTGAACTGGCTCTTTTATATCCTTTAAAAACTCAGGTCGGGTTCAAGCCTAAAGTTTGGGCTTCAAGCATCAACCATTATAAGTATGCTCTCTACTGTCTCTCAGTCCTTCACTTACAACACTGTAGCAAATTTATGATACTCCTAAAAGTTAAGTGATAAAACATTTTAGTCATTTACCATTATTATTCGTTCGTTATTTTAACTCTTTCTTCCTGTTATAAAATATTGGCAAATTTTTAGTGACGAAAATTTACCCCGGGATTTTCCTTTCATACATTTTATGGAATAATAAATTATATATCAGATAAAGATTTTTATAAGTTTCTCTATGTGATTATTTATTTTAGTATAAAAAAATTTTTTTTTTAAATGAATTCTGAAAAAAATCATATTATTCCTTTTTCAAACTTTTACTTGCCTTTTTAATTGAATTGCCAAGAAAAAAATAGTTTCCAAAGAAATCTTTTGATATAATTATTCACTCTTATCTTTATAGAAAACAAAATTAAAAATCGTTTTTTATCTGTTCATTTTTTCAGATTTCATAAAATGAAATGGGGGTGGGGATACCTCTTAAAAATATTTCCCCTAATATATTTAGGAAAAAACTATTTTAAACATAATTTCATTAACATGTGAATAAGTATCGAAATTTTCGTGAAAATTTGACTCTTAATTGATTTTTCATAGAATTTTTTTAAAAAGCCGGTACTCATACTTGTTTTTGGTTACATTACATTTCAATTGATTTAATGGTTTGAAAATGTAAACATGTTTTTCGTTCATAATTTTCATTATTTCCGTAAGCTGAAAATATTTTTTTAAATAATCAGGACTTTTAGTGTTTATTCTTTTGAATGGTTCAAAAATTTTTGAAAATAATTAACCTTTATTCAAGTTTCATTGTGTTAAATGTAGAGGTGGTAAATTGGACATCCCAACGGGGCACTTGATATCAATTTTGGAGGCTTTCTATCGATCAAAAATCGCTCCATATAGGCAGAGTAATGAAATTGATTTTGAAACGCTGCCACGTTGACCTAAAACTGTTCCACTCCTTGGCTAAGAGGAAGATATAAAAAAAATTGTTTAAAAGTCACTATTACTGACCCGTATTTTCTTGATTTTATTTGATATGACCTAAATTAAATTGACCGTATTAATTTCTCGAATAAAGTCATGGCATTAATTTAAAATATATATATATATATGAATGACATGCGCGGCATCCAGAATCCGTACAGAGCTGATTGAAGCAGGCTTTTGCTGATCGGTCCATACTCGTGTGTCCACAAGAGAACGTTACTTATGACTTCGTCTTTGTTTCTCCATCCGGTCTCGTTCGTTTACTTGAATGGTTTATGAGGGACGTTGGCAAGAGAGAGAGTCATGAGAGTCTGTGCTGATAGCACAGCATATACATACACACACACACACACACACACATATATATATATATTATATATATATATATATAGGTGTATGTAATGATTGACACAAATATAAGATGATCAAAAATTAATGATAATGACCTAGAAAGTGTATAAGTGGGTGGGGACAATAGCAAGTGAAGTGTGAAATCTTTGCTACTCCTTAAAATATTTCTACTTTATAGATGTCAGTGTGTTCGTTATTCCGATTGAAAAATACCCACAAATATTTGGATATAATTTCTTTTGCGAAAGTATGCGGTGAGTCGGTAAAAAAAATCTCATATTAAGGTATCAACAACACACACTGACAGTCGCCCAGGGCGCAACGTTCTAGAGGCGCCTATCATCTGTCAGAGACAGTAGGACTTTCCAAATACAAATAAAATTAATTAAGTAGAATTTATTTAAAAGAAAAGAGAAGAAGAAAAAAAGAAAATTCCCAGATGTGAAGTTAGAGTGCTCACAATAACTTCATTATACCGATCGCAAAATACCCACAAAATATTTGGATATAACTTCTTTTGCGAAAGTCTGCGGTGAGTCGGCGAAAGAAATCTCATATTAGCGTACCGCCAACGTGCACTGACAGTCGCCCAGGGCGCAAAGTGCTAGGGACGCCTGTCATGCGTCAGAGTCAGTAGGACTTTCTAACAACAAATCAGAAAATGAATTAATTATGCAGAATTTAAAAGAAAATTCCAAGATGTTAATTTAGTGTGCTCACAATAACTGTGGTGACCTGGGTGGGAACATAAGTGAAGCAAGGCGAGGTCGCAAGGAGTGTCTGGGCCACGCTTGATATCCTTTCTACGCTATGCGTGGGCGGTTTAGCTACTTTTGCTTCTCTCCTTCTTTCCCTACCCTTTTCGGTTTTTTTTTTTTTTAATTATTTGTGTCTGTGTGTGTTGTGATCTGAAACATTTCCTCTGTCTTATTCCTATTTTATTTTTCTTACCATTAGATATAAATAAATAATACAATACATTAAAACGCGCTGAAGTTCAGCTTGCCCAGGGCACTAACCAGATCGTTACGACCAGTCAAGCTAGTAATATATAAATGGGTGCAGTATTTTAATCTTCAGAGTGGCTACAAACATTTTCATATACTCAGTGATTAATAAAAATTTTTTTTTAAACTAGCAGGACCTGTGGCTATACCACAGTATGATAATTTAATTATTACAACGTTTGATATGTTTACTTAAGAGCTATCGCTAAATAGTTCAATATGTAAAAAGTATAATAGTCTTGATTTAACTCTCTTACACCCTTTTTTCTTTCTTTCTTTCTTTTTTCTTTTCTTTTCATCTTTTCATTGTGTTTGATTGAAACGAATTAGCTTCATCGCTTCTGCACGCTCACCCCCTCTCTCTATCTTTCCCCTTCTTTCTTTCTTTATTCCTTATTGTATTTTTCTATGTAGCATGTCCATTTTATTCCTTTTCTTTGTTTATGATAAAAACGGAATGGTCCATTATTTAGCTGAGGTGACGACAATTCGGCGGATAAGCAACTGTAGATAATCAGGATTTACATTTTTGCATTTCATCTTGGACGATTTGGACGGTCTCATTTTTAACCAGAGTGTGTTGCAAGATAGTAACCGTCGTACAATTAAGGAATACGAGTATTAATATATAGATTGCACAAATATTGTTTACAAATTTTACTGACAACATCAGAACAATCTCCTTGGTGTAGTGAAAAGGGGATAGACTTCCTTGCTGTCTGGCTTGATACCGACTTTAAGCCACCCCGACGACGACAATTTGATCCATATATGGGATCATGTTGGTTAAGTTAGATTTGTTATTAACTTCACGTGTATCAATAAACGTGTGGTAAATATTTTTATTTTTTTTTTTTTTAATGTTTGTTTTGTTTTACGGCGTATCAAACACGGTGGGTCATTTAATGTCGATAAAGTTTTTAAATAAATTCATTCTTGATGAGTACTCAGTTTTTTATAAACATGTTTGTTTCTATTTAATCCATAAATGTGACTCTAACATGTACTAACACTCCGGATCAGAGTGGGCCTGGGAATAATGGCGACGAAGGGGTGCTCCACATTACCCAGACCTCCAGAATTGGAACTTCATAATTAGATACAGTTTAACGTCATACCAAGGACATGAAGACCCCCAGGCCCCGCCTCTAGCACCCATATGATAAGAAGAGTTTGGTTTTTTTTTTGGGGGGGGCTTTTTATGAATTGGTAGAAATGATTTTCATTCACTCAATGTGTATCAATATATTGGTAGAAATAATTTTGTGTATTATTTGGATTATTCGGACTATTGTTCTCATCTTTATTGTTATCTGTATAACGTTTCGGCCGATGTGACCTCCGGCCTTCTTCAGGTATTTCTTGTGGGACTTTGGAGCCTTCTCGAACTCGGGAACCCTCTTTTTGAACCCGGGAACCTTCTTGTCGTAATCGGAGCCATCACGGAATTTTAAACCCAACCCTTTATTCAATCCACGGGAGTAACCTGTTCTCATTTCGCTATATTCTAAACCCCGCCGACATGGTGATACTGTATTGGAGAAATTTTAGTCAAATTCATTTTTCTTCATTATTCATCAGTTTGAGTTTTTTTTTATCATGAAGTCTATTATTTTTACTTACTACTACGTAATCGAGCATGATATTATTATTAATTAGGAATAGTTACGCCTAGCTTCAAGAACCACTTCAATATTAATGAGTTAAAGTAAGCCACACTCCCTGGTGAAATGATGCGTGGCTGGTTGGTTGGTTGTTGTTTTTTTTTTGCATACAAGACAGTTTAAATAGAGTTGTATGAGCGAAATGTCCTATTATGAAATTAAATTAGTCTTTAGTGGAGAAAGTGTTGAGTCCTTCATGTGTAGCTGTTATAGACTGTAAGTGTAAAGACTTACAAGTTAAGCATGCTATTATGTTCATACGACACGAGGTTCCCCCTTTCCAATTGGTGGACAGGGAGACGCCCGTTAAAGTGTGTCTTTCTTATCGAGGCTGAATGCGCTGAAAGAGGTTTTGATTTTGCTGCGTCTTCTTTTATAATGCTGGCGGCCACGCCACCTAATGACTATTGGCAGACACGGGTGGAGAACCGTTGCAAGTAAGAGATGTAATACCTACGATTTCGACTGGCTTATAAAACCAAACCAAACAAAATTATTTACTACCAATTTATTGATACACATGAAGTTAATAAAAAAATCTAACATAACCACCAGTTTATGACTACATATGAAGTTATTTCTTCTAATTTATTGATACACATGAAGTTAATGAAAATTGTTTCTACCAGTTTATAAAACAAACCAAAGTATCTACCTACAATCTATTCGCTTATTAATCATATATATATATATATATATATATATATATATATATATAATATATATAATTTGCTCTGTGACTCTAACATAAGAGCACAACATTGAGCTCTCAAACTGCGACAAGTTGTTTTAAAAAAAACCTATGTCGTAAGGAATTTCTTCTCTGGACTTTTGGATTATATATTATAATATTATATATATATATATATTATATATATATTATGTGTGTGTGTGTGTGTGTGTGTGTGTGTGTGTGTGTGTGTGTGTGTAAAGAAGATTTGGCATTAAATAAGCCACAAGGGTTAATATGTCATTAAACAAAATAACCAACTAACAAAATCATTTCAACCAATTAATACACATGAAGATAATAAAATATCTACTTCCGTTTGAAAAAAGGAAACCCTAAAATGTTCAGCCCAACCCCCACACCAAACACCCACCCACCAAAAAAGAATTAAAAAAAAGATTTGAAAATGTCTTAAAGAATCAAGTCAAGATAAATAAGTAAGAATTTTTGTTACAAAAATTAATTGTTTAATAAATGATATTTCCAAAATAAGTAACTAATACAACGAATCTGTGTTCTAGATAAAATATGAACTTAAACTAAAATTTAAAAATAGGAAAAACATAACTGCTTCTGTTACAACAAAAAAACAGAAAACAAATAAAAAAAACGCGAACCCCTAACATTTTCAACCAGTAGTAGTAGCAGTAGTAATATAAATATTAGTAGTAGTGATATTACTAGCAGATTCCAAGAGCCTTGCTTTACACTCAACATAGAATATTGTGTCTGTGTGTTTGAGTACCCTCTTCCTCTCTTTCTATTAGAACTTTTCAACAAACAGGCAAACGTTACAACGGCTTTTAGATAGATCGATAGATAGATAAATAGGTAGGTACATAGATAGATAGATAGATAGATAGATAGATAGATAAGAAAGCGCGGATCCTTATTAATGACTTACAAGGGTCATTGAAAAAATTCTAAGCCTCACCCAGATACTTTATGACTTTTCGGGCCTCTGTTTTGTCCACTTTAAGACTTTTGGCACACCTCTTAGCTTTGTATGGGCCTCGCTGCACAGAAATTAAGACAGAAATCTGAATTAGTTTTTCTAGTTTTATAAAGAAGTGGCTCTTTTTTCTCTGTGTGAGGCTTAGAACTTTTTAGAACGGCCCTCGTAGAAAGAGTACTAAGTAGATATGCCTGGGTTGGTAAGTTCATTGGGAATTGTTCAAACAATACTGGAATTTGGCTGTAGGGATTACATTCCTTAGTGGCAACGGTTCTAGTGTTAGGCACTAGGTGGCAGGTAGATTTATAAAAGTGGAAGTGCCAAAGTCAAAGGTCTCGTAGACCCTCCAGCCCTAGCTTTAGCTGTGACTCATATTCCGAGGACAAGAGGTTTCCCCCCCAGGTATTCCGGGTGCATGGCATACGTGAACATGCTCAAACCAGTAAGTGTTACCAGCAGCCTCAAGAATTTAGCTATAAAAGACTATTATACTATTAAGTCATTTCTTCTCTAAATATATGTATAAGCTATTATTTCTGTCTTTATGTTTTTTATGTTTATTTTGTATGTTTTGTATTCTCATCTATTAAGTTTGCTCTGGCAATAAATATCCTTGATATCACTTCGTCGTGACTTGTTCCTATATTTGTGTCGTACGAGGAAGTGATAACCAAATATCATTTTTCTACATGACCATTCAAATCAATACTGTATACAAAAGTCTATACCCAATAAAATCCTGGCAGTCACGAAACAGGAGTCTTTGACTGGAGATGTAAATTACTATTTACTCATCATCATCATCATCATCATCATCATCAGGTCGTACTGTCAGCACAGATTCCAATGACCCCCCCCTCCCTCTCTCTCTCTCTCTCTCTCTCTCTCTCTCTCTCTCTCTCTCCGTACTTTATCGTTCATCGTCACTAAGAGGTCTTCTTATACAGCATCCAGAATCCACAGAGCTGATTGATGTAGGTTTTGATGGTCGGCCAAAATCTGTGTCCCCATGTGTGCGTATCCACAGGAGAACATCACTTATGACTTCGTCCTTGCTTCTCCAGCAGTGTCCAGCTTGTCTCGTTCGTTTTATTTGAATGGTTTGTGTAATAGGAGGCAGATAATCGTACAGTTGTTTTCTTGTGATTTGCAGTTTCCATTATTTGTTCAAGACTGCGCGCAACATCCTTATATAGCACCCATGTAATCTTTAAGCACTTTGTTAGGGTCCACATAGTACACTGACATTGCTACGGCTTGGAAGAATTCTCTTTTTATCTTATCAGTGAGCTAGCCTACAATTATTGAGAAACCCTTTAGCAATGGACTTGTCCGTAATATCCACTCAATAGCTAATTAGTAATTATACTATAGGATAAACTCCTATATTTTATAACCAATAAAAATAAAACGTAAAAGACGCGCCAACCATAACTCCTATCCACATTCAAAAACTTTCACAATTTTTGACGAACGAGATTCAAAAAATTAAGCAATCTCTAGAATCTGATTGGATAATGCAAGTCATGTGGTGTGCTTACAAATACGTTGAAATTCCAGGAGATCATAAATCATTACCGCCAAAAAGAAAAATACCAAATCGGAGCTGGTAAACACATATATAAGCTGACTATAAATTAACAACACAGTAGGGACTTTACCCATGACCAAGATGGGACTTTATCCCCGGCATATAAAATGAAACTTGTCTGCCGACAATTATCCGGCCATTCGAACCGACCTGTCGACAATTCAACCTTCTGCCGACCACGACACGGAATAAATTTATTTGTTGTTGTTGTTGGTAGAACATCATGTTTGTTGTTCTTCCATTTTTGTCTAGCTTGCATTCTTTTCATTTTTCGTCATTTAAAATATTGTTTGTAGGGGTCGGAATTCATTTCCACCGGCCCACTACAATACCTATTACGAAGAATCAATTATCATTATTTATCAAAATTCTTCAATTAAAAGATGATATTAAAGAATATAACTTTGATCCAGGACGTAACTGCTCAAAATGTAGATACGGGTTGGTTTGGGGCTTTTTGTTTTTGCTTAATGTCATATAAACCGCCGTGGATTATTTAATGCCAAAGCTACCCATGTAGAAGAATAGTAGTGGCACTATATACCCCATAGCTGGGGTGGGGTAAAGGAGTTCATACCTTTCCCAATAGTATTAGTCCGAAAGTGAAAGTAATAGCGCGACTGGAGTTCGAACTCGCTTACTACGATGTCGCAGTCCAGCACCTTAGCCACTACGTCACGGGGATCCATTTGCATTCAAATGTATTTTTATGACAACTAGATGATCCGTGAATTAAGTGCGCTTAGTGTAAATGTTATCATACTACTTGGCAACAGGGACTCCCATAGATATGTGTTGGATGAAGTGGCATGCCAAATAGCAGACTTAGAAAATTTCATCCACAAAGATATTAATTTGTCACTTTTTTTTTCTCTTTAATACGATGATTATACCAGAGAGGAAAAATATTTGATGATACATCTTTTTATTTTCAAGAGTATGGGATTTTTTAAAAAAAGAAATAGATCGCGTTGATTTTTTTAAATTCCATTGGATACTACAGTTTAGTGAGCGTTTTTTTATTTTTTTTATTTATTTTTTTTAATGTTTAATATTGTCAAATTAAAGGCTTGCGGAAATTATTCAAGAAATATCTTTATACTAGAAGTGGCTACCCGGCGTCGCCTCAGTAGAGGGGAACTTTTTAAAAAGTTAGTCTCGCAGATCCATTATTACTGAATCATGAGTTGGATCCTCGCTGGTTGCCCCATAAAAATCCCCACCTAAAAAAGACCTTGTGTTAATCCGGCCTGGTGGTAGTGAATGTGTATATATATTTACTTATTCGTTTTCTCCGTACATACATACATACATACACACCAACTACCCTTTATATATGTATTGAATAGTTTCCGAAATGCATCATTTCAGTAAGAGATGAGAACATGGAATTTTATTGTCAAATATATATGTTCAGAGAATTATTGTTTGAGTCTCCTCAGGAAAGTTATTAAAAAAAACTAAAAAAAAACTAAAGTTTTTGAAGTCATCTTGAAAAATGTCAGTATAGTAAATAAGTTCTACATGTAAGAATTACATCCCTTACTTGCCATTATTTGACACTAGGAGACACGAAAGGTAATGATCTCCCGTGTTAGCCAAGAGCCAGTAGGTGGCGTGATCAACAGTACTTATAAAAAGGAACGCACCAAAGTCGAATTCTCTTAATTATCTCTCACCTTCCTGCCTCGACAAGGAGTAGCAGCGCACGGGTTGCGTTCCTGTTTGCCAATTGCACTGGGGAGCTTTGCACCCAAGCAACCTCGTGTCGCATGGTACACGATAGAATGCTTTAGACTTTCATTCTCTACCAGGTACATTACAAGGACTCAACACTTTCTCTACTAAAGATTCCTTTTCATATTAGGACATTTCGTTCAACAACTCTAAGCTTTGTCTATAACTTTTTCTCAGGCAATTTATTCTACATGAGGAAACGATATTCAACTAGCGATCGTTCTTCGACATTCATATATTTTTAAATAAAGACAATTGATTAATTCTAACGGCATGTCAACCCGTCTAGAGTTATTTTATATCTAGAATTGACGGAATCGTGTTCATTATACATTTATATTTGTATCCATCTAGTTGTTTCTTAGTACATTTTTGTATACAGTTATATGATATCATGTATTCCCATATAATACACATATAGTATATATTGAAGTATAATACATCAAATGTGGTCGTAAAATGGAGGTAGTGACTGGTCATCATAATCCTATCTTTAACTTAACTAGATCCATATACTGACCCAAAACATACTATAATAATCCTTTCACCATTCTATTCTGAAAAGCGTCCGTACTGCAGTCACTAAAACGTACCAGTCTCTCCATGAAGATCTAAACTAATCCCATATTTACATAATTATGAGGGAGGGGGGAATGATTGAATTTTATTTACAATTAAAAGAAAAGGAAATCCCCAACGAAATGAATGAATAAAGCATACATGATAAAATACAAATGTTCATTGGTGTTTTTCTCTTCCGAGATTTCGTCAGACATTATCTATAAGAAAAACAGACGATTCCATTCTCATTATTTAGGTTCTCTATGACAGCTATATATGCTGATTAGCTAATAATTGGATATCACTAACAAGTTTATTGCTATAGATTTTCTCAATCATTGTAAGTTAACCGTAATTTAGACAGCCACATTCCCGCCAATCAAATAACCCAGATGCATGGTTGCCAAGCCTATACTTTGTATAGCCTTATATATACACAATTCAGTTTCCGGTTTCTTTGTTTAATGGCGTATCAATGTAAAGAAAGTTGGAGGACTTATGATCACCAACCACATTATATATTTTAAAGGCATCCCATCGTGGTGTAATGGTTAGTAAGCTAATTTCGCTAATCCATTACTAAAGAGTAGCTAGTTTGATCCTCGTTGGATGGCCCATATTTGTTAGCTTGTGTCACATCCAATTCGTGGCGAACGGGTTGGGAGAATACCTACTGTGACCTAAATTGAATCCAATCGTGGTTAGCAAGGTAGTTTCGCAGATCCATTGCTACTAAGTGGCGATTCAATTCTAACTGGATGCCCTATACTTGCAATCTTGTGTCACATCCTACCTGTGGCGTGCAGGTTGAATAGATACCTATACGATTCTCTTGTACTTTGAACGGAATACCCAATCCAGGCTAAAAGACATGTTGTCATTACAGATAAGAAGCTCTGCCCAAGTCGATGACCAAGCAGATTATAGAGCAAAGTTGAAAGAAAACTGAAAAAGCTGGAAAAATATCCAAACCTAAAAAAAAAAAAATGAACTGTAAAACATTGAAACATGAGGGTGACAGTTTTACCCACCATTATTGTTATCATTATCTCATAGGGCTAGAAGAACTTTTAAAAATTCCAATGAATTATTAAAACCATTCAGATGACAGTATTACTAAAATCGACTAGAATAATGAGCAGAGGCCTGCGGTTTTCAAGACAGTTGATTTTTAACTAACTTCCCCAAAGGAGTATTTTGCGGCGCATAGTTAGTCTAACCTCAGTTTGGATCTGTGCGGTAAAGTGGGGAGCTGGTGGTAGGTGTGGCGCGCCAACTTAGACGCAAAAACAATATCCCTAGTCTAGCGCTAGTCTAGTGCTGTCCGGTTGATACTGAGAATAGGCCACTCGGCCTACTTTACTTTACTTTTCTTCTTCATTTTTTTTTTTTTTGGTCGCATTGTTGATCCGCCCCTGTAATTTAGTTTATTTTCAAAGAGAATACAATTATGTTCGAGAATTTCTTTTGTGAATAATCTTAATATGTATCTGTATGTCTATAACCAAAGCCACCGATATCACATTTCCCTTAGTTATTTACGTTATATTTTTAATGATTATTAAATAATCATGATTTAATTAGCATCTTATTTATCAGCAATGCCTCTAATAAAGCCTAGCTGAGTACCCATGTTATTAATGAGTTTAAAAAGCTGCAATGTGTATTATAAATCTCTTTTAAATGAAGGTTTATATAATACATGGTATGGATAATTTGCATACTAGTTTACCAAAACCGGGCTTGATGAATAATTATTTTGTGTTATTAATTTCTAATATTGTTTAATTCTCAAACGAATTAAAAGAAATCCTTTGTATAATTGTATATAGATGATTTCTATATACAATTATCAGAATAAAAGGAAAATTAGTGTAATCTTTTTGTTTGCGTTCTTATTTAGTTTTGTTAGTCTTTCTAATGTAATGTAATATCTTATTACATTAAAATTTAAACACGCGCGCCCGGCGAAGGGGGTATATTTTTGCTAGCAATAATAACAACTAGCAGGACCTGTGGATATACCAGAGTATGATGATTTAATTATTACAATGTATAATATATTTACTTTAGAGCTATTGCATATAGTTCAATAATATATCTTGATTTTACTCTCTCTCTCTCTCTCTCTCTCTCTCTCTCTCTCTCTCTCTCTCTCTCTCTCTCTCACACACACACACACACACACACACACACACTTTTTTTCTTTTTTCCTTCTTTTCATTAAATTTAGTTGAAACAGATTAGCGTTAACTCTTCCGCTTGCTCAGCCTCTCTCTCTCTCTCTCTCCTCTCTCTCTCTCTCTCTCTCTCTCTCTCTCTCTCTCTCTCCCACAACTCTCTTTCTTTCTTCTTTCTTATATGTTTTCTGTGTATATTTCTCGCCTTTTTTCTTTACAATAAAAACGGGATGGTCCATTATTTAGCTAAGGTGACGACACTCATAAGAAATAAAAATTCGATGGATAAGCAAAACCACATAATCAGGATTTGCATTTTTTTTTAAATTTCACCTTGGAAGATTTGGATAGTTTCATTTTAACCAGAGGGTTTTGCAATATGATAACGGTCGTACAATTAAAGAACACGAGTATTAATATATAGATAAGAGCAGATGCACAGAAAAGGCTGAAAACAAAACTTAAAACGTATTTTTTTAAAAATGAAGTTTAAAACATTGTGAGGATGCACCCTTAATATTTAGATGATTGGCGTGCTAGAAGAAATGCCAATTCCCAGAGTCCGACTTCCCCAGTGGCAAGACTCCAACAGAATGTGCGGGTCATCACGTATTGCTCTTAGTCTTATTAATAATCCCCGAACTCACAAGAAATACTGAAACATCAATACTCATTTCGAATGTAGGCTGCGATTATTATTATTATTATTATTATTATTATTATTATTCATCACGATTATGATGATCATCAAGATAACCGGTTTTTCCTGTTGCTTCTAACGAACAGGAAGCAGACAGATGCATATAAATATAACCCGGGAAGCAGAAAAAGAAAGTGAAAAGTTGACTGTATCGTGGCAAACGTCTCATGAAGTAGCCGACTCTAAAGCAGCGTAGTAATATACGGCGGTCTGCACTCCTTTTTTATGCATTCACTTGTCGGTATAGCCCAGTAGTTGAGCAATGGGCTAAGGAACAGTGACACAATTGTTTGTGACATCTTGAAAAATAATAATAATAATAATAATAATAATAATAATAATAATAATAATAATAATAATAATAAGAAGAAGAAGAAGAAGAAGAAGAACAACAACAACAACAACAACCACAACCACTACCATGAATAGTATAATGAACGACTTTTTAATACTAATTTTCGTTTATTAATTGTCGTTCTTTTGTGGGGATTAAAATTAAATTTAGATCTAAAAAATAACAAACTCCCATGAGCCTTTACTGGAAGAACCCTCCGCGCATGTGCGGAGAAAAGGACCCACTTCCCACCCCAAAGAGAATCTCTCGGCCATTCGAGTTTAGAACAAGACACTACTACTGACCAGGGAGAAATTTCCTTGGCATGTGGTGGCTATGTCCAGTGAATAAAGCCTAAATCATAGAACCACCTTTTGTCTTTGTCTCCCTCTTTTCGTTCCTTTTCGTTCGTTGCTTTTCAGCGCGACCACCAAATAAAATGGGGTGAAATGCAAAACCCTAGGAATACGCAACAAGAATAAACACAGCCACCTTTAAACCTAAAACACAAACCTCTTGCTACTTCATACATTACATTAATTCGTTTGGTGGTGGGTGGTTTGGTTTGTTTTGTTTCTTTGTTTAATGACATATCAACCTTCTTGGATTATTTAATGTTAAAGCCATTATTGTAGAAGAACAGTACTAGTACTATTTACCCCATAGCTGGAGGCATGAAGTGGTTCATGCCTTTCCCACGGGTATTAGTAGGAAAGTGGACTCAATAGCGCGACTGGAGTTCGAACTCGCTTACTACGATGTCGCGGTTCAGCACGTTAGCCACAGTTAGAATGCGGTGGCTGAGGGTCTTCGTGTCCTGGGAATGAGGTTAAACTCTATCTGATGGTGAGGTTCCAGTTTTGGAGGTTTGGGAATGTGGAGCACCCCTTCATCACCATTGTTCCCTGGTCTACTCTGACCCGGAGTGGTAGTACCTGTTAGGGTCCCATCTATGGGTTAAATAGAAAAAACATGAGTTTATTAAAAAAAATTGAGTATCCATTAAGAATTGATTTATTTCAAAACTTTGTCGTCATTAAATGACCCACTGAGGTTGATATGCCGTAAAACAAGCGAAACCAAACCAAACCAGACTTAGAAAATTTCATCCACAAAGTTATTAATAGGTCACTTTTTTCTCTAACACGATGTTTATCCCAGAGGGGAGAAGAAATTTGATGATGCATCTTTTATTGTCAAGAGTATGGAATTTTTTCAAACTCGCGTACAGTACGCTAGTCACTATGTCAAGAGGACTCCCTCTAAACCCTATTTTATATTCTTAGAATTTACTCAACTTTGTCTGGTACACAGGGTTTTGGTTGCTTACAGTAACTGCTTTTACTAAGAAGTCATTCTGTGACTTGTATCGTTATTGGAATATATTCATATTTCCCCTGGTGGTGAAGGAAAGTTAAATTTGGTTATAGGGGTACATCAAGTGAAAAGTTTGTTAAACACTGGGGTTTGTGAAGCCCTGGGGTTTGTGACGCCCTGGGGAAGCGCGGTGGTGTATTGGTTAGAATCGAATGAAATGGACTCGTCGACCCGAGTTCAATTCCTGGACGAAGCCACAGTTCACATAGCGCTAATACCCTTGGGAAAGGTATGAATCCAACTATTCCCCCTCCAGTCCAGCTATGGGTAAATAGTAGGGCAGACTGGGCTCTTTAACCTTGGTTAGGCAACCAGTCTGGGAGAAGGAAAACTCTGAATTCAAACCTGGTCACTACTAGAATAGGCTCAGGCCTACTTAGTGATATATTTCAATTTAAAAAATAAAATTAGACCTTGAATGAAATACTGACTTTTGATTCAAAAGACGAACCTATTTCTATTGTTTCATCTATAAAAAAAATCTCATAAAACAAGGAGTTTCATGGTAACAAAGTGACTTAATTTATCTACGGTTAGGAGTATCTACGGGTAGGAGTATCTCAGCTTGTGGTGTAAACGAGAAAAAAATCAGTGCTTGGTTCATGTTTCGACTAGACTTTATGTTGAAATTTGATAAGTACGAATTTTCTCTGTTTTGGTAACTGATGTTTGTTTTTTTCATCAAGATTCACAAGGGAGAATTTTACATTTTCAGGTCAATATGTTCTGTGTCAAACTGTTTTTGAGATAATGTCAATACGAGTGGGTGGTACTAGGTATTATATACAAGAGTAACTGAACGTTATTCGTCGAGATATAGACGAAACAAAACAGTGCAGAAGCACGGCTGTGGGGTGTTCTTAAGGATTGCAATATATTACACTTTACTCATTGTGAGGTCGACCAGAATACGACGATTTCTGAGAGTATACTCTAAGCCCCGCCGACTTCTAAATCTGCATCAATGATTTGGTTTGGTTTCTTTGTTTAATAGCATATCAATCTTTTTGGGTTATTTAATGTCAAAGCCATCTTTGTAGAAGAGTCGTAGTGGTACTATTTAACCAATAGCGGGAGGGATGAGTGGGTTCATACCTTTCTCAAGAGTATTAGTCTGTAAGTGAACGTTATAGTTCGAACTCGCTTACAACGATGTCACAATCCAGAACGTTAGCCACTACGATATAGACAAAACAAAATGGTAAAGTAAAACGGTTGAGGTTGCCTTTAAGAACACCTAAAACGAGATATGGCTGCAATATTTTACACTTTGCTCATTGTGATATCGACCAGAATACACCGATTTCTGAGAATGAATATGATCTTTTTTGGTGGGCCTCATATAATTTCCCAGGTTAAAAGGTAGGCAATTAAATTCGGATGAAGAAGACAACAACAATTAAAGATAAAAAAAAAACATATATTCAGAAAGGTAGAAATTGCAAACTTAATGGCGTTTGCGACCTGACTTATCTGCTTTTAAGTTTTGGGAGCGACTGGATTTAGAAGTCTCGCTGCTATCGGATCAATCCTATAAGTGACTTCGTCATGGAATTCAATTTAGGTACCAATATTGTATATTGGCGATTTCGACCCCTGGTACCAAGAGCAGATAATTAATCCCTAATCTTTCCAATATATATTCTAATCCCCGCCGACTTCTAATCAGCACCAATGGTTTGGTTTCTTTGTTTAATGGCATTTCAGGCTTTTGGGGTTATTTAATGTCAAAGCCATCCTTGTAGAAGAACAGTAGGTGAACTATTTAACCAATAGCTGGAAGGATGAAAGAGTTCATACCTTTATCAATGGTATCAGTCTGTAAGTGAACGTAATAGCACGACTGTTGTTCGAACTCGCTTACAACGATGTCACAGTCTAGCACGTTAGCCACCACGCACTTTACACAAAATGGTAAAGGAGCACGGCTGTGGTTGTTTTTAAGGATTCCTAAACCAACTGACTTATGACTGCAATATTTTACACTTTACTTATTGCGATGTCCACCAGAATACAATGATTTCTGAGTGTATCTTTGAAGTCCTGCCGACTACCCAATATTCAAAGACACTCTCAGAAATCATTGTAAAGATAGATTATTTGTATCTATATATTAGTACTTTTGTTACTTAATCTTCCGAGAGTTATCATCTTGCAACACCATCTGATTAAAAATGAGACCGTCCAAATCGTCCAAGATGAAATGCAAAAATGTAAATCCTGATTATCTGGTGTTGCTTATCCACCGAATTCTTATTTCTTATGTGCGTCGCCACCTCAGCTAAATATTGAACCGTTCCGTTTTTTTTTCATAAAAAAGAAAGGGAAAGAAAAAGATATGCGAACATAAAAAATATAAGAAAGAAAATAGGGGAAATATAGAGATAGGGGGTGAGCGTACGGAAGCGATAACGCTAATCTGTTTTAATCGAACATAAGGAAAAGATAAAAAGAAGGAAAGAAAGAGAAAAAAGTGTGAGAGATAGAGAGTTAAATCAAGATTATCATACTTTTTACATATTGAACTATTCTGCAATAGCTCATATCAAACATATCAAACATTGTAATAATTAAATTATCATACTGGGGTATATCCACAGGTCCTGCTAATTAAGAATAGTTACTTGAAGCTAAGAAATAAAATTTTTGAGATTTATTAGAAAAGTTGGACTTGGGTTTAAGACCCCTAAACAAGCCATTGAAGGCACCTATATTGATAAAAATACTTATTCATAGATAAGGTGAACATTTGCTAACAGGTACAGTTCTCGTGATGAAGATGACCAGAACATTGTTGTGAAGAGAGATTATCTTCACTACTTGAAAAAATACATCAGATTTGAAAGAAAAAAGGCATAAAAACATGTCCGAACAGGTGAGTACTTGTTTCAGGGATGTTCAAATTGGTGATGTTGTTACCATGGGAGAATCCTGACCTCTCAGTAAAACAGTCAGATTTAATATCCTGAAGGTTTCTAAGGGTTTATCTGGAAAGAAATCTTTCTCAAAATTACAAGACATCTATAATTGCCTAAATAAATAAAAGATGGTTGTTTACTAAGAATTATTATTGGGTACTTGATGTATTTGTTAGTGAATTATGTTGACTCTCAACTCGTGTAGGAGTAAAACCATTTCATGTTCTTTTTTTTCATACTTGAGTGCCAGTAGCATTTGACACTGTATCCTAGTGTTTTCTCAGATGACTCACCAGGCCAGCCCTGGAGAGACATACGCTTCCACATAAACTACATGTTGGAACTTCTCCACTTTGAATGTTGTTGGACTAAAATTCACCCTTTCTAATTTTTGGTGTTTAATTTGGTTGGACTCAAATTCTTTCACAGACTGGTAGATGGTGGCTCTCCAGTCAGGTCTGTTACAAACTAGCTTCTCCCAGTCCTCTACAACAATAGTAGCATTCTTCAGAGTGTCTGTCCTCAAACCTCAATTTGGGTTTGCACTGACGACGTTTACCAGTTGGGATTTCCACGTAAAATAGTTGTTTGGGGATTCGGCAATCATTCATTGAAGCCACATAACTGTGTTCAAACAAATGACTGTTATCGAATAAAGAATAATTACTTGTAACCATTCTTATAGCAGCCCGTTGCAGACGACGATGACGTCACTCCATGTCGTTGATTAGTTATGAACTTTCTGATGGCTAATTATTCCAATTCTCGACTTACAGATGCGGTCACACACATTGCAAGGGAAATTTCCATCTGCCTTCTTTTGTACATGACGACGTCGTTGTTCTGCAGCCCTATTGAGTTCAATATTGAGCCCATCAGTTCCTGTGTGGCAAATTTCGCCAACCTTGTCTGTTGGAGGCCATGTCTTCTAAACTTGAAGGTGTAATGGCGCAGTTCTTCAAAGTGGTCTTCATATGGTTTTAACCATATAATTATTAGTATTAAATAGGAGTGATTGGGATCATACAAAACCCTTAAGAAACGACTACACAAAATATGAACATACAATGAATGTGATTCACTTATCTTTTGGCATAAAATAACCCTAGACAGATTGACATGCCGTTAAAAGCAGTCAATCAATCATTGGGCTGATTTATACATATCCCCACTTACATGTACATATCTTAAAAGCTGAGATGAAATATATGGAAGGTAAATTTTAAAATTATATATATATATATATATATATATATATATATATATATATATATATATACGCATGTTCCTAAATCTTCCGTCCGTTATCATCATGAAACACACTTTAGTTAAAAATGAGACCGTCCAAATCGTCGAAAATGCAATGCAAAAATGTAAATCCAGATAATCTGATACCGCTTAATCGCAAATTATTTATTTGTCTCATTTTATTTCACCTAATTATAAAAATAAAATATTCCAAAGGGTCTTGTCTCGCTTAAATGCCCAATGTAAAATTAAAATGAATTGAAAAAAAAAAGAAGTTAGATGTTTGTTTTATTTGTAATATTGAAATTGTGAATTACAGAGGATATTTTGGTAATTTTGATCTCATGTCGTCCTAAACTCTTGCCCTAATTTACGCTGTGCAACTATATAGATCTTGAAATTTCTGTAGAA
>CM042148.1:55786442-55818942 GCA_023376005.1 Doryteuthis pealeii | reverse complement strand
TTACATTTTCACTTCGCGCTCATACCCTGAATCCGTATCCCCACTCCACAGCTAAATGATAGGTCAGACCGAACTCCTTATCTTTGATACAGTAACAGGTCTAGGGCAGGGAATGCTCTGAATTAAAACCAGCTGTACTCTGCTTAAAAATTGACCTTGTGTCACTTCTTCCCTCGGTGGTAGTGGTTGGGTAATACATACACCCCTACTATAAATTCACCTGTCTTTTGTCAGCCAGTCTGTCATTGTATTTTTTCAAATTATGTATACCAATATTTTCTGCGGTTACTAATGAAACTGCAAAACATGTTTTGCATACAATTTCTTGAAAATGAAGAAATAAAAAATAAAAAAACGAATAAGAATTAAAAAAACAAAAAAACAAAGACAAATAACAACAAAAACCAACAAAAATAAAACGAAACAAAACAAAACACAAAGTATGTAAAAATAAACAAAAAAACAATGTAAAAATTAACAAAACCAAACAACAACATCAACAACAACAACAACAACAACTGAGGTGGTCACTACTAGAATAGGCTCAGTCCTAATTAGTGATCATCCTCCACACATTACTACAACAATCAACATTATGTTTTATTTTTGTTTTGTTTTGTTTTATGTAACATTGTTTTTATTGTGTAATGTGTGAAAATAAACCATTGTCTTTTCTTGTCTTGTCTTTGACAGACACAAAAAAAGGGTTTTAGCCAGAGGCTCAAATTAGAATGCAATTGTCAGGGCCGTTGCTAGGGTCTCATCGGCCCCCTTCGAATCTATAATACAAGGCCCCCACTCTACTACGTCAATTTTCATAAAGTAATATTCATATAAAATATATGAAACCTGCTCTTCCGGGGCTCGCGAGCAGGCTAGGGCCCCCTCGGTTCGGGGGGTTCGGAGATAGTACGTGCCGGCCCTTGTAATTATAGTACTCATCTGCAACCTCTATTTATGTTTGTTCCTTTAGTTTGGTTTCTTTGTTTAATGGCATATCAACCTTCGCGGGTTATCTAATTCCAAAGCAACCCTTGTAGAAGAACATTAGTGGTACTATTTAACCCATAGTTATAGGGAATGAGGGAGTTCATACCTTTCCGAAAAGTATCGACCCGATAGCGTGATTGGAGTTCGAACTCACTTACCATGATGTGACAGTCCAGCACCTTACCCATTACGCCACAAGGACACACCGTTGTTTATTTTGTCTATTTAACTCATGTGTGTTAATGACACTATTCAAATTAGATGGCCACTCTGTTGGTGGGGCTTAGAATACACTGAATGTCTCTCCTACATAGGAATAGATATTTACCCAAACCGTTCGCCACGGGTAGGATGAGACGCAACTGATGCATGTTACCCCTGTAAAGACTGGAGGGTGAAAGAAGATTTGACTTTGATGCTTCTGGTTTTATAAGGCTGCTGCTCACTACACTACTATGGAGTAATTACCTCTCGTGTCCCCTAACGTCAAATAGGCAAGTGGCAGTAAGGAATGTAATCCCCACACAAGTATTGTATCAGTTACGAAAATATATTAATGTTACATTTAGCAATAATCGTAATACGTCCACTGTTCAGAGCAGTAATAATCCCACCCCGGCCACGAAAATGCATATTCATGTGTATTGGGCGATTGAGGGAAAAAAAAATAAATAAAAAAAACGGTGACAGACGATAAGTTGGTCACACGTTCTACGTCATTGGGGCGCCGTGCAGGATTCAGATCTAAGATCTTCATTACAATGCAACAAATACATTTTATCGCGGGATCAGAGACGTAGAGACGAAAACAATGGCAAGATAAATATTTCTTCTATAAAAAGTCCTCTGAGACTTTTGCCTTTAAAATTAAGCAAATAAGAAAACAAAAAAACAAAAGAAGATAATTCTCACTTTCTTTACAGCTGGGGACGGCGGTAAGAACGCAAACTTTAATTCTCCTATGCAACCATGGAAAGAAAGAAGAAAGAAAGAAAGAAAGAAAGAAAGAAAGTAAAGATAACTGGGTTGGTTAAACATATCAGGAGTTAACGCCCTTGATTTATATAATACACGAATCACCCTTGGGAAAGATGTTTCAGCCAATGTTTGGCACAGTAGCATTTCAACAATTCAGTGTAATCTTATGCTCGTAACCTTGAGCCACACCCGCAAGAAGAAACAATGTGTGTGTGTATATATATATATATATAATATTATATATATATATAGAGAGAGAGAGAGAGTAGATACCACCCATATTCATTCTATTGATGCCCGAAACCTTTTTGGTTCGGGCATTTTTTAATAATTTAGCAGGACCCGTGGAATTTCCACGAAACGAAACAAAATCAAGAGGAGCTATTTAAGCCAGAAACGATGATTTGCATTATCATTATCAATAAATCCCTACTGTTATCTTTGCAATAAATAATGCAAAAATATACAATAACAATTTGTAAGTATTTAATTCTACAGAAATTTCAAGATCTATATAGTTGCATAGCGTAAATTAGGCAAGAGTTTAGGACGACATGAGATCAAATTACCAAAATATCCTCTGTAATTCACAATTTCAATATTACAAAATAAAACAACATCTAATTCTTTTTTTTTCAATTCATTTTAATTTTACATTGGGCATTTAAGCGAGACAAGACCCTTTGGAATATTTTATTTTTATAATTAGGTGAAATAAATGAGACAAATAAATAATTTGCGATTAAGCGGTATCAGATTATCTGGATTTACATTTTTGCATTGCATTTTCGACGATTTGGACGGTCTCATTTTTAACTAAAGTGTGTTTCATGATGATAACGGCGGAAGATTTAGGAACATGCGTATATATTATATAATATATATATATATATATATTATATATATATATTTAAAATTTACCTTCCATATATTTAATCTCAGCTTTTAGATATGTACATGTAAAGTGGGGATATGATATAATCAGCCAATGATTGATTGACTGCTTTTAACGGCATGTCAATCTGTCTAGGGTTATTTTATGCCAAAAGATAGGTGAATCACATTCATTGTATGTTCATATTTTGTGTAGTCGTTTTTAAGGTTTTGTATGATCCCAATCACTCCTATTTAATACTAATAATTATATGGTTAAAACCATATGAAGACCACTTTGAAGAAATGCGCCATTAAACACTTCAAGTTTTAGAAGAATGGCCTCCAACAGACAAGGTTGGAAATTTGCCACACAGGAACTGATGGGCTCAATATTGAACTCAATAGGGCTGCAGAACAACGACGTCGTCATGTACAAAAGAAGGCAGATGGAAATTTCCTTGCAATGTGTGTGACCGCATCTGTAAGTCGAGAATTGGAATAATTAGCCATCAGAAAGTTCTAACTAATCAACGACATGGAGTGACGTCATCGTCGTCTGCAGGGCTGCTATAAGAATGGTTCAAGTAATTATTCTTTATTCGATAACAGTCATTTTGTTTGAACGCAGTTATGTGGCTTCAATGAATGATTGCCGAATCCCCCAATATTTCGTGGAAATCCAACTGGTAAACGTCGTCAGTGCAAACCCAAATTGAGGTTTGGGACAGACCATCTTGAAGAATGCTACTATTGTTGTAGAGACTGGGAGAAGCTAGTTTGTTAACAGACTACTGGAGAGACCATCTACCAGTCTGTGAAGAATTTGAGTCCAACCAATTTAACACCAAAATTAGAAAGGGTGAATTGTCCCAGCATTCAAGTGGATGAAGTTCCAACAGTGTAGTTTATGTGGAAGCGTAGTCTCTCCAGGGCTGGCCTGGTGATGTCATCTGAGAAAACTAGGATACAGTGTCAAGTGCTACTGGCACTCAGTTTATTTGAAAAAATAGAACATGAAATGGTTTTACTCCTACAGAGTTGAGAGTCAACATAATTAGTAACAAATACATCAAGTGACCCAATAATAATTCTTAGTAAACAACATCTTTTAATTTATTTAGGCAATTATAGATGTCTTGTAATTTGAAAAAGATTTCTTTCAGATAAACCTTAAGAAACCTTCAGGATATTAAATCTGACTGTTTTACTGAGAGTTCAGCATTCTCCATGTAACACACACCAATTGGAACATCCTGACAAGTACTCACCTGTTCGGCCATGTTTTTATGCGTTTTTTCTTTCAAATCTGATGATATTTTCAAGTAGTGAAGATAATCTCTCTTCAACACAATGTTCTGGTCATCTTCATCACGAGAACTGTACCTGTTAGCAAATGTTCACATTATCTATGAATAAGTATTTTTATCAATATAGGTGCTTCAATGGCTTGTTTTGGGGTCTTAAACCCAAGTCAACTTTTCTAATAAATCTCAAAAATTTTATTTTTTAGCTTCAAGTAACTATTCTTAATTAGCAGGACTGTGGATATTCCCGTATGATAATTTAATTATTACAATGTTTGATATGTTTTGATATGAGCTATTGCAGATAGTTCAATATGTAAAGAAGTATGATAATCTTGATTTAAGCTCTCTATTCTCTCAGCACTTTTTTCTCTTTCTTTCCTTCTTTTTATCTTTTTCTTATGTTCGATTAAAACAGATTAGGTTATAGCTTCGTACGCTCACCCTATCTCTATATTTCCCTATTTTCTTTCTTATATTTTTTTATGTTGCATATTTTTTTTTCTTTCTTTTTTATGAAAAGAAGAACGGAACGGTTCAAATATTTAGCTGAGGTGGCGAGCACATAAGAAATAAGAATTCGGTGGGATAAGCAACACAGATAATAAGGATTCTGACTTTTTGCATTTCATCTTGGACGATGGACGGTCTCATTTTTAATCAGATGGTGTTGCATCAGATGATAACTTCGGAAGATTAAGTACAAAGTACTAATATATAGATAAAAAATAATTTATCTTTACAATGATTTCTGAGAGTGTCTTTGAATATTGGGTAGTCGGCAGAGACTTCAAAGATACACTTCAGAAATTATGATGTATTCTGGTGGACATCGCCAATAGTAAAGTGTAAAATATGGCAGTCATGAAGTCAGTGTGGTTTAGAGAATCCTTGAAGAAACACACAGCGTGTCTTTACCATTTTGTTTGTAAGAGTGCGTGGTGGCGTAACGTGCTAGACTGTGACATCGTGTAAAAGCGATTCGAACACAGTCGTGTAATTTAAGTTCATTACAGACTGATACCATTGAATTAAAGTATGAAACTTTCATCCTTCAGCTATTGGTTAAATTAGTTCACGCTACTGTTTCTTCTATCAATGGATGGCTTTGACATTAAATAGCCCAAAAGCCTGAATGCCATTAAACAAATGAACTAAAACATTGGTGCTGATTAGAAGTCGGCGGGGATTAGAAAATAAGTTTGGAAAGGATTAGGGATTAATGTAATCTGCTCTTGAGTACCAGGGGTCGAATGCAATATACAAATATTGGTAACTAAATGAATTCGCATGCGAATCACTTATAGGATTGATGCTGATAGTAAAAAGCGAGAGCTTCTAAATCCAGTCGCTCCCAAAGACTTCAAAGTAGATAAGTCAGGTGCAAACGCCATTAAGTTTTGAATTTCTACTTTCTGAATAGTATGGGTTTTTTTATCTTTAAGTTGTTGTTGTCTTCTATCACCGAATTTATTGCATACCTTTACTGGGGAAATAAATGGGCCACAAAAAAGACATATTCGATTTCGGAAATAGGTTGTAATTCTGGTCGATATCACAATGGCGAAAGTGGTAAAAGTATTGCAGCCATATCTCGTTTTGGTGTATTAAAGGAAGCCTTACGTTTACTTATACCATTTTGTTTTGTCTAGTATCGTAGTGGCAACGTTCTGATTGTGACATCGTTGTAAGCGAGTTCGAACTTAACGTTCAACTTACAGATAATAACTCTTGAGAAAGGTATGAACGCACTCAATCCCTCCGCTATTGGTGTAAATAGTACCACTACGACTGCTTCCTACATGATGGATTTGACCTTTAATAACCCAAGGATTTGTATGCTATAAACAAAGACGCAAAAATATTGATGCGATTTAGAGTCGGCGGGGCTTAGAGTATGACTCTCAGAAATCGTCGTATTCTGGCGACCTACAATGAGTAAAGTTGTAATATATTTGAATCCTATAAGAACCCACGATTCCGTGTTTTCTTCTGGCCTGTTTTGTTTTGTATATATTCGAGAATAACGTTCAGTTACTCTTGTTATTAATACCTAGTACCACCCACTCGTATTGACAATTATCTCAAAAACAGTTTGACATGAGAAAATATTGCCCTGAAGAATGGGTAAAATTCTCTCCTTTGGTGAATCTTGATGACAAAAACAAACTCAGTTACTAAACGAGAAAATTCCGTCTTTATCAAAGTTTCAAGCATAAAGTCTAGTCGAATACATGAACGAGGCACTGATTTTTTTCTCGTTTACACAAAGCTGAATACTCTACCGTAGATAAAATGTAAGTCACTTATGTTACATGGAACCCTTGTTTTATGAGATTTTTTTTTATGATCGATNTAGATGAAACAAGAGAAATAGGTTCGTCTTTGAATAAAAGTTCAGTATTTATTAAGGTCTAATTTATTTTTTAAATTGAAATATATCAGCCTAAGTAGCTGCAAGCCTATTCTAGTAGTGACCAGGTTTGAATTCAAGAGTTTTCTTCTCCAGACTGGTGTGCCTAACAAGGTTAAAGAGCCAGTCTGCCCTACTATTTACCCATAGCTGGACTGGAGGGGGAAAGTTGATTCATACCTTCTCCAAGTGTATTAGCGCTATGTGACTGTGGCTTCGTCAGGAATTGACTCGGGTCGACGAGTCCATCATTCGATTCTAACTCCAATAACCACCGACTGCTTCAAACCAGGGCGTCACAAAACCTCAGGGCTTCATACAAACCCGCAGTGTTAACAACTTTTGCACTTGGTACCCTATAGACAAAATTTAACTTTCCCTTCCCACCGGGGAAATATGAATATATTCAAAACTTAAAGTCACAGAAGACTTTTAGTAAAAGCAGTTACTGTAGCAACCAAACCCTGTGTACAGACAAGTTGAGGTAAATTCTAAGAATTCAAACATAGGGTTTCAGAGGAGTCTCTTGACATAGTGACTAGCGTACCTGTACGCGAGTTGAAAAAATTCACCATATCTTGACAACTAAAAGATGCAATCATCAAATTTCTTCTCCTCTGGGATGAACATCGTGTTAGAGAAAAAAGTGAACACTGATTAATATCTTTGTGGATGAAATTTTCTAAGTCTGGTTTGGTTTGGTTTTGTTTTACGGCATCATCAACTCAGTGGATCATTTAATACGCAAAGTTTTGAAATAATCAATTCTTAATGGATTCTCAGTTTTTTTTAATAAAGCTCAGTTTTTTCTATTTAACCATAGATGGGACCCTAACAGGTACTACCACTCACGGGTCGAGTAAGACAGGGAACAATGGTGTATGAAGGGTGTCCACATTCGCAAACCTCCAAAACTGGAACCTCAACCATCAGATAGAGTTTAACCTCAGTTCCATAGACACGAAGACCTCAGCAGCGCATCTAACTCCTGTTTGGCTAACGTGCTTGAACGCGACATCGTAGTAAGCGAAGTTCGGAACTCGTGCGCTATTGAGTCACTTTCTACTAATCCGGGGAAAGGCATGAACCATTTCATGCTCAGCTATGGGGTAAATAGTACTCAGTATCAGTTCTTCTACAATAATGGCTTTAACATTAAATATCAAGAGGTTGTATGTCAATTAACAAAGAAACAGAAACCAAAAACGCAAACACACCACCACCAAAACGAATTAATGTATGTATGAGTACAGAGGTTTGTGTTTTAGGTTTAACAGGTGCTGTGTTTCATTCTTGTTGCTATTCCTAGGGTTTTGCATTTCACCCCATTTTATTTGCGTGTCGCGCTGAAAGCAACGAACGAAAAGGACACGAAAGAGGGAGACAAAGACAAAGGCTGGTTTATGATTTAGGCTTTATCTCTGACAAGCCACAATGCAAGGAAATGTTTCCCTGGTCAGTAGTAGTGTCTTGTTCTAAAACTCGATGCCGAGGAGATTCTCTTGGCGGTGGAAGTGGGGTCTTTTCTCGCACATGCGGGAGGGTTCTTCCACGTGATAGGCTCATGGGAGTTTGTTATTTATTTAGATCTAAATTTAATTTTATCCACAAAAAGAAACGAATTAATAACGAAAATTAGTATTAAGAAAGCTTCGTTCATTATGTCACCTATTCATGGTAGTGGTTGTGGTTGTTGTTAGTTGTTATCTTCTTCTTCTTCTCTTCTCTTCATTATTATTATTATATTATTGTAATTATTATTATTCTTATTATTATTATTATTTATGTTATTATTCAAGATGTTACAACAATTGTGTACTGTTCCTTAGCCATTGTTCACTCACTGGCTATACCGACAATGATGCGTAAAAAAGGAAGTGCCGCAGACCGCGTATATTACTAGTGACTTTAGAGTCGGTCTATCTCATGAGAGTTTGCCACGATACAGTCAACTTTTCACTTTCTTTTTCTGCTTCCCGTTTTATTTATATGATCTGTCTGCTTCCTGTTCGTTTAGACAGCACAGTCGCCAAAAACCGGTTATTTGATGAATCATTCATAATCGTATGAATATATATAATAATATAATAATAATAATATAATCGCAGCCTACATATGAGAATGGTATTGATGTTTCAGTAATTTCTTGTGTGAGTTTGGGGATTATTAATAAGACTAAGAGCATACGTGATGACCGCAACATTCTGCTTGGCAGTTTGCCATGGGGAAGTCGGACTCTGAATTGCATGTTCTTCTAGCACGCCAATCATATAAATATTAAGGGTTGCGATCTACAATGTCTTTAAACTTCATTTTTTAAAAAAATACGTTTAGTTTTGTTTTCAGCCTTTCTGTGGATCTGCTTATATCTGATTATTAATTACTCGTGTTTCTTTAATTGTCACGACGCCGTTATCATATTGCAAAACTCTGTTTAAATGAAACTATCCAAATTTTCCAAGGTGAAATTTAAAATAATGGCAAAATCTGATTTATGTGGTTTTGCTTTCCATCGAATTTTTATTTCTTATAGTGTCGTCACCTAGCTAAATAATGAGCCCTTGTTTTATTGTAAACGAAAAAAGGCGAGGAAATATTAACGAAACAATATAAGACAAGAAGAAGAAAGAGAGTTGTGTGGAGAGAGAGAGAGAGAGAGAGAGAGAGACGAGAGAGAGAAGAGAGATCGAGAGAGAGAGAGAGCTGAGGCAGCGGTAGAGAGTTAACGCTAATCTGTTTTCAACTAAATTTAATGAAAAAGAAAAAAGAAAAAAAGTGTGTGTGTGTGTGTGTGTGTGTGTGTGTGTAGAGAGAGAGAGAGAGAGGAGAGAGAGAGAGAGAGGAGAGAGAGAGCAGGAGAGAGTATAAATAAGATATATTAATTGAACTATATGCATGCTCTAAAGTAATATATTAACATTGTGAATATAAATCATAATACTCGCGTAATATGCCAGGTCCTGCTTAGTTGTTATATTGCTAGCAAAAATTACCCATCTCGCCGGGCGCGCGTGTTTATCAATTTTAATGTAAGTAAGTATTACATTAATTAGAGAACTAAAAAAACTAAATAAAACGCAACAAAAAATTACACTAATTTTCCTTTTATTCTGATAATTGTTATATAGAAATTATCTACTACATTTACAAAGGATTTCTTTTAATTCGTTTTGAGAATTAAACATATTAGAAATTATAACACATAATTTAATTATCAAGCTCCGGTTTTGGTAAAACTAGTATGGCCATTATCCATACCATGTATTATATAACTTTCATTTAAAAGAATTTATAATACAACAGTTGCAGCTTTTTAAACTCATTAATAACTGGTAACTCAGGCTAGGCTTTATTAGAGGCATTGCTGGATAAATAAAGATGCTAATTAATCATGATTATTAATAATCATTAAAAATTAACGTAAATAACTAGGGAAATGTGCATATCGGTGGCTTTGGTTATAGACATCAGATACATATTAGATTATTCACAAAAGAAATTCTCGAACAATATTGTATCTCTTGAAATAAACTAAATTACGGGGGGCATTACAATGCGACCAAAAAAAAAAAATGAGAGAGAAGTAAGTTAAAGTAGGCCGAGTGGCACTTTCTCAGTATCAACCGGACGCACTAGACTAGCGCTAGATCTGGGGGAAGGGATATTGTTTTTGCGTCTAAGTTGGCGCGCCACACCTACCTGAACCGTCCCACTTACCACAGATCAACTAGGGTTGACTAACTATGCGCCGTCAAAACTACTCCTTTGGGAAAGTTAGTTAAAAAACACCTCTCATCAATGTCCTTGAAGACCGCAGCCTCTGCCATTATTTCCTAGTTCGATTTTAGTATAATGTCAATCTGAAATTGGTTGTTTAATATTCATTTGGAATTTTAAAAGTTCTTCTAGCCCTATGGATAATGATAACATAATGGGTGGGTTAAACTGTCACTCCTATGTTTCAATGTTTTTACAGTCTATTTTTTTTTTTAGGTTTGGATATTTTTCCAGCTTTTTCAGTTTTCTTTCAACTTTGCTCTATAATCTGCTTCGTCATCGGAC
The DNA here is from genome assembly GCA_023376005.1 of Doryteuthis pealeii. Classification (NCBI taxonomy): domain Eukaryota; kingdom Metazoa; phylum Mollusca; class Cephalopoda; order Myopsida; family Loliginidae; genus Doryteuthis; species Doryteuthis pealeii. Next base: position 55,808,319 of record CM042148.1, on the reverse strand, counting down.
TTGGCGACTTCTTATCTGTAATGACAAATGTCATTTTAGCCTGGATTGGGTATTCCGTTCAAAGTTAAGGAATCGATAGGTATCTATTCACACCTGCAGCCCAGGTTAGGATGTGCACAAGGCATTGCAGAAGATGATTAGGGACATCCAGTTAGAATTGAATCGCCACTGTAGTAGCAATGGATCTGCGAAACTACTGCTAACCACGATTGGATTCATTTAGGTCACAGTAGGTATTCTCCCAACCGTTCGCACGAATTGGATGTGACACAAGCTAACAAATAAATGGGCCATCACGAGGATAAACTAGCTATCTTTAGTAATGGATTAGCGAAAATTAGCTTACTAACCATTAACGCACGATGGGATGCCTTTAAAATATATTAATGTGGTTGGTGATCATAAGTCTCCAACTTTCTTTACATTGAGTACGCCATTAAACAAAGAAACGGAAACTGATATTGTGTATATATAAAGGCTATACAAAGTATAGGCTGGCAACCATTGCACTGGGTTATTTTGATTGGCGGAATGTGGCTGTCTAAATTACGGTTTAACTATAAATGATTGAGAAAATCTATAGCAATAAACTTGTTAGTGATATCGCCAATTATTAGCTAATCAGCATATATAGCTGTCATAGAGAACCTAAAAATTAATGAGAATGGAATCGTCTGTTTTTTTTATAGATAATGTCTGACGAAATCTCGAAGAGCAAAACACCAAGACAATGTATTTTCATAGTATGCTTTATTCATTCATTTCGTTGGGGATTTCCGTTTTCTTTTAATTGTGAAATTAAAATTCAATATTCCCCCCTCCCTCATAATTATGTAATACTGGGATTAGTTTTAGATCTTCATGGATAGACTGGTATCCTTTTAGTGAGCTGCGTAGGAGCTTTTTCAGAATTAGAATGGTGAAAGGATTTAATGTTATGTTTTGGGTCAGTATATGGATCTAGTTAATTAAGATAGGATTATGATGACAGTCACTACCTCCATTTTACGACCACATTTGAAATGTATTATACTTCATATATACTATATGTGTATTATATGGGCATTAATGATATCATATAACTGTATACAAAATGTACTAAGAAACAACTAGCATGCGATAAATATAAATGTATAAGAAACGATTCGTCATTCTAGATATAAAATACTCTAGAGGGTTGACTGCCGTTAGAATTAATAATTGTCTTTATTTAAAATATATAATGTCGAGAACGATCGCTAGTTGAATTCGTTTCTATGTAGAATAAATGTGAGAAAAATTCACGACAAGTAATAACAATATTTCATTTGCTGGCGAATACTTAACCCAGAGTAGAATACAATATGACAAGGAAGAGCTTAGAGTTGATGTGGAACGAAAGTCTAATTATGAAAAGGAATCTTAGGTAGAGAAAGTGTGAGTCTTTAATATACGGTAGTAGAATGGAAAATCTAAGACATTCTATCGTGTACCTGCGACACGAAGGTTGCTTGGGTGCAAATGCTCCAGTGCAATTGGCAAACAAGGAGCAACCGTGGCTGCTACTCCTTGTCGGGCAGGAAGGGAGAGATAATTAAGAGCAACTCGACTTTGGTGCGTTCCTTTTTTATAAGTACTCGTTGATACCGCCACCATATGGCTCTTGGCTAACACGGGAGATCATTACCTTTCGTGTCTGCCTTAAGTGTCAAATATGGCAGTAAGGAGTGTTAATTCTTACATGTAGAACTTTTTACTATCTAGACATTTTTCAAGTTTGATTTCAAAAATTTAGTTTTTTTTTAGCTTTTTTTAATACTTTCCTGAGGAGACTCAAACAATAATTCTCTGACATCATATATTTGAAATAAATTCCATGTTTCTCATTCGTTATGAATTGATGCATTTTAGACAACTATTCAAACATATATAAAGGGTGTTGGTTGTATGTATGTATGTATGCTACGGAAACGAATAAGTCAATATATACACATTCATCTACCACAGGCCGGAATTAAAACAAGGTTTTTTAGGTGGGGATTTTTGGGCAACCAGGCGAGGATTCCAACTCATGATTAGTAAATGGATCTGCGAGACTACTTTAAAAAGTTCCCTTACTGAGGCGACGCCGGTAGCGCTTCTAGTTATAAAGATATTATCTTGATAATTTCCGCCAAGCCTTTAATTGCACAATATTACATTAAAAAAATAAATAAAAAAAATAAAAACGCTCACTAAACTGTTAGTATTCCATGGAATTTTTAAAAAAATCAACCGAATCTATTTCTTTTTTTAAAAATCATACGTCTTCGAAAATAAAAAGATGTATCATCAAATATTTTTCTTCTCTGTTATATATCATTCGTATTAAAGAATATAAAAAGTGACCAATTAATATCTTTGTTGGGTGAAATTTTCTTAAGTCTTGCTATTTAGGTGCATGCCATTCATCACCATATCTAGGGGAGTGCCTATGTTGCGCAAGTGTATGATAACATTGCACGTAAGGCGCACTTATAATGCACGGATTCATCTAGTTGTATAGATACTATTTGAATGCAAGATGGTCCGACGTGACGTAGTGGCTAAGGTGCTGGATGCGACATCTAGTAAGCGAGTTCGAACTCCAGTCGCGCATTACTTTTTCACTTTCGGACTAATACTATTGGGAAGGTATGAACTCCTTTCCCCCCAGCTATGGGGTATATAGATGCCGACTCTATTCTTCTCTGGGTAGGCTTATGGCATTGAAATTAATCCACGGCTGGTTTATATGACATTAAACAAAAACAAAAGCCAAACAACCGTACCTCTCTCAATTTTGAGCAGTTAAGTCCTGGATCAAAGTGATATATTTTTAATATCATCTTTTAATTGAAGAATTTTGATAAATACAATGATATTGATTCTTCGTAATAGGTATTTAGTGGGCCGGTGGAACATGAATTTCGCCCTACAACAATATTATAATGACGAAAATGAAAAGAATGCAAGCTTAGCCAAAAATGGAAGAACAACAAACATGATGTTCTCTACAAACAACAACAACCAAATAAATTTATTGCGTGTCGTGGTCGGCAGAAGGTTGAATTTCGCACAGGTCGGCTTCGAATGGCCGATAATTGTCGGCAGACAATTTCATTTTATATTGCGGGGATAGAGTCCATCGTGGTCATGGTAAAAGCAGTCCTACTGTGGTTGTAATTTATAGTCAGCTTATATATGTGTTTCAGCTCGATTTGGTATTTTCTTTTTGGCGGTAATGATTTACATTGATCTCGCGTTGGAATTTTCAACGTATTTGTAAGCAACAGCATGACTTGCATTTCCCCAAATCAGATTCATAAGATTGCTTAATTTTTGAACTCTGTTTGTCAAAATTGTGAAAGTTTTTTGAATGTGGATAGGAGTTATGCGTTGGCGGCTTTTTACGTTTTATTTTTATTGGTTATAAAATAATGAGGATTTATCTATAGTATAATGTATAATTAGCTATTGAGTGGATGATTACGGACAAGTCCATTGCTAAAGGGTTTCTCAATAATTGTGGCTAGCTTCACTGATAAATAAAGAGAATCTTCAAGCCGTGCATGTCAGTGTACTATGTGGACCTAACAAAGTGTCTTCAAAGATTACATGGGTGCTAATGAGGATTGTTGCGCGCAGTGCTTGAACAAATAATTGAAACTGCAAATCAGAGAAAAACAACTGTACGATTATTGCCTTGCTATACACACCATTCAAAATAAGACGAGACAGCGGAACTGCTGGAGAAGAAGGAGAAGTCATAAGTGATGTCTCCTAAGGATCGCACCATGGGACACAGATTTGGCGACCATCAACTAACATCATAGCTTGTGGATTCTGGATGCGTGCTATAGAAGACTCTTAGTGGCGATGAACGATAAAGACGGCGAGAGAGGAGAGAGAGAGAGAGGTAGAGAGGGGGGGGGTCATTGAGTCCGTGCTGACAGTACACCTGTATGACATGTGCATTGATGATCATGAATGCATGAGTAAATAGTAATTTACACTCTCCAGTCAAAGATCCTGGATTCGTGACTGCCTCACAGGCTTTTGATCGCATTGTCCACCTGTTGTCTTTGCTCCCTCTTTTCGTTCCTTTCGTTCGTTTGCTTTTCAGCTGCGAACACAAATAAAATGGGCTGAAAGGCAAAACCTAGAATACGCAAACTGAAGAATAAACACTAGTCTCCTACCTTTTTAAACCTAAAACACATAAACCTCTTGCTAACTCTCATACTTACATTATATTTCTCCCGCTCTTGGTGGTGGTGGTTTGGTTGTTGTTTCTTGCTTTAAGACTATTATCAACCCTTGTCTTGGCATTACTTGTCCTACATGCTTAAACCATTATTTGTAGAAGTACATAGTCACATTACTATTTACCCCCATAGCTGCAGGCATGAATGGTCATCTGCCTCTTTCCACAGACGCTTGGTATATGTAGTGAATGGATCTCAATAGCCGGCGTACTGGAGTTCAATTACACTCCCCTCACACGATCGCGTTCTAATTGTTGCTTCAAGCACTTAGTCCACAGTTAGAATGCGGTGGCTGAGGGTCTTCGTGTCCTGGGAATGAGGTTAACTCTTATCGAGGTGAGGTTCCAGTTTTGGAGGTTTGCGGAATGTGGACAAGCACTCCCTTCACCACTATTGTTCCCTGGTCTACCTCTTGACCGGAAAGTGGTTGTACCTTTAGGGTACCCCATCATATGGGTTAAATAGAAAAAAACTGGAGTTTATTAAAAAACGGATATCCATTAGAATTTACGTTTATTTCAAAACCTTTTCGTCATTAAATGATCCACGAACGGTTGATATGCCGTAAAAACCAACGCAGAAACCAAAGCAAACACCAGACTTTAGAAAATTTCTCCACAAAGATATTAATAGGGTTCACTTTTTTCTCCTAACCACGATGTTTCTATCAGAGGGCGAGAGAAATTTGTTGATGCATCTTTTTATTGTCAAGAGTATGAATCATTTTTCAACTACGCGTACAGTACGTCAGTCACTTATTCCAGAGGGACTCCCTCTAAACCTCATTTTATATTCTTAGAAATTTACTCAACTTTGTCTGGTACACAGGGGTTTTGGTTGCTATACAGTAACTGCTTCTTACTAAGAATCTTACCTGTGATTGTATCGTTATTGGAATATATTCATATTTCCCCTGGTGTGAAGGAAAGTTTAAAGTGTTGGTTATACGTGGAATACATCCAAGTATGAAAAGGTTTGTGAAAACACTGGGTTTGTTGAAGCCCGGGGTTTGTGACGCCCTGGAAGCGCCAGGTGGTGTATTGGTATAGAACTCAATGAAATGGACCCGTCGACCCGAGTTCAAGTCCTGGACGAAGCCACAGCTGTCACATAGCTAATACCCTGCGAAAGGTCCTATGAATCCAACACTATTCCCCCTCCAGTCCAGCTATGGGTAAATAGTAGGGCAGACTGGGCTCTCTTTAAACCTTGGTTAGGAACCAGTCTGGGAAGAAGGAAACTTCTGAATTCAAACCTGATCACTACTAGAATATGATCAGGCGCCTTACTAGTGATATTATTTACAATTTAAAAATAAAATTAGACTCTTGATAATGAACAATAATCTGAACTTTTGCATTCCAAAAGACGAACCTATTTCTATTGTTCATTCTGATAAAAAAAATCTCATAAAACAAAGGAGTTGCATTGGTAAACAAAGTGACTTATTTATCTACGGTTAGCGTATCTACGGTCAGTGAGTATCTCACCTCGGCTGAATCTGTAGTGCTAAACGACTCGCGAACAAAATCCATCTGGATGTACTTTAACGCAGCCCAGGATTTCCGGTTCTCGACTAGACTTTATTTACTCACCACTCAGAAATCACAAAATCCTCGTTATGAACATCATTGCAATACGAATACGTATTTCTTCTGTTTGGTAAATGACTGTTCTGATTTCATTATCAGATCAACAGTTTCCACAAGGGGAGAAATATTCTACATCTTTCACATCAAAGTAACTGACTTCTGTGCTCCCATCAAAACTGTTTTATGAGTCAAATGTCCAATACGACTGGATGCACTAAGCTACATTATATACAAGAGTAACTTAACGTTATTCGTCGAGATATAGACGAAACAAAACAGTGCAGAAAGCACGGCTGTGGGGTTGTTACTTAGGATTGCAATATATTACACTTTTACTCATGTGAGGTCGACAGATACGACGATTTTCGTGAGAGTAGTATACTCTAAGCCCCGCGACTTCTAAATCTGCACAATGATTTGGTTTGGTTTCTTTGTTTAATAGGCATTTTCAATCTTTTTGGGCTTATTAATGTCAAAAGCCATCTTTGTAGAAGAGTCGTAGTGGACTATTTAACCCAATAGCGGAGGGATTGAGTTGGGTTCATACCTTTTCTCAAAGAGTATTAGTCTGTAAGTGAACGTTATAGTCGAACTCGCTTACAACGATGTCACAATCCAGAACGTTAGCCACTACGCATATAGAACAAAACAAAATGGTCTAAAGTAAAACGGTTGAGGTTGCCTTTAAGAACACCTAAAACGAGAATGGCTGCAATATTTTTTACACTTGCCATCTGTGATATGACCAGAATACACCGATTTTCTGAGATGAATATGATTCTTTTGTGGTTGGGCCTTCATATAATTCCCAGGTTAAATGTAGCAATTAAATTCGGATGAAGAGACAACCAACAATTAAAGATAAAAAAAAAAACATATATTCAGAAAGGTAGAAATTGCAAACTTAATTGGCGGTGCGACTGACTTATCTGCTTTTAAGTTTTGGGAGCGACTCTTGGATGTAGAACTCGCTGCAGTCGGATCAATTCCCTTAGAGACTTCGTCTGGAATTCATTTAGGTTACCAATATGATTTGGGCGATTTCGACCCTCAACGGTACCAAGAGCAGATAATTAACCCTAATCTTTCCCAATATATATTTAATGCCCCGCCGACTCTAATCAGCACCAATGGTTACTGGTTTCTTTGTTTAATGCATTTCAGGCTTTTGGGTTATTTATGTCAAAGCCATCCTTGTAGAAGAACAGTAGCGTGAACTATTACCAATAGCTGGCAAGATGAAAGAGTTTCATACCTTTATCAATGGTAATCATTCTGTCAAGTGACGTAATAGCCACGACTGTTGTTTCGAAACTCGGCTTAAACGATGTCACTAGTCTAGCCACGTAAGCCACCACGCACTTTACACAAAATGGTAAAGGAGCCAACGGCTGTGGTGTTAAGGATTCCTAAACCAACTGACTTATGACTGCAATATTTTACACTTTACTTATTGCGTTGTCCACCAGAATACATTGATTTCTGGAGTGATCTTTGAAGTCCTGCCGACTACCCAATATTCAAAGACACTCCCAGAAATCATTAAAGATGATTATTTGTATCTATATAATTAGTACGTTTTGTTACTTAATCTTCCGAGAGTTATCATCTTGCAACACCATTCTGATTAAAATGAGACCGTCCAATTCGTCCAAGATTGAAATGCAAATGTAAATCCTGATTATTGGTGTTGCTATCCACCGAATTCTTATTTCTTATGTGCGTCGCCACCTCAGCTAAATATTTTGAACCGTTCCGTTTTTTTTTCATAAAAAAAGAAAGGGAAAGAAAAAGATATGCGAAAAATAAAAAATATAAGAGAACATAGGGGAAATATAGAGATAGGGGTATAGGTGAGCGTGACGAACGATAACGCTAATCTGTTTTAATCAACATAAGGAAAAGGTAAAAAGAAGGAAGAGAAGAGAAAAAAAGTGTGAGAAGATAGAGAGTTTAACTATCAAGATTATCATACATTTCTATCATAGTTGAACTATTCTGCAAAGCTCATATCAAACATATCAAACAGTTTGTAATAATTAATTATCATACTGGGGTATACCACAGGTCCTGCTAATTAAGAATAGTTACTGAAGCTAAGAAATAAAATTTTGCAGTTTTTATTAGAAAAGTTGGACTTGGGGTTTAAGACTCCGTCTTACTCCTTAACATACCGTATACGACGTGAATGTGCACCCTCATATTGACTAAAAACAATACTATTTCATCTAGATAAGTGTAACGATTAGCTCAACAGGTACAGTTCTCTGTATGACAGTTGATCCTACGATCACATGTTCGTGAAGAGCAGATTATCTTCACTAAACATAAAATGGAAAAAATATACACAATCTTGATACAGAGAAAAAGCATACATAAACTGTCCGAACATCGTTTGCCTGTTAGTATCCTTGTTTTCAGGTGATTGTCCTTCAATATTCGGTGATGTACCATGGGGAGATCGTTCTCATGACCTCGTCAGTAAAACATCATCAGATATTCTGCTCAATATCCTGAAGGTTTCTAAGGGTCTTATCTGAGAAAGAAAATCTTTTCTCAATAAATTACAAGACCATCTATGATGGCCTCAATGAAAATAGAAAAGATGGTTGTTTACTAAGAATTTAGTACTTGTGGTCTTGATGTATTTGTAGTGAATTCATGTTGACTCTCAAACTCGTGTAGGAGTAAAACATTTCATGTCTGTTTTTCATACTTCGGAGTGCCAGTAGCATTTGCACTGTATCTCGATGGTGTTTTCTCAGTTGAATAACTCACCAGTGTGCCAATGCTCCTGAAGAGACATACGCTTTTCACCATATTACACTACTTGTTGGAACTTCTCTTCACTCTTGCAATGTCTGTTGTGACTAGACTAGTTCACTTTTCAATTGTTTGGTCTTGTTAATTTGTGGACTCAATTGATAAATCCCTAATTACACATTTATTACGAGATTATAGTCTCGATTTACTTTGTCGAACAGGCGCGCAGCAATCCCTACAGCTCTCTCTATTATCTTACTAACCCATCAGTGCTTATGTATGTGGCCGCTCCGAGTAGTGTTCTAGCTTGCGCATCTCTAATCGGTACCTATGCCTTCTCCCAGTCGCCTCACAACCAGAGCTACTTCCCAGCGTACGATACATCTTGCTATCAGGGTGTCTCGGCCTCAACATCCTCAATCTTGGGCGCTTGTATGTGCACTCTGACGGTCGTTCTATCTTTCACTACCAGTGTTGGTGTCATCATTACCACGTAACTAATTGTCTACTGGGATCAGTCCTTCAGCAATCATCTCATTGAAGCCACATAAACTGTGTTCAAACTCTTTCATTCATGTACTTAGCGCTATCTGAATATAAGTGATATCTTAATCATTGAATATCTGAACCCTCTCGTGTGCTAATATCCATTACTATATCCTAGAGATAATGTCAGCAGAGCCCGCTCGTGGCGTGTGTCTACGTAACTGACGTATGTGATCTGTCACTCCCATGTCTCTCGTTTGACTGAGTCGTATAGTTAATATGACACTTCTCTTCTCGCATTGATGGCTTTCTATAGTTCGATCCCACTACCATTGCCTCCACATTCCTCGCTCTCGTTTACAGTTACTCTCTCATCGACGACCTGGATTCTCAAACAACTGCACTCCTCTATTTTTATCGACATACGGCGGAAATTTCTCATTCTGCACACTCCTTGTTGGCTATCCCATGACGCGACAGCTCGATCTCCGTTCTGCAGCCCTATTGAGTTTCCATATTGGTCCCATCAGCTCTTCTCGTGGGTGCTAGTCATAAATTTCCTGCACATACCTTGTTCTAGTATGGCAGGCCATTTTCAAATTAGTATAGTCCCTAGTATTTCGCCATGTCAGTGTCTTGTTCAAATAGATGTTCTACTTTCTCTATATGGTTAGTTAACCATCTAATTCCAACTAATAACTCTAAGAATCTCTATAGTACGAGTTCATTTTCTTCATACACAGAACATGACACCTATGCATCTAGTTCGGGGCATCATACATACAAGTCAACCCTCTAAGATTCAATGCGTAGACGCCTACACCTCTCGACTAAATATAACATCACAATGAACATGTGTATATTACTTTATCTCGTTGTATAAATCATAACCTAGACAGATTCGACATTGCCTGTCTTAATAAGTCAGTTCAATCAATCATTGGGCTGATTGACTTATTAACTACAGATTCTCCCCACTCTCTCTTACCATGTTACGATTATTCTTAAAAGCTCGACCATGAAAATTATATGGAAGTTAAATTTATCTTAAATATATCTCACTGTTAAGCCTCCTCATCTTCGTTCTGTGCGGTCTCACTATATGCCCGTGTTCATCACTAGATCCGCCCCTCTGCCACGTAGCTTACTCATACGTACTAACATAGCTAGTAAGTCATTTGCATTGCCTCTAGTCATACTGTCCGTAGAAATGCACGCTATAGCTATTATTATATTTATATCGCACGTGCTTCTCTAAATCTCTCGTCCTTTTTATCTACTCATCTATGAACACATACCCTTCTAGTAAAACATGAAGACCGTCCAAATCGTCGTAAAACGCCAATGCGAAAAATGTAAATCAATTAAATTCTGACGCGAGACCGCTTTAATCGCAAATATTTATTACATTGTCTCATTTTATTCAACTCCTCTAATTATTAAGTAAATAACACTTACTTTCCCATACGCGCTTATTCTGGTCTCGCCTTTAAATTGCCTCAATGTAAATATCTTAAACTCATTGAATTGAACAAAAAAAAAGCAAGTTACAGATGTTTGTCTTTATCTTGATATCTCATGATCAATTGTGGGAATTACTAGAGATATTTCTGGTAATTCTTGCATCTCAGTCTCCTAAAACCTTCTTGCCCTTCACATTACGTGTGGTCAACCTCCAACTATATAGATTCTGGGAATATTCTCTGGTAGAATTTAAATACTTCAAATTGTTATTGTATGATCTTGCTTGCATTGTATATTATCGTCAAAGTAAACTAGGTATGATCTAATGGATTAATGATATGCAATATACGTTTCTGGCTTAATAAGCTTCCTTCATGATTCTGGGTTCTCTGTTTCTGTGGACATCTCATGTCCACGGGTCCTGCTTAATACTTTTAAAAAACAATGCCCCGAACCAAAAGAGGTTATTCGTCCTGCATCACATTAGCACGATGAAGTATGGGTGCGTACTCTCATCTTCTCGCTCCTCTCCTCTCTCTCTCTCTCATCTATATAATAGTATATATCGTATTATATTACTATATACTATTACTTACACCTACTTATTACCCATATATATACACACACTCAACACACACGTCTTGTTCTTCTTGGGGTGTGGCTCAAGGAGTTACGATGCATAAGCATTTACACTGTAATATGTGAAAGTCCTACTGTAGTCTCCAAACAATTGCTGAAACATCTTTCCCGCAAGGGTGATTCTTGTATATACTAACAATAGGGCGCTTAGTAACTCCTGCACTATACGATTAACTTCCTAACCTAGTCTTTCATTCTTTACTTTCAGTTACTATTTCTTTCATTCGACTCACTTCAATTTCTTTCCTTCCTTAAATGGTTGCGATTATGTTAGTGATGAATATTAAGTAGAGTTCTGATGACTAGCTATATCCACGCTTAATATCAGCTACCTACGCTAACGTCGCGCGTCCCAGCATGTAAGGAAAATGAGCATATCACTCATGCATCCGTGCTTGACTTTTCTGCTTGATCTTATTCTTATTTGCTTAATCTTATAAGCCCATACGCGAAAATTCGCCCTTCTATGTCAGTACTCTTTCTTGGTACATATATGAAGCAAAATATTTATCTGCCATGGTCTCGGTCTTACGTCTCTGTATTCCCGCATTAAAATGATATTTGGCATGTATAGATATGATATCTGTAGATTCTGGAATCCTGCACGGCGCGCCCATAATGCACGTTAAACTTGTGATACCACTTATCGCTCTGTCACCGTATTTTTTCATATTCTTATTTTCTTTATTTCTTCCCTCAACTCGCCAGATACCACATCGACTATGCTATTTCTCTGTTGGTCCTCGTTGCTCGATAGACTAACTGCACCGACCATATTGTATTTGGATCCGCTCTGGTGGGATTATTACTGCTCTGAACAGTGACGTATTACGATATTGCTCTAAAGTAAACATTAATACTATTTTCGTAACGAGTTAACAATATTGTATGTTGGGGATTTACATTCCTTTACTTGTCCACTGCCTATCTCTGACGTCTATTGGGACACGAGAGTATCATGAATTACTCATTAGTGTGTAGTGAGCAGCTAGCCTTTATAACAACCAGTAACGCATCAAAGATCCTACCAATTCTCTTTCACACCTCATCAGCAGTCTTACTACAGTGTTCTTGGTAACATCTGCATATCAGTTGCGTTATCCTCTACTCTCTGCGTGCTTGCGAACCTGTAAATTTCTCGCCGTCTGGTACAATATCTTACTGTCTTCTGCCCTCTCTATCTTATCTTCCTATTCGGATAGGATGAGACATCAGCGTCGTATTCTAGAGTCTAGCCCGACACATATAAATGATCTCGTCGTGGCCATTCTTAATATTAATAGTTGTCAGATACACAGCTCTATTGTGTTTCAATATGATGACTAGTATCGCACATTTATACACACGTGAGTGTCGTCTGTAACTCAATTTACGTTCGCCGTATCAGTTCGTGTAGATCTATTGGGCTATGGTGCGCTCTCGGCGACTGTCAATCATGGGTAATGGACGTCTAACTCCTCCATCATACTGCTCCATACTATCTCGGCTATATCGGTCGATTACTTTTCGTTATAGTGTATGATCTCCCTCCATTCCTTATATACTTATGGGTGTCAATAGTGCCCACTAATGTCTTCTCTATCCTTACGGGTGCTCGGACATTAGATACCCGCGGAAGGTGTGATATAGCCACTTAAACATAAGAACCATCCTAATACTTAAAAGTAACGATAATTATCATGTCTCGTAAAACAATCATATCATAGGTAGGTTTTCGAATGAGCTACTATAATAACATAGGCTCGGCACTACATCTCCGAACCCCCCGAACGAGGGGCCCTAGCCTGCTCGCGAGCCCCGGAAGAGCAGGTTTCATATATTTATATGAATATTACTTTATGAAAATTGACGTAGTAGAGTGGGGGCCTTGTATTATAGATCGAAGGGGGCCGATGAGACCCTAGCAACGGCCCTGACAATTGCATTCTAATTTGAGCCTCTGGCTAAAACCCTTTTTTTGTGTCTGTCAAAGACAAGACAAGAAAAGACAATGGTTTATTTTCACACATTACACAATAAAAACAATGTTACATAAAACAAAACAAAACAAAAAAAAATAATGTTGATTGTTGTATAATGTGTGGAGGATGATCACTAATTAGGACTGAGCCTATTCTAGTAGTGACCACCTCAGTTGTTGTTGTTGTTGTTGTTTGATGTTGTTGTTTGGTTTTGTTAATTTTTACATTGTTTTTTTGTTTTTTTTACATACTTTGTGTTTTGTTTTGTTTCGTTTTATTTTTGTGGGTTTTTGTTGTTATTTGTCTTTTTTTTTTGTTTTTTTAATTCTTATTCGTTTTTTTATTTTTTATTTCTTCATTTTCAAGAAATTGTATGCAAAACATGTTTTGCAGTTTCATTAGTAACCGCAGAAATATTGGTATACATAATTTGAAAAAATACAATGACAGACTGGCTGACAAAAAGACAGGTGAATTTATAGTAGGGTGTATGTATTTACCCAACCACTACCACCGAGGGAAGAAGTGACACAAGGTCAATTTTTAAGCAGAGTACAGCTGGTTTTAATTCAGAGCATTCCCTGCCCTAGACCTGTTACTGTATCAAAGATAAGGAGTTCGGTCTGACCTATCATTTAGCTGGTGGTGGGATACGGATTCAGGGTATGAGCGCGAAGTGAAATGTAAACAGCCTTATCCAGGATTTAAACTCTTTGTGTGTTTATACAGATACACACAAAACACACACACACACATAAACACACACACACACACACACACACCACACACATATATTATATATATATATATATATATATATATATATATATATATATACGTGTGTGTGTGTGTGTGTGTGTGTGTGTGTGTGTGAGTTAGGGTAGGGTGGACATGAAGTTGTTTGAAAATCGCATAGGCGAGAAACTCTCAACCAAGCGCCGTTGATTTTATGTCCACGGTACCCTAACTTAGATATAGATGATCTATCCACGATATTGAGCACTGTTTACACATAAATACCATCCTATATATATATATATATATATATATATATATATATATATGTATGTGTGTGTGTGTGTGTGTGTGTGTGTGTGTGTGTGTGTTTGAAGAGAAAATAGAAGTGAATCCGACAGTATGTAATATAGTGAAAATTGAAAAAACACGAGTTCATAAAACCAGTGTGCAGCGTTGGTGAAATAAACATCACTCGTTTTATGAACTTGTGTTTTTTTCTATATTTCACATATTACACACACACACACACACACACACACACACACACACACAAACACACACACACAAATTTATACATATATATATATATATATTATATATATATATATATATATATATATATATAATATATATATATATAAGCGTGTTCAAACTCCAGTCGGGCTATTATATTCACTTTCAGACTAATATCCTTGGGACAGGTATAAAACCCTTATTCTTCCACTACTGTTCTTCTATAGAACTTTAGAAAGATTGTACATATCTATATAGAAATGGATGGCAGGGGTAGATGGTTTAAGGGTCCAATAATACTTTTTATTGCCCGAGGCACGCCAGATCGTTGTCAGTCTGCTCTTGTTTAGAATCTATTTCGTGTAAGTGAACAAGTCTTTTGACGACAAACTGACATGTATAAAATTTAAATGCGCATGCTCTGACCTCAGCTGTCAAAGCTGCTCACTTCTTATTGTGTATTGATGAACAAATAAAATAACGAAGAAACTACACACATCGATAGTAAGCGACAGGAACATAGAGCAAACATTAGCTTTCATTTGAGACCAACAATACGTTTTCTTAAAGGCAAAAAATCAATTAAACACGTGTAGAAAAAAACAACATCTGCATCCTCTGTTGAATGAAGAAAACATTTCAAACTTTAAATGATAGAATCAACACCCGCCTACTTGTATATTTATTACATAGTTAACACCTACTCGTTGAAATTCACTCTAGTCAGTACTTGATAGGATTCACTGATAGTAGTAATTTTCGGGTCAGAGTTATCTGCTCTGAATCCCATTTATATGTATAGGGGTCAGGTTATCTGCCCTTTTGTTTTTGTTAGTCCCTGTTAATAAAACGAACACCACGCGTTTCTTAAAAAGTCGTTCACGTGTTTTGCCTTGTTGGTTCAGTTTAAAGTATCCTACCTGGAATATCTAAAATATCTTCAGTTCCAAATTTCGACATGCCATCGGAGCAAAGAGCTTCTCAATATTTAGAAAGTTTATATTAGTCTGGCACAAGACTAATGGAGAAAGGGTCTTAAGCTAAACTAGTTTGGTAATATATTTTTTTTTAATTACAAAGCCATGCAGTACGCAAACATCTATTAATACCATCAGACCTAATCAATTACCAATGATTAGGGTGGCCATTTCCAAATTTCTATAAAAGCGGACATTGCAGTCTGAAAAAAGGGACAAGGACAGAAAAAAGAAGCACCAGCCCAGGAACTACAAAGTTCTGGGTTCGATACCGGGCCTTGCCAACTAAGCGCATGAGTAGCACAGTTGTGCGGTAAAGTATAGAGCTGATTGTAGGTATGGCACTCCAACCCAGACGCAAAAACAATCTCCCTAGTCTAGCGCTAGTGAAAGGGGGATAGACTCCCTCGCCTTCCAGCTGATACCAACAATAGGCTACTCTGCCAAATTTTCTACTTATGTTTTTGATGTTAGATGCACTCGTGGTGTAGCATGGCGTATCGTCATATGATGTGAACTCGGCTACTTTCTTGAGAAATTTAGGTATTTACCCAACCTGTTCGTCACGAGTAGGATGTGATGTTGTAGGTATGAGGCATCCAGTGGATCGAACTCGCTATTCAGTAGTAAAGGATCTGCGAGGCTAACTTGTTAATAATTATACCACAATGGGACATCCAAGCATTGGGAAAGGTATGAATCCAACTATTCTCCCTCCAGCTATGGGTAAATAGTAGGGTAGACTGGGTTCTTGAACTTTGGTAACCAGTCTTGTAGAAGGAAAACTGTGAATTCAAAACCAATTTTAGAACTGGAATAGTATGGTTTCGGCCCGGCTATTCCTATCCAAGACACGCTACATAAGTACCACCCACACGACCAAAAACAGGTAACGGCACCGTGCTTTCCCGAAAATAAGACCTACCGGCAAAATAAGTCATTGCGTGATTTTTCAAGATGATTTTTATATAAGCCCTCCCCTTAAAATAAGCCTTAGTTGAAAGCCGCAAAATTTTTTAATCTAAAAAAATTACAGAACAATAAAATTCCAGGGGATGATAGATTTATATTTTTAATGAATTGTCGCTAATGAGTTTTTGAATAAATTAACATGTTAATGGTAATAAATGTAGATCGTTTTTCGTAATTTTTATTTATTTAGAAACTTCGTAATTTTCTACTTCGTAATGTCGTTTTTCAATATATGAAGAATAAGACATCCCCCGAAAATAAACCCTAGTGTTATATTTTGGAGTGAAAACTAATATTAGCCCTGTCTAATTTTCGGGAAAACAGTATGTTTCTAGGTTATTCGTTCTTGTCCCTGTAAAAGCCAAATCATTCAACATTTGTGAGGGCAAATATGTTTTTACCTTTTGGGTTTCTTTTTATAAATTATAAGCCTATACTTATAAGAATATATATAATTATATAATTATATTATATATTTGTTATAATATATCTATATATTTATATATTATTTATTATATATATATATATATATATATATATATATATATATATATATATATATATATATATTACATATTTTGTTATTATATATTTGTTATTATATTATATCATATCTTATTATAATGGTGATTGTGTGTCTGCCTGTCTGTAACTGAAATTATATCAGTACCCAAGTCAGAATTCCCATAGTTATTTACATCACATTTTCCATGATTTGATTTTATTCAAACCTCAATTATTAATAAAATTGTTTTACATTATTAATACTGTTGGTTTTATCTACATACTAATAATATGCAATTGTATTTATAAAAATTGATTTTAATAAATATGTGCTTGGTATTATTGATTTCTAATTGTTTGTTTTTCTTTGTCTTTTTTTATTTTTAATAAATATGAGCAAAAATCTCAGGGGTAAATCTTAAAAGAAATCCATTGACAAGAAAAAAATAATTGTAATTTTATTCTTTACATCCTAATTTAACTAAATAGTTCAATTAGTATAATTTAGAAATGAAAGACGGGAGTGATGGAAAATGATGGAAGAGTTAGTTTCAAAGTTATTCTATTTTTCGATTATTCCTCCCTTCTGTTTCAAATCATTTTATCTGCATTCCTATTTAGTTTCATTAGTCTTTCTAGTTTAGTATATTTCATTACATTAAAACTTAAATACTTGCACCCGGAGGGTGCATATTCTTGCTAGTTAATGTCTTATATGAAATATAAGCCCTGTCTTATTTTCGGGGAAACACGGTATGTTTCTAGATTATTCGTTCCTGTCAAGTCATTCAACATTTGTGTGGGCAAATATATTTTTACTTTTTGGCTTTCTTTTTATAAATTATAAATTGGCTGTTAAATATAAAAAGGGATAAGGATTAACATAAAAAGGGATGGATTAACGCCTTCAGCAGCGTTTGACCTATTCACCCCCCCCCCCCGAAAACGCCACGATTACATATATACGTCGCCTAAATACACATGTGCCAACAACAACAAAATATATTGTATTTCATAGGATTCACTATTATATCCGGATGTAAAGTGGGCAGGAGAGAGTCGTTAAATCTATTACAAAAATAACCCTTGGCAGGTTGGTATGTCGTTAAAATCAATCAATCAATCAATCAATCAATCAATTTTTTTTAGCTGTACGACCATCTGGCACCTATCACACAAACCATCCTTGTGAAATGAACAAGACATGTTGGACACTGCTGGAGAAGCGGGGATGAACTTATAAGTGACGTCCTTCTATGGAAACCAGCACATGGGTATGCCAAGACAGGCCGCCCAGCAAAGACCTACATTGATCATCTCTGCGCAGATAATGGATGCTGCGCGGAGGACCTGCGGAGAGCGACAAGTGATAGAGGTGGTTGGCGAGAGATTGTCATGGATATTCGTGCTGCTGGCGCGACATGATGATGATGATGATGATGATGATGATGATGATGATGATGATATACAGACTGAGCGAACGTCAAAATTATCCTTATTATCAAAACCTGCGAAAAAATCTGCGTGTGATCGTCAAATTTTCCACCGACCAAGCAAATATTTAATCTGGAAATACACAAAAATAAATTGGGCTAAAAACGTGTCGAGTAACGGTAAAATCTGTAGACAGTAATATGAAAAGTTGACACCTAACCTACGCTTGACTGGGTATAAACTTTATGGGATATTGTGATTCACCAAATCGACCGGGAATTTTCTGCCATCACACCTGTCTCACGGCTATATTGAACCTTTCCTTTGTTTATTTAGCTCATCCATGAAAGACTTCATGAATAGTTTCCCCACTTTCTTTCATTCCGAAATCTCCAACTGGAGGATAAAGAGAATGCGTATGAACGTGTCCGCGGAACAATCTCCTTATTTTTTTGTATTGCTTTCACAAGGAAGAGAATTGTCCCCGAACACCTGTTCTATCAGACGAAAGGGGTATTTATTTACTGATGATTACGGGGAAGGTAGGTATTTACCCAATCCGTTCGCCGCGGCTCGTAAGTATGGAGGCATCCAGCAAGGATCGAAATGGCTATTCAGTAGTAATAGATCGACAAGACTAGCTTGTTAAACATCTCACCACAATGGGACGAGGGTTCTGACTCAGTTGTAAAAACGGAAGAGTTACGTTTTCAATTAAAATTATTTTTGGTAATTCAAAGCAAAATAAGTATTATTAATAAAATCTAACGTGTTTTTAACTCTCTCTCCCCATTAATTAAAATTCAACAAAACACGGGGGAAAGATGAATGAAACTTAACGGAATCACATGTAAAAATTATTCGCTTCACAGTCTTTAAAATGGGAGAAATTTATGCAAGGTGTGTCATAAATGTATCGAAATTGAAGCTGTATTTACCAAGATAGAAATGAACAATGAATGGAACGTTAATTTTTGCAGAATACAAGGTGTGTCAAAAAGTTTAAAAATCTCGATACTTTTTTGACACTTTTTTGTAGATCAACATCTCGTATCTGTGAAAACGGCCCATTTTTGCTATTTTTTCTGTCTTGAAGATGTGCTCTTTTTAATGTCATTTATTTCATTGTTATAACTACGGAATTCATAGAAAAAAATAGATGTAAGTTTATGGTCTCTTCTTGGGGAAAAATTGAAAATAAGTGACAATTTACAAATTGAATTTTTTTTAAAGTTTAAAGTAAGTATTGGGGCGGTGCTGCCGTACCGAAATTTTGGCTGTACCTAATTAGTATATATATATATATATATATATATATATATATATATATATATACTAGATAAAACGTAACCCGTTGGGTCAGCCATTAAACTCTGGGTAGATAATTGAGATTAGGGAAAAGTGAGTTTGCAAAGCGAATTAAAATTTTTTTTAAATCAACACGGCCAGACAAAACATTAAAATAATTTTGTAAGATTTCTAAAAAAGGGAACGTTTGATCTAATTTAAACTACGGTTTGCTGCTTATGAAATTTAACATACAAATACATTTCAAATTCTCCCATCTCTCTCTCTCTCTCTCTCTCTCTATATATATATATATATATATATATATATATATATATATATACTCTTCCGGAGAAACTAACATATATAATGAGGAAATAATCAAGATATACATAGGGAGGGAGGAAAAGGATAGTAAGGGACGGGCCAGTTTTTCACGCAATTGCAAAATACGACTAATTAGAACCAATTTAAATGGATTTTTTCCAAACATAACCCAATCCTAAAAGTAAGGAATAATTTAGTATAACTTTCGTGTCATTAAACTAAACAGTAAAAAAGCCTTGAGGAGACAAATGTTGATTCGCTCAGCTAGTATATTATTATTATTATATTATATATATATATATATATATATATATATATATATATATATATATACTAGGTGTGTCAAAAAAGTATCGAGATTTTTTTAACTTTTTGACACACCTCGTATTCTGAAAAAAAAAATCGTTCCATTCATTTCTATCTTGGTAAATAAAGCATTAAATTTTGTACTTTTATGACACACTTTGTATTCTGAAAAAAAAAGTTATGAATGGAACGTTATTTTTTTAGAATACAAAGTTTTCAAAAAGTACAAAAAATCTCGATGCTTTTTTGACACATTTTGTATATATGTATATAAAGTCGTCGGTGCGGCCTAATGTCGGTATCAGCCATGCAGCGAGGGAGTCTATCCCCTTTTCACTAGCGCTAGACCAAGGAGATAATTTTTTTAGCGTCTGAGGTGGAGCGCCACACCTACCATCAGCTCCTTACTTTACCGCACAGATCCCTGTGCTACTCATACGCTGAGTTGGAGAGGGCGGGTATCGAACTAGTAACCTTGTGGTTTCTAGCCGAACGCTCTACCGACTGAGCTAACCCGGCCCTATTATATATGTAGCAATACACAAAGCCTCCGATATACTTTATACAAATCGTCACGAATTAATGACAAATGTTTGTTTTGTCTGTTTTGTTTTGTTTTGCTTTTAGAAAGGGGACCATTAGAAATTCCTGGACTGATGTACTAACTGAACCGCTTTCTCACATTTCCTGGCAATGTGTGTGTGTGTGTGTGTGTGTGTGTGTGTGTGTGTGTTGAATGACAATAGAATGTATCTGCTCATGATAAAAAAAAAACTGTTATATTACTCGATAAACACTAGCACAAAATTTACAAGAAAGACAAGTTCGTTTTGGGTTTTTTGTTCTTTTTCATTTTGTTTGTTTTTGTTTGCTTTTGTTTATTTCATTTTATTTTTTTTTTACTTATCTTTTATTTTATTTTATTTATTTATTTATTTTTTGATTAAGTGTTCTTTCCTTCTCCTTTTCTTTTTGACCTTTATTCCTTCATTTCTGCTCTGTAATTACTGATCTTCTATAACAAAGACAGTAGGCTTTACCATTATTACGGTCGCTCGTTCAAAGCTATGTGACAGTTTTACACCTGTTTATATTCGACAAACCTTAAATCAAATGGTTTATCTGATCCAATGTTCGGTCGGAGGGAAAACTGCTAAAACATATAATTCATTTGACTACGCTGGCATTTAAAGAAGATAAAACAGAGAAGAATAGCAAGTGTAGGTTATGTGGTGACAAAGATGAATCAGTAACAATAAACGATGATACAAGAGAGGCATGATTGGGTGGGAAAGGTGATCCATTGGAAAATGTGCTAGAAACTAAAAGTTAGTCATGCTAAAATGGTATATGCACAAACCAGAATCTGTCCTAGAAGATGAGATGTATAGAATTCTTTGGGCTTTGCGATACAAATCCAGGCCAGATGACCAGACCTAATGTTAATTAACAAGAAGAAAACTTGTCATCTAGTGGATTATGCCGTTGCAGCGGACCATAGAGTGAAAATTTTAAAAAAAGAAAATACCAGGATGTTAACAGAGAGTTTTTTAAAAATCTGTGGAATATGAAGGGGATAGTTATATTAATTTTAGCTAGTGCCTTGGATAGATAAACATTAGCATATAATTTAAAAATAAGAAACTTCT
>CM042148.1:55718942-55783942 GCA_023376005.1 Doryteuthis pealeii | reverse complement strand
AATTTAGACCGTAAAATTGGACGCCTCCAATCATGGCGGGCGGGTGCGTGGTTAAATAATATATGGTTATTAGATCACCATCAATTTCGCCATTCTTCGCCCACCATTTCCTCTCAGAGACATTGGACACTTGGCCGGTACCGAAGAATGGTGCAGCGCTTAAAACTACTCATATTTGTTTTTTTTGTTTTTTGTTTTGTTTTTTTGTTTTTTTTTGTTGTTTTTTTTTCAATCTTCATGATCGGTATGTAGTGAAGATAAAAGCCTATGATTTCGGCCGTTGTGGACCGCTTTCAATGGCAGCAGCAAACTATTTGAAGTGTGTGACGACTCGTTGGCTTAGTTTTAAAACAAGTGTTTTAAAGAACTTATCGACATTATTTTTCACACAAACACAAATGCTTATTAATGACGATGACAGTGTATGCGCATGTGCAAAAAGATATTCATTTATTTTCTAAGCTTAGCAGATGATATAAAGTTTATATCATTATAAACTTAGTACACTGTCTGTCAATGGAATCGTTAGTACTGTCAAAAACCTTTCCAGAAAATTAAGTATTTCTGTACAAAACTGTATATTGAATGTCAATTTTTTAAACATTGACATTTTTTTCTTGGACTATTTGTTGGGTCTCCCATTGAGCTCTGGGTAGATAATTGTGATCAGAAAAGAAGAGAGTTTGCAAAGCGAATTAAATTAAAAAAAAGGAATAGGGTCGTGGAATTTTTAAAACGTCATTAAAACCATTTTGTAAGATTTCTAAGAAAGGAAAAATTTGACCAAATTTAAATTCAAATGGACCTAATTCTTGAAATTCTATTAATAGCTAAGGTCTTGAGAAGCTAAGGTGTAGGGATGACTGAAAATCATTTTTGTTATGTAATATCAAAAATAATCTCTCTCTAATAATTTCACCATAATTTTAATTGACAAACAAATCAGTAGTGAAAAAAGTTTTGAAAATAAAATAAAACGTTTTTATACTTCTTCGGTAGTTAAATTTTTTAAAAAACAAAAAAAAAACATTATTGACAATTTTTACCGTGACAGCAGTGAAAGGGAAAGGAAGGAGTCAGAATTATTATTATTAGCTTAGGGGGTGGTAATCAGAGATTTATATGTGATGTTAGTTTGGTGGTGGTTATAACACTGCAGTGGTGTTATGGATTGACTGGCGATATTTTATTAGATACTTGAAAAAACAATTTTGGTTAACTTTTGGATATAAAAATAACAATTGTGTCTAGAGTCGAACAAGCGACTCATACCAGAGTACAAGTCAATGGTAGGGGTAACGTCAACACAAGATAAGAAAAAAATTACTCGAACAAAAGAAATTTTAAAGGCTAAAAGTCGGTTGATATAAAATGAATGACTGTTTTATACAAATGCTGTCATATGCATATATATTGTCATTCTTGTGAAGACTGCACAAGATAAGAAGATTTACTCAAACAAAAACAGTTTAAAGATTAAATCTTAAAAATGTTGATTTAGTTAAGAATAACAATTCGGCAGGTGATCTTAGACCAATTCCTGGGAGTTATCATAGCAACTGACAGATAAGTCTGACACAAGACCATTTATACAATAATAAAAATATTATCAGGTGCCTCGCCAATCAGAAAACTGGGGTGGAGACTTGTTGACCCCCCCCCTCCAAGATGTGTAATCCAATCAAATGCGACCGAGTGGGTGGATTTTTGTACGCCTTCTGATGTTTACACTGTAGGGCCATTGGTCCGGCGTTTCTATTGGCTGGCCAATCAGAGCCCTGGATTCAGGGGTTTGGAACCCATAAAAGAGGTCCCAAAAGGGTTCCAAGTCAGATAGGACAGCTGGTTCTTGACCAGATTGGACAACTGCTTCCATAGCAGATTGATAGCTCCGTCTCAGAGCCCTTGTCGCCGTCTTTGCTTTGTCATCTTGCTACAAAGTCCTAAATTTGAATCAGAACTCAACATATATCGCCAGTCAGTCCACAAAATTCCAACTCCACTTCAACTTCGATACCCCTTTGTGGTTGTACATGATTTTTATCACCGTATAACTAATAAAGGTATTTTATTATTAAAAACGCGTCCGTTGTAATTGTGGAACAACATTGGTGAATTTGGTCACTTTCAGGTACAGCCCGGAACAAGCCCTTCAACTTTCATGTGGGTCAAAGAACACCCATCGTGTTAGATTCGGCACCGCGACAGTATATTGGTACATTTGGTGCCTTCCCGCAGGACGGCATAGTATTACATTTGTTGCCGCGACCACCGTATTATTACATTTGGTTCCCGTGACTAGGGTAGTATTACATTTGGTTCCTGCGACCAGGGTAGTATTACATGGTGGCAGGGGTCAAATAACGGCAGCAATCAGCTCTGGCTTTGTAATAGCAACAATTTAAGAGGGCGGGTTATTCTCACGCATGACAAGTTGCTCCCTCAGAGATACTAAAATATATAGCGCGGGAGTTAATGAAGATATATATAAAGGGGTGGAATTGATAGGCAGATGTAAAGTAAGATAGTTTATGACTTAATTGCAAATTAGTGCTAATTAAAACTATGAAAATTAATATTTTTCAAACATAATTCAATCCCAGAAGTAAGGAATAGTTCAGTATTTAATTTTACTCATTAAACTAAACAGGAAAAAAAGCCTTAGGGAAACAATCGTTAATTCGCTCAGCTTTATTATGATAATAGATATATATAGAAAGAGAGAGAAAGATATATATATATATATATATATATATATATATATATATATATATAGTTTGCTATATCTATAAGCAAAGAGTGTTCAAAATTATTGATAGAGCATATATATCTAAGTTAGGGTTGGTTTGAAAATCGCATAGGCGAGAAACTATGACTTTGTGTCTTCGTCACCCTAATATAATTACATCTGTAGCGTCTTCTCCCCCCAGCTATGGGTAACTAGAAGGACAGACTGGATTCTTTAGCCCCGCCTAGACAACCATGGGGAAGAAAAATTCTTAATTCAAAAAGGGACTTGTCACTAGATGGCATTATTACGTGGCTATTTAAACTCGGCCCGAGAAGCTACCCCTCTCTCTTTCTTCTGGAATCCACAAGGATGCACTAGACAAGTTGTGTCTCTGTCCATTAAAGCTTGGGGGTTCTTGCTCCCCAACTATGGCTTATACCCATGCGTGTACGTAGCCCTTTCTACACCCTAACCACATGGCTCCTTACAGTAAGTGACTCTTCTATTCTATATTTAATAGCCTCAAGATTAACTCTACAAGAACTCTTTCCCTCTTTAGGACGTTCGTCCTAACTATTGTATTTGTATTGTGTTGAATGTGTTCAGACAATAAAGTCTGTATTTTGTTATGTATTTCTTTGTTGGATTTTATTACATATATCTTCATCTACGTTGGGAGATTTCTCTGAAGCCTCTTAACGTATTATGAGAAGTAGTTTCAGCTACTGAAGCCAAAACTACATTTAATTCTTATAGTACTATTTAACACATTGCTGGGGGATAAGGGGGTTCATAGGTATTACTCCGGAAGTGAACGTAATAGCATCTGTGCTCGTTTAATACTATGTCGCAGTCTAGCACGCCACTATCAAGGAGAAGAAAAATTCTGAATTCAAAGCAACTTTTAAAAATTGACCTTGTGTCACATTCTGTTCCTGGCGAAGGGTTGTGTAAATACATGTAGTGACAATTTCAGATCAAAATTTAGATTTTAAGTTGTCATGCTACGGATTTATTTACCAATCATGTGTGAAGGTGGTGTTTGGTTGGGTGGATAGTTATTTACGAAACGTATATTAGTGAGATATCAAATCATACAGTACATCAAATAATACAGTACACCTTGCACTGTAGTACTATATGTGCATTTATGTTGACAATAAGTGGACAAAAAGGATGATTCAAAAGTGACTCTTCTTCTTCTTCTTCTTCTTCTTCTTCTTCTTCTTCTTTTGACGTTGTCTTTTATTTTAATTTGAAAACTTAGTTACCCTCCCCCTTTCTTACTCATAAAATGGCTGCCATTGTAGGATAATGCGAAAGAAAAACATTACCGTTTTTATTTTGTTCTCCCCTGTCGTCTAAAGTTCTGTAACATGTCCTGTCCTCTCCTCTCCTTCCTCCGCCTTCTTTATTTATTTTATTGCTTTTTTTAATACCAGTCACATCGTGAGTTGAGAGGAAGCTTTGAGTGACACTCGTTCGTCACACATGCAAGCACATTTAGACTAAGGACCTCTCAAGAGAAATCAGCTGAGAATTCGCCCTCACACAAACACATGCACGCATGCGCCGAATTTTTACTTACAAATATTTTGGAGAATCCACTTATTATCTGTAACTTACGAGACCATAATGGCCTACGCACAAATGTCAGTATTAAAAAAATATGTGTCAATATTGCAAAATAGATATATAAATAAATAACCAGTTCTAAGCGGGGGCTTTTTTTTTTTTTTTTTTTTTTTTTCAATTTTCGTAATTGTTGTTACTAGCTGCTTTTCGATGCGGGCTGGTGGGTTCAAACAAGAACACAGAATGTATAGATAGATAGATAAATAGATAGATAGATTGCTATCTTCTGGATAACACGTGCGTTTGCAGCCTCCCGAAAAGTGCTGCCCATATTCTATAACTATAATAGAAAAACTGAATACAAGGATGGCGTGTGTAATCTATAGAGATAGATAGATTGATAGTACACCGGATGAGCTATGGTCATGGCAACTACTAAAGATTGTTTTCGTATGTTTGTCGTTTTGGAAACCAGAACTCTTTTCTTTCTTTCTTTTTTAAGGAGCTCTCAAAGTAGTTTTGACTAACGAGAAGAGAGCCCCTTTGGTTTGCATTCAGAGTCTCCTTTCTCTTAGACCGGTTACCATACCAAGGTTAAAGAGCCCAATCTACCCTACTATTTACCCATGGTTGGACAGAGAATAGTTGGATTCGTATCTTTCTCAAGGCTATTAACTCTATGAGGAATGCAAATAGCTGCATCCAGGGTTTGAACTCGTTTCGTCGTGTCCATTTGTAGCGTTAGCCTGTGTGTTTTTTTGATATATCAGCATGTGGATATATCAAAAACAATTCCCGAAGAATTAACTAGAATAATTTAATTGCTTGAACAAACTTAGAAAACTGGATACAAGAATGGCGTGAATAATCTACAGAGCTGTAGGAAGGAATCTCCAAATAGAACAATAGTCTTTTAGTATATAAAGTCTTGAGGCTGCTGACATATAGCTAGTAAAAGAGGAAAGTGTAGACTTACATGTTTAGCCTGTATGCCATGTGACATGAGGTTGCTAGAGACACAAAGTCCTCTGTCCTTCTTGTCGTAATCGGGAGCCATCACGGAACTTTGAACCCAACTCTTTATTCAATCCACGGGGGTATCCAGTTCTCATTCCGCTAACCATAGCTGAGTTACAGGTGTTAAGCTGTGTTAATTATTATTCTACGTTACTGTCGCTATGTGTCCTATTAGACACATAGCTTAGTGGATAAGGTTGTTGGGTTAAGTTCTAAATGACAGTTATCTCTAGGCTGCAGGTTCAATCCTTGTCAAGGGCGACAGTAACATAGAATAATAATTAACACAGCTTAACACCTGTACCCCAGCTGTGGTTAATAAATGATAATAAAAATGATAAAATGATATTAATTATGAAGCCACATACAAAAACTTCAGAGAAATAGGAAATGCTTTGTTACTTCTGTCAATGCTTGAAGGCGAAAGAGATTTTGACTTTGCCGCTTCTTTTTTTCTAATGTTGCTCGCTACGCCACCTTGCGAAAAGGACATATTTCGCAGGTCTGTTCGTAGAATAGAATAGAGACAATTCGTCTCCAGCATTTATTGCACCTCGTCATAAAAAAAAAAACCTGGAAGACATAGTAAGTATTTTCTAACCATTCTTTGACATTACTTCATTACACTCTGTTTGTTCATTAACCGGTTTGGGACATATGAATGAATTATTTTGTTGTTACATGTAATGTTATTAAACATTCATATGACCATTTTTCGTGTGAGTTAGTTGTTTGATTTTCCTTACAGAATGTTCAATGTGAGTGTATCCATGGATGCACTAATGCAGTATAAGGACTTAGAGTTGATTATAAAGTAATAGCGTCAATCCAGACACTGCCGGGAGATCAAGAGATGGCAATCATATGTGAAAATGGAGCAATCACCATGTATGTATGTTAATGTAACCCTACAAAAAACAGCACATCGTAAAATGCTCTAACACAGAATAAAGCAATATTCAGTCCAATTTGTAACTGAATGATGATTTTGTGGTATCTCTGTTGTACACTGAACGTCACTTTCTATTATCAAAAAAAAACAACAAAAAAAAACACCTTCCGGGCTATGTAAAAATTAATTTTTGAAAGTTATTGCCCGAAGATGATAGGAGTTGAAAATTCAATGTCAGGGGGTTTGTATCATAAGTAAGTAAAATTTACTAAAGGAGTAAAAAAATAAAACCATTTGAAATTGAAACTTAGTTCTCTCCCCCACCCCACCCAATAAAATATTGCGTGCATTTATTAATTATTAATTAGATAATCATTTTGAATATTTTACGCATAAATTTTACACAAAATTGTTGGTATTTATTTATTTGTAAACCTTTTGTTACAGAAAAAAGGCGAGGGTAAAAATAATTTTAACTTTGATTACAAATTTTGCAAATAATTTTTTCCATTTAAAGTAATGATACAATTTTTAAAATTAATTTTATAGGTTGTTCTTTATTCTATATTTGATGATTTTGGATAATGTTAGGTAAGCAGTGACGTAATTTTAGTTACAGAGAAATAGGGACTGAATCTTTATTATTAATATATATAACAGAGATAACTATAATATAATTGTAAACATCCACTCCTTTCCAAACAGAGGCATTACGGACAACAGTTACAACGAGAACCCAACGGGGTCGCGGATCGTCTAGTTGTCTCTACTGTTCTGGCATGGAAAGAATGCATACTATGGGTTTCAGTATACACGCCTGGTTGTATATTTTATACCCACGCACCCGGCAGGTAAAGGGTTCATGTTGTTAGTGGTGGGACTTTTTTTCCTTTTTTTTTTATATTGCTGTAGTTGTACATAATTACTTTTCATCTCTTTTCTTTATCTCAAACATTCACGCCCACATGCGACATAATATATTCCATAATAGATTTAAAATCTAATGTTTGTATGTTTTGTACACAGAGACAGGTGCTAGACACCGGATAGCGTCAACGTGACCAGCGCGACAGTTCAAGTAAAAAAAAGCAAAAAAAAAAACCCCAAAAACAGTAAAGTCTACCAGCGGTACACAGACGATTCAAGTCAAAATGTCACTGGGCAAAAGTTGTGGGTTGACTTTTTCATTGTTCGTGGGCAGGGCCGCTTCCCTTATAAAAGCCACGACATTTCTCTCTGGGGTCACCAAATAAATCTAACTTTATATTTTCTTCATTGTCAGTAAAAAAAAGTTCAATATAGGCGATGCCATTTTAATCTGTCAACCTTAGGACCAGCATTACCGAGCCACATAAAATACAGGGCCTGTCCATGGAGGAGAAGGGAGGCACCCTCCCTTTCCGTGTGAACGTGATGCGGACTAATTTTTGTGGGTTAATTTTAGAACATAATCTATGTTTACTTGCACACTCCATTTGTACCCACGGCTCCTATTTGTACCCTTTCAAACTTAATGGATCCTCATACACACATACTCGCAATATCCTAGTTAGCAGGATACCTGGAAAATATCGAGAAACACTGCAGAAATAAAACGATTATTATAAATGAAAATTATGTTTTGGCTGGCCCATTAGATTATTTTTTATATAACCAATTTTTTAATTGGTTATATCACACATGATTTAATCGATACTTTTTGATAAATTAGTTTTTTTGGTGAAACATAGGATTGTGCGAGTGCAACACCCTCATTACTCATCAGACATGGTTCCGTAAAAACTTTTTTCTTTAAATTTAAACGAACATTTATGTAACTGCCGCTGATCTGCGCGGAAAGAAAACACCAACGCCTCGACTGATGTTATCAATTTTATTTAATAAACACCGTGAAAACTGTACAGAGGAAGAAATAGATAATATTCAATGAATGATAATAACAAATACATTTCAAAAGAAATGGAAACACAAGAAAGAAATGCACACGCAGTGTCTATTACAAATTCTTACCGTGTTGCCTCTTTTACCAGCTGTAGTAAACTAAGTAAGGTTTGTATATGGGCTCTGATTCACTTAATCCCTTTACCCATTTCCACTTAGGGTCTCATAGGCCGTAGTGAATTTAAGGTCAGCAGCAACTGATAAATGGGATTTATGTAGCACAACTACCGATTCTCGATACTGTTTAATTATTAGTTTTATTCAAAACACAGAATTGTACAAGTGCAACACCCCAATTACATATCTAACTCTGTGTAGCGTTTTCTTTCAATCTAAATGAAGATGTGTACACAACTGATAGTCGTGTGTATTTACCCAACCCATTCGCCATAGGTAGGATGTAACACAAGGTCGCAAGTATGAAGCATCCAGCGAGGATCGAACTCGCTATTCAGTAATAACTAGAAGCAGCTACCCAGCGTTGTCTGGGTAGAGGGGTGAATAATAAAATGATAGTCTCGCAGATCCATTGATTGTTTTGGTCTTTCATAATTGATTTGTTTATGTTTTAATCACGAACGCCACCAATGACTTTACTTTCTATCATTCAAATCCTAATTTTTAAATATCTTCACGAATATTTTAAAAAATCTTCACAATTTTTGCACAAAAAGCAAGCTCTGATAATAGTGAATGTGTATATATATTTACTTTGTCGTTTATTGTTTTATTTTGGTAGTTTCCTCCGGACATACATACATACATACGCATCAACTGTCCTTTATATATGTATAGATAGATGGATCTGCACAACTGATCGTCGTATATAAATTAATATTAACGTCTAGGAAATAAACGTATCAAATCAATGTCATTTAAAACTTGTTAGAGTTTTCTAAAGTTTCTTTCTTTGTAAAACAATAAAGAAGTATGACCAAGAATGTCATCTAGTAATATATACTTTAAATGTAATTAAAGCTGTGAAAATGAGCCGCGTACTAGCAGATTTGGGTTCTAGTACAGGTGCCGGTAGCTGTACGAAGCTTTGATTTCTTATGCCAGACTAAGCTTCTTCCAAAGTGTAGCCATATCAGTACTTCTGTATGGCTGCACCACTTGAACTCTCACGAAACGCCTGGAGGAAAAAGCTAGATGGAGACTACACAAGGATGCTGCGTGCTGTTTTGAACAAATCCTGGAAGCAGTAACCTATAAAACAGCAGCTATACGACCACTTACATCCCATCTCACAAACTATCCAATAAAAATAAGAAAAAACGTGCTAGGCACTGCTGGCTAAGTAAGAACGAACTCATAAGCGAACTTCTCCAATGGACTCCTGCACATGGACACACCAATGTTTCTGACCAACAAAAACTTATATTGTTCAGCCCTGTACGGATGCTGGATGCTGTCCAGAGGACTTTCCAAGAGCGATGACCGATAGGGATGGGTGGAGAGAGAGGGGGAATTCGTGCTATCGGCACGCCTTGAGGTAGTGCAAAAGTTTACAAAAATGAGTGTAGTCAGTTAGAATCTCACAACGAGGGCCTTGTGTCATATTCAATATATTGGCAGATAACTATGGTCGCTTCCACCGGTGCCAGAGACCGGTACTTGAACGCTAGTAAATGCCAAGATTTTGAATGCCGATTCTCAAAGCAGGCAAACTTGGAAGAGTGGTACAATACATTCTTTCAAACTTCATTTGGCTTTCTGTTTGATCAGTGGTTCTCAACCTTTCTTTTTTTACCTATGAATCCTTTTGGTTTCTATTGTACTCTGGTGGAACCCCCTATGTACTCTGGTGGAACCCCCATAGACATGAATTTTTAGTATCATCACATAATTTTTTTACCTATGGATCCTTTTGGTTTCTATTGTACTCTGGTGGAACCCCCATTGACATTCGATGTTTAAAAAATCTTATTCAATTTTTAATAATTAAATATTATCTGGAAATTGCACATAAACTTTAACAACAAACTAACGTCTCTGCAAAATGAATATTCACTCGTAAAATAAGTCATGAATATATTGACCACTGAAATACTATTGTGGACTCCCAACTTACTATTTTGATTGCACGAACCATAAAATTCATAAATATACTGACCAACCCCTCAACACGAGCAGGATGTGACACAAGGTCTATTTCTTTAGCAGAGTTTAACAGGTTTGAATTCAGAATTTTCCTTCTAGACCGGTTGCCATACCAAGGTTAAAGAAATCAATCTGACCTACAATTTATAACTGGAGGGAGAGTAATTGGATGCGTACATTTCCCAATGGTATTAGCGCTATGTGAAATACAAGCAGCCTCTTTCAGGATTTGAACTCGGGTCGACGAGTCCATTTCCTATGATTCTAACCATTACACCATGCGCCTAAAAATCATATATAAGGACCGCCAGAGACCTCAGTTCAGAGCTACTGTGTTAGATTAAACTATGTTTTGTAAATAAATACCAATAGTCAAGGTCAGACTGATAGTGATCTAGGCTCCCGGGCAAAAATGATAACTGCTACCTGAATTCATTCTACTCTCCTATTCGTTCTATAGAAATACGTACAATCTTAATCAGACATTAGTTTGTAAAGCTTCAGGTCTCAAAAAATATATTGAGAAAATCTGTAGGGATATCTATTTTCAATGCCTCGGAGTAAAAGTGAAAACGACCCCTGTCGGCTGAATACATCGACTGCACCTCTGCAGAGGGTTAAGCACTGGCTGAGGGTCTTATTGTCCTGTGAATGACGTTAAATTCTATCTGATGGTAAGGTTCCAGTTCTGGAGGTTTGTGGAATGTGGAGCACCCCTTCATCACCATTGCTCTCTGGTCCACTCTGACCCGGAGTGGTAGTACCCATCTATGCGTTAAATAGAAAAATGTATTTATAAAAAATTGATTATCCATTAATAATTAATATATTTTAAAACTTTGTCGTCATTAAATGATCCACTGAGGTTGATATGCCGTTAAACAAACCAAATCAGTGAAAATGTATCGAGCAGACTTTATTAATAGAACAGCTTGAATGATTGCCTACTTGCTTATAAAACTCTTTAGCAGAATCTATCCGAGGCTAAGAAAGTTTTATTTCTTCGGAATAGATCGACTTGAGAGTATATCTCTTTGAGCTCAACCACAGAAAGACTTTTGTGGCTCAGCTCAAAGAGATATACTCTCAAGTAGATCTATTTCGAAGGAAATAAATTTTTTCTCTGAAAAAGTCGTTTGTCTCTAACTTTGTTGGACTCACTAATTTGTATAGATTATATTTTTACATATAGATGCTTGCTTACTTGCTTGCTTGACGACGATGACCTCACTCACATGGAGTGAAACTTGTGCGTGAGATGTTTTAAGTGGAAAGAGGGTGCAAAGACCTCAATCCACTGTTTTGTGAGTCCAACAGTTGGTCAAGTGGCAGGGGAAAGTCCGAAACGACTGGACTTCCGAGCTGCTGCAGGGTACTGTCGCAGGTAGTATTGAGTCACTTCACGAGAAGAAAGCCTCCCCAGAAGCCCCAAAGCTTACACTCTAGCGCCAGGTTGTATTGGGGATTTATGTGAATAGTAAGTATCCCAATCCTACTACTACTAACGGTATGGATGGCTGTTGGCTCCCCTGGAATTCATCCACCCTTTCACAGCTCTTAATGATGCTATCCACACACCCACCTCACCAGACAATCCGAACCGTGCCTGATGGAAGTGCCAGTTTAACTTGAATATTTTATAAGAGTCGTACAGTTTAAGAGCAATTTCACTTTCAATTTGTAATTAAATGACAATTTATTGAGGTCTTCAATCGTGTCGAGTGTCTTTTTTTAATCAACCAATTTCTTGAGATAACGACATAAACTGTAATATTGTTCCCCAATAGAACTATCACTGTTATCATATACTGTTCTGTCTGTCTGTCTGTCTGTCTGTCTCTCTCTCTCTCTCTCTCTCTCTTTCTCTCTCTCTCTCTCTCTCTCTCTAGCTATAGCCGTAGCCGAATCAATGTACGACTGCGTTGAAATATTTTGTGTATATAAGGTGTCCTGCAATACACCACCTAAATTTATAGATTGGACGAGGTGATGTGGTTTATTCCTGCGCCAATCAACAGCCATAATGCGTGGCTGATTCACTACTTAAACACTGATACTGGCCATAGTTCATTTGCAACCATTGAGGAGGAACTTACAATATTAAGGAGAACCAAAGGATACTTTATCGAGGATTTCCGCTGGACAAGTGCTCTTGCCTAAAGGATGACCCATAAGATTGTAATAGGCTGCACCACTTGGAACTTAACGAAGCGCTTAGAGAAAAAGTTACATGGGAACTACACAAGGGTGTTGCGTGCTGTCTTGAACAAATTCTGGAAGCAGCATCCCATAAAAATCCTGTACGGTCACCTGCCTTCTATTAAACAAACCATCCAAGTGAGACGAACAAGACATGCTGGACACTGGTGGAGAAGCAAGGACGAACTCATGTGACGTTCTGCTATGAAAACCTACTTATAGACACACCAGTGTAGGCCGATCAGCAAAAACCTTCACCAATCAGCTATGCACGGATTCTAGATGCCGCACAGAAGATCATTCAATTAAAATGTTGCAAAAATAGAAAAAGGTAAGATAATGTATTCTTACCGTTTTAATTTCAAATATCAAATATCTTGCCCTGGTGATGACCGCTTGTCTGTATACTTAAACATTCTATATTTTTTCTATTATTATTTTTTTTTTGTATTTAAAATAATAAATACAATACAATGTGTATAAGGACAATCTCTCGGCCGAAACACGTGTCGGCAGTCCAATAAATAATTTTTATCCATTCAACATTTTCTTTCCTTTATATATTTTTTCATATTGTCAGATTTACTTCCATTTTTCAAATTATTTTTTTCAATATATATATATATATATATATATATATATATATATATATATATAATATATATATATATATATATATATCAACCATAAATAAGTACACACCTAACATTTTTTTAATAAAAAGTTATTTTGCTTCTAAACCAAAGATAACAAGATTTTATTATTTATAGTGTTAGTACCTGTTAGGAACTTGTATATGGAATAAATAGATCTGTTAGTATTAGATAGGAATTCTTGAAATCATATAATCTAAAAGACACGCCTCGTGGTTATCTGGTTCATAATAGTGTCGACTCGTGACACCTAACAATATCCAACTACGTCCAGTTCGCATGCCACATTTGAATTATGGTTTCTTACAGGATACACCCTCGTAAGCCAACCAAGTTTTTAATGGACAATATAGGATGGTCATTGGTTGAAATCTGGATGCATTTGCCATCTAAATAGTGGCGTTCGATCAAATGTGCTCTCATTTATCAACCGATTTTTATCATCGTCTGCTATTGATGGTAAGAGAGAGAGAGAGAGAGAGAGAGAGAGAGAGAGAGAGAGAGAGAGAGAGACCTTCCCATTCCCCCACGCCGGTTATTAACGAGGGAATAGTGATGCTTCTAGAATATTAAACACTTACAGCTTACATTGTGTTCTTTTTGTCTTTTCTTATCCACGCACGCATAGACATTTAAAAACAATGCCCTGTGGCGTATCATCACAGAAGGCTCCTTGAATGTTTTTTTTTTAATATGTTTTATATATGTTAAAACTTATTCAATTGCGAATCTTACATCTTACAATCTCCCAGGCAAAATATTCCATTTTGGAACAAATTCGTGTTCGGACAATTCTTCCATTATGTGTATTGTACTCATCCAACTTTAGTTTTTCTTCTATGAGACTGGTTGCCATACTAAGACTAAAGAGCCCAGTCTGGAGGGAGGGAGGGAGGGAGAATAGTTTGATTCATACCTTTCCTAATGGTATTAGCGTTATTTGAAATGAACACACGCACACACGGGAGCATCTTTATATTAGACAAGATCATTTTGTTGATTCTTCCTGTTTGTTTTTGTTTTGTTTTTTTGTTTAGTTAAACGGTCTACATTCTGTGTTGGTTTTGAAATTCTCCTTATGGTCATTGATAGTAATGAAAGCTCTCTCTATATATATATATATATATATATATATATATACTGGGTAGGTAGGTATCACAAAATTGCCATATGAATATTGGTTTGGATTTTACGTTTGATAATAAAAAAAGTAATAAACAAGTACATTTTTCTTCATTATCAAGTAGATTAAAATAATTGATTATCTAAAACGAAAAACAATAATCAAAAGATAGAAAGACAATCTAATAGACGCTTCGATAAAAATGATCTATTTTCGTGACGTTTGGTATTTTTTTTAAATCTGTATAAATCTTCATTCATTTGATTACTATCCAAGCCGAACAATCTTTTGATGATTTTTAGATTATCTAAATTGTAATTCTTAACACGTCGGAGGATAATTGAATAGTTAATTTAGCCATATGGCTACAGCACGAACGTCTGTCTCTCTGAGATGACGACCAACATGCTAAATATTCATAAAAGACGTTAATTAATGCTCTGAGATTCCAATCTCCAGCACGATTATTAGATACTCTCTCTCTCTCTCTCTCTCTCTCTCTCTCTCTCTCTCTCTCTCTCTCTCTCTCTCTCTCTCTCTCTCTGTGTGTGTGCATGGGGTTGCATGTATGCAAGCGAATTTGCATATTTGTTTAATCATTTTCTTATCAAACAGAAAATGTATGTGCAACGTGGTGAACAAATTATTTACTTCGTGCTACGTGTTTCTCAACCCTTTTTTTTTTTTTTTTACTTCAAGGTACACTTGTAGAATAATTAAATCTCTGGGATGCACTCTGAATTTCAATTAAATAAAATTAGCCATGAAATTGCAAAAAAGGCAAATAATAAAGAATTTCTTGAAATAAGCATTTATTTTTTAATATATTACAATATGTGCATGGTAAGTGTATCCTTTTTAAAATACAGATTTGTTTAATATAAACAAAATTCATACATTAATCTTTCGTTTAAAAAATGCTTGGTATGCACCTGGGAATCTTTCAATGTGCAATAGTGCGAACGGGTATATATATATATATATATATATATATATATGGCAAACTGGTATATATATAGTGTGCTATATTTATTCAATATCATTGATTGAGCATGTATATCTATGTTAGGGTAACGTGGACGTGAAGTCAACCCTAACCCCCCCCACACACACACACATATATATATATATATATATATATATAGAGAGAGAGAGAGAGAGAGACAGAGAGACAGAGAGACAGAGACAGAGACAGAGACAGAGCGATGATGATGATGATGATGATGATGACGACGACGTTTAGAGCGAACGATGTCATTCAGTTGCAAATCAGACTGAAAATTGATTTATTCTTAAAGAGCATTTTAGGACTAAAATTATTATCTATTGCTTTAATAAAAATCTCCTGAAGATGGGCCATTTTACGGTTTCGGGGGTTCTTCTTTAGCAATGCTTACTGGTTGCTTTATACACACCCACAGACAAAAAGCTACGTAATCATGACGTGTACTTAAGTCAAGTGACAAGCTACCAGTAGTATTTTCATTCAATCACGACATGTTACTGAATATGTTCCTTGATCATTACAATAGAGAAAAAGTTCATATAAGAACATCTGCACTCATTCGTCAAAAGATGGAAAAAAATCAACCATTTTGAAGGATTTGTGGCAGGAACAACTGGAAAGTAGAGAAAACTTACTCTATCGCTGGAGTAATCGTTTGAATTAGTTCCAGACTCCACATCAGCCAGTGCCCTAGATAGATAGATAGATAGATAGATAGATATGAAGAGACTGGAAAGAATATTAAGTTTCGATAAAGATCGCGGGGAAAATGGTTTCCAAGGTGAGCGATATCTTAGAAGAATTTAAAATAATCATTTGAAGAACTCTGGCAAGTCGGTGTCGGTGTCGGTGTCGAGGAGTTTATCTGAGACTAACCCTGCCCTCACCAAATAACCAACCAAATCGTTATATTTTCCTCTCCAACAACTTAACATGTATATATATACGCACATTCATACACATGAAAATACCCCCAACACACGTATGTGCATGTCTGTGTGAATGCTCGTGAAAGAAAGAAAGAAAGAAAGAAAGAAAGAACAATGAGAAGAAAGAACAAAAGGGAGCAAGAAAAAAAGAAAGTTAATGAAAAAATAGTTTTGCAAATTCTGAAATTAGGTATTTATCCAACCCCTTCGTCACGAGCAGGATGCAACACGCTAACTTTTTAAGCGGAGTATTTTACCCATTCGCTCACTACATGTAGGATGTGACACAAGGACATGGCTAAAGGGCATCCAGCGAAGGTCGAACTTGTTATTCAGTAGTAATTGATCTACAAACTAAATTGCTAACCATTACAACACGATGGGACGCCCAACTTTTTAAGCAGAGTATAACTGGTTTTCCTTTTCCAAGACCGATTGCCGTATTAAAGTTAAACATTCCCGTCTGCCCTACTATTTACCCATAACTGTAGAGAGAGGGGAGAGCTGGGGCTTTAGAATACACCGACTGCACCTCTACAGAGGGGTAAGACCTCCATATACCTGTTCGCAATGAGTGGCGACCCGTAATACTTAAGGATGGAATCCTGGTGGCTGAGCAGTCCACGACATACAAATCAACTTTGGCCTTTACTTAGGCTAGACGGCGCTCGAAGTGACCCTCTCCGATCAAACGGCTAGTCACGTCAAGCCCTAGCACTTATATGATTGTCCCGGTCATATTGCTCTTATGGCAACCCCTTTACCCTTTTTATCATATATGTGGTAAAAGGTGGTAGCTGGGGGTCTTAGTATCCTGGGTGTGACGTTAAACTGGATTTAGTGGTGAGGTTCCAGCTCTGGGGAGTGTAAAAAGAATTCAATACCCAACAATAATGAATAAAACAAAAACGTCTTCGGCATAGAATAACCCAAAGGGGTTGACATGCCGTAAAATCCAACCAACCAACCAACCAACTATTTTCAGATTTATTCGCCCCATATATATATGACCCTAACAAGTACTACCACTCCGGGTCAGAGTGGACCTGGGTATACTGGCAATGATTGGGTACTCCATACTTTATATAGCTCCAGAATTGAAGCCTCGCCACCCGATGCAGTTTAGTGTCTCAGGACTCCCCTTTCTGGGGTCTATAGGGTCTTATATCTCTTTAAAAGATACATTTTGTGTATTCTAAGGCGCACCGACAAGGTTTGTATATTTCTGTGTGTCTGTGTGTGTGAAATTCTCATTGTTATGATTTTATTTTATTAAACAATAGACTTAAAATGTTCCCACTTAGAAAATTCAATAGAACGTCGCATGAAAATAATTTTTCAATTATCCAAATTCTCGATATAACGATTATGAAATGCTAATTAGAATCCGTCACTCTTTCCTAAATAGGAGTGTCAATAGCGTTATATATATATAGCCCTTACAACCACAAGGTCGTGTAGTATATATATATATATATATATATATATATATATATGTGTGTGTGTGTGTGTGTGTGTGTGTGTGTGTGAGAAGAAAATTAACAGATTAGGAAAAATCCGACAAAATGTGAGGAAAAATGTTGGAAAAGTGAATAACAAACACAAATAATAAAGTTAATTCTTATGAAACTTCTGAAACCAATAGAGGCAAAATATTAATTGAACTTATTTTGGTAACGTGAGGCACAATTCAACAGCTCCAGATGCCTTTGCCGGGGTCTTCACGAATCACACTGAACTGTGAGATACCGAACTTGCCTGATACTCTCCAAGTGCTACTCACAGATTTGCCCTATGACTTAGACCACGGTTTTAGTCGCACCTAACCTTGCCTGATCATCGCTGTTCTTGCAACCCAAGCAAAATTTCTTGAACCATCTTATTATTGTACTGCGATCAACTGTGCCTTCTTCACCTTTTTACCAACAAATCTTTTTTGTAGCTTTCGCGTCGTTATGGCCCAGTTTGAACTTGTAAAGCATAAGTTTCCAACTTAGACTACGTTGCACGTTCATTTTTGCGGCTTTTAAATGATACCGGTAGTGAATCAATGCACAACGTGTCAGTGCACCAACTACCGCGATACTCCCTGCCACTGCGGTTTCTTTCCATGGCTTGAGCTGCTTCAGTCACATGATATACGCGCCGCGCTGGAATACAGAAAAAATGAAAATGAATTCATGCTGCGTCTAATTTTTCAGCGAATAGTTCACTGTAAAGTTTTGTAATAAACCTCGGGCGTTTCTCTACAAAACTGTGTATTGTGAATGTCAATATCTTGATTTAAAAAAAAAAGAAACCCCGTTTCGATTTCGATTTGGATCTGTTCGTTGAACAGTAGAGACATTAACCCTGACAGTGAACGGTAAAGCCATGTGTCTATTTTACCTTCTCTCATTAAATAATCTTTTTACCAACTTGTACCTGTGGAGATTAAAATAAAATAAAAATAAAAAAAGAATAACAAACTCCCATGAGCCTTAAGACCGGAAGAACCCTGTTTGTATATGCAGGAAAAAGGACCCACTTCCGACCACCCAGATAATCTCTCGGCCATGACCCATGAATAAAACCTGAATCCTAAAGCTACCTTTTGTCTTTGTCTCTTCCTTTTCTTTTCATTAATTCCTTTTCAGCACGACCACCAAATATGATGGGGTTAAAAGGAAAACCTGTGAACACTCACCAGAAATAACCAACGACCTTTAAAACGAAAACATTAAAATACTTGTCACGCCACATACTTCTTGTTCATGTATTCTTTATGTTAATACAACTGGTTTTTATACTATATACATTAAAAGTTAAATGTTCTTGTATTTGTAAATACGTTTATCTTGTCTTTCCTTCACAGATATACTATTGCTAATATTGGTCATTGGAGAGTGTTGATTCGACTAAATATCTATCCTAGCACCAAGCTTTCCAGTCTATTATTATACTAAAGCTGAGTGAATCAACTTTTTACTGATTAATTTAATTACACGAATGTTATACTAAAATATTCCTCACTACACATTCTGTCTATCACTTTTCCCTCCCTGTGTATATCTTGATTACCTCCTTGTTATATATGTTAGTTTCTCTGGGAGAGAGAGAGAGAGAGAGAGAGAGAGAGAGAGAGAGAGAGAGAGAGAGAGAGAGAGAGAGAGAGAGAGATGGGAAAATTTGAAATATATTTGTATATATTTTATAATCAGCAACCCGGTAACTTAAATTTTATAAGCAGCAACCCGGTAACTTAAATTAGGTCAAACATTTCCTGTTTTAGAAATCTTCCAAAATGATTTTAATGTTTTGTCCGGTCGTATTTATTTTTAAAAGATCTAATTCACTTTGCAAACTCACTTTTCCATAATCTTAATTATCTACCCAGAGCTCAATGGGTGACCCAACGGGTAACGTTTTGTCTAGTCTACTTATAAACCTCAATATCAAAGTTAGATTATCCTAATCATGTCGTAAATTTGGCAATAAACATATTCGTGATGCTTTTATTTTCGGAGCCAGACTGTAACGAAGTGGAATGAAAGATATGAATCGTGTCGAGAAGAGAATATCGGAATGAAAAAAAAGAAGAAAAAAAAGAGAGAACTATGTTGCTTTTTAGAAAGTTCTTGATAATTAAAGATAGTTTTCCTTGTCATTCTCATATAGATAACTTTTTTTTAAAAGTGTACATAATATAATTTCTGTGGTTAAATCGAACTTAACGGACCTAAATTCCACCATCGTATGTCACCCCGCCGAAAGAAAAAAATATACCAAAAATCAGGGAATTAACCGAATTTAATGAGATGTTCAGTGTTGATATATTAATAAATAAAATATATAATGCATCAGTTATTTTATTTAAAAACTTATATTTTTTCAGGTCAGTTAACTTTGAACCATGTATCTTAGAGGCGTAACACATATTCTCAAAGATATGCAGTTTAAAGTTAACTGACCTGAAAAAATTTAAAAGTTTTTAAATAAAATAACTGGTGCATTATATCTTTTATTCATTAATATATCAACACTGAAACTTTCATTAAATTCGGTTAATTCCCTGATTTGTTGTATTTTTTTCTTTTGACGAGGTGACATATGATAGTGGAATTTAGGTCCGTTAAGTTCGATTTAACCATTTCTGTATTATGAACATGTAAAGGAGTTTCGTGTTCTTTTTTTAAGTTGCAAATATACACTATGGACTTTCTACAAGTCGTAATTCTATCTATCTATCTATCTATCATTTTGATACTTTGTGTATCTGTGAGTGCATATTGATAGAATCGTATTTAGAAAGGTATAAATTCCAGGAATATTTAGATATGGTTCCCTAAATGTATGTGTATATGGGCGTACATATATTGTACGGCGCAGCTCTTTTTTCCATCTCATTTTCAAATTGAGTTGCAGCCAAGCACTTTCAGGAACGAAACCTACATTCCGAAGGAGTTCTAAAACTGGAACCATTTTTATAAGTTCCTTTTCAGACAGACAGAGATGGGCAGACGAACCGACAGAGAGAGAGAGAGAGAGAGAGAGAGAGAGAGAGAGAGAGAGAGAGAGAGAGAGAGAGAGAGAGAGAGAGAGAGTATGTGTGTGTGTGTGTGAGACAGACAGACAGACAGACAGTTAATAGAATAAATGGATATGTTACATTCGAAAATAAAATTTACTTTTTGTATTATAAAAATTGATTAACTGTTTTTGTATTCTTTCTAAATGGCATAGACACAACGTAGAATTTCTACGAGTTGTAATTCTATTTATCTAACTTTCTTGCCTTGTTTTTTCCCTTTGGTTATTTTTTTTTATCTATCAATCTATCTATTGTCTTTTTATATCTATCTAACTAGCGTTCGGTCAAGTCACGTTGAAAGCACCCGTTCTCGCTAGATCACCGAAGTTAAGCAGCGATGAAACTGTTCAATACTTAGATGGATGACCATTTGAATAACAGCAACTAGTTAGAAACCGAATATCAAAATGTCTTTATTCGGCATGTAATGGGATGGTATGCCGTAAAACAAAACAACCAGGCGTCACATTCTTTTGCTATCTATCTATCTATCTATCTATCACATTCTTACTCACAGATTCAAAGTTTTGAGATTTTTACCCATTCTCCGGTCATACAGACACACAGAATCTTTTTTTATATATATAGATGATCTTCCTATTTAATAAAGTTTCTTTTTTTTGCCCAAATACCAGGACATGCTTTCGATCGTCTGTATATTTGTTTGTATAACAAATAAACATACAGACATACTTACAGACTCTTTCGTTTATATATAGAGAGAGAGACAGAGACAGAGACAGAGAGAGAGAGAGACACAGAGAGACAGAGACGGAGACAGAGAGAGAGACAGACAGACAGACAGAGATAAAGACGTAGGAATTCTTGATTCTATATTTTATCCTTATCCCGGCAAGGGGCCCCTTCCACCCTTTTTTTTTTTACTTTGTACAAACTGCAGAAAGTACGAAACCGTATGTTTATTTGTATTTTCCCTCTGGGGTCCTAAAACCCACCCACAGGCAATTAGAGATATGAAATTGGATTTATGGTGCTGATTCTTGCCAGCTGTTTCTCAGTGGGTATCCATCGGTTGTTGTTGTTGTTGTTGTTGTTGTCCTGATAACGATATTGGTCATCCGTGTAGAAATCAAGAGGAACTCTTACATATCGGGATCATCAACATTATGGTTAATAAACAGTAAATACAATTTGAATCTTAATAAAATACAGATGTCGCTTCAGTAGAGGTCTTCTTCTTTTTTCAAGAGACGAATGAAATAATTAGTGGCCTATTCAAACATACATCATCTTCTTTATTATCTTTATTGTTATCTTAACGAGTGTTTCACACCACTAGTAACTAATGTTTTTGTTTTTTACTGAAGTGACAGCAAATCTTCTCAGCTCTCCATGACTCTTCTAAGTGTAGTGAGAGAAGAGACTTACCTCGTGGAGTGAAGCGGGCAAGGACTTGCCTCGCCTGTAGGTCCATGAGATGGAAAAAAAAAACGTATTGCTTTCCTTTGCCGCAGAGAAAAAATGGCTTGCCTCCCGTGAAAGGTTCGCAAGAGAAGACTAGTCCATTTATATGATTAGTTGCTCATGCTAATAAATCTGACCAGCCAATCAGAAACGAGCTACGGCAATATAAACAGTGTCGCC
The DNA here is from genome assembly GCA_023376005.1 of Doryteuthis pealeii. Classification (NCBI taxonomy): domain Eukaryota; kingdom Metazoa; phylum Mollusca; class Cephalopoda; order Myopsida; family Loliginidae; genus Doryteuthis; species Doryteuthis pealeii. The sequence goes on along the minus strand of CM042148.1, from coordinate 55,761,598 downwards.
TCAGACAGAGATCCCAGTCTGACTTCAAAGCAAGACACCGCTAGCAACGAGTGACAAATGGAAAGTGTGTAAATAATATCGAGGGAAGAAAATGTGTTGCCATCGAAAACAATACTAAATATTCTAGATAATCTTGACGGTCTCAATTCTTCCTCTGATTTCCAATACTGGCAATCAATTTCCAAGTTCTTTTGGATTGTTCTAAGGGCTCCAACTATAATTGATATCGCTGTTACCTTCATATTTCATAATATTTTCAGATCTCTGACAAAGCCCGGATGTTGGATAGTCTTATCATTATCATTTCGATTTTTTTTTTTTTTACTCCAGGACAATTCTGAGTATTCTATCCGATCTTAGCAATGCTGTTCTCTGAATGGTCTCGATTCTTCCTATAATTTCAATTACCCCAGTCTTTTTTTTTCAAACACTTAGGAACCGTTCCAAGGGCACCAACTACAATTGGTATCACTTTACCCTCATGTTGCACAGTTTTTTCAGCCCTCTGGCAAATTCCAAGTATTTGTCAATTATTATTATATCACTCCTTACGAGTTTATTATTATTATTATTATTATTATTATTGGTTGTTGTTGTTGTTGTTGTTGTTGTTTCTCTCTATTCGAGTTTTTCACACCTGTCGTAGCCGGTGGTTCACTGGAGGCGGAGTGACAGCAAGTCTCTTCAGGTCTCCAGGACTCTTCTGAGTATTCCAGCCGATCTCAACAATGCTGTAGTCTGGATGGTCTCGATTCTGCCTCTGATTTCTAATCCTATCAAACTCTTTTCCAGACCCCTGGGGATCGTTCCAAGGGCCCCAATTACAATTGGTACGACTTTCACCTTTGTGCTCGTCCATATGTTGCAATTGTTGTTGTTTTTTCCGGCTGCTGCTATTAGTTTTTCTTTGCTCTTTTTTTTTATATTCACTGAGAGCTCGAATTGTCGAATCTACACAATCTTCAATGCTGGCGAGACCTCTTCCTCCTTATTTTCTTGATACATAAGCTTCCTTGTCCTTTGGTCCATTTGTCGGAGCTCCTCTCTTGTCCATTTTAAGAATGGTTCAGTGTATCTTACAAGAGGGACAGCCCAGGTGTTTATGCCCTTGATGAGATTTCTGCTGCAGAGTTTAGTTTCTAGAAGTTACCTCGTTCTCCTGTGGTACTCTTTCCTTACTCTTCCTTTCATCTCTCCTTATTTGATGGTGTTCGCTTCCAGTACTCCCAAGTATTTATCATTGTCCTTTTCTCCCAGTGCCCTTATTTCTTCCTTATTCGGTAATTCTATTCTTTCCGTTATTTCTTTTTTCCCTCTTTTTATAACTATCATTGCACATTTGTCTATGCCGAATTCCATCCCTATGTCCTGACTGTATATTCTAATTGTTTTTACAAGTGTTTCTAACTCTTTTTCATTGCTATAACAAATAGTAATGGGGATAGGAAGTCACCCTGGAAGATGCCTCTTTGTATTTTCACCTCTGCTAAGGTCTGTCCTCCTGCTGTTAATTCAACTTTCCAATTTTTCATGGCATGAGGGATAAATTTTATTACTTTGTCCGATATTTTGTACATCTTCAAGCATTCAAGGATCCATGTTTGCAGACCCATGTCGTATGCCTTTCTGTAAATAATCCATATGCCATCGCGAGACTTTTTTCGCCTCTCTTTAGCCTTTTAATAATGCGCTGATCTATAAAGAGCAGGTCATTTATTTCTCTTGTTCCCTTACGGCACCCTTTCTGTTCCTCTGGAAATAATCCACGGCAATGAAGTGAGTAGTAGATTTCTTCTTTTATTTGTGCGGTTAAGATTTTCCACATTATAGGTAGGCATGTTATTGGCCTATAGTTGCTGGGGATGGTTCCTTTTTGGTGGTCTTTCTGGATCAAGGTAATTTTGCCTTTTGTCATCCATTCCGGTATGTTTGCTTCTTCTAGACATTTGTTCAACTGTCGGGACATTCTGTTATGGATGGATGTGGATTTTTTTAACCAGTACCCATGTATTATTCCACCATGGCCCGGTGTTTTCAAGTTTAGTAATTTCTTTAGCGTTCCTCTTAGCAATTTCAGATGTATTTTTGCTTCGGGTCCTTCTTTGAGTCCTTGCAGTTCCTTTTTCATTTTATTTATCCACTCTGCCGTCCTGTTGTGTTCTTTCTTTTCCCATATCTTGCTCCAGAGGTTTTCTGTTTCCTTTGCATTCGGATATTGGTTTGTCAATGCTTTGTTCACTGGCTTGTCAGTAGAATTTCTTTTCATTATTTTGGAAAGTCCTATTCTGTTTGTATTGTTTAACCCTGTCCCGGTATCTTTTGAGTCTACCTCCCTTAGCTCGTATTTTTGGTTTATTTCTTCCTGTTGTATAGTTACCCATGTCTGCTGTTGTCTTTTACTCGTGTGTTTACTTTTTCTAATGCTTTCGCTTTTTGTCGTAGGCTTTTAATTTCCCTTTCTAATCGCATTTCCCATCCAGCTTTAGTGTTTCTGTTTTTGTTTGGTTTGCGTGTTGAGATACCAATTCTTTCACTGAGCAAAACGCTCCCGCATAAATTAGGTCGTTCAATTCGGTAATGTTGTTTGCTGGGGTGTTTTTAATATTTCATTAACCTTTTCGGTTTCTCTTTTTACTTTTTTTCCAGTCCTGGTTTCTTAGATATGGCAATGTATCCTTCGGTTTTGTCATGATTTGCTGTATTAGTTCTATTTCGTGTCTCTCATCTTGTGTTAGTATTACATTTGCAAATGTGTCCGTGCTGTTTTGATTGTTAATGTGTGGTATTACTCTAGTTCCGAGGATACCTCTTGGGCATCTTCCTCTCTATTTACCTGCCCATTAATTTCCATAATCTCGAGATCAGAAAACCAACCTTTCTTTAGGATCAATCTTGCTTGGTTATCAAGTCTTTGGCTTGTTGTAGTGAAATAGTAGTAGTAGTAGTAGTAGTAGTAGTAGTAGTAGTAGTAGATGCATTTTTTATTTCAGTTACTAAGGGTTCCCGCTCGATCACCGAAGTTAAGCAGCGATGAGCCTGTTCAATACTTAGATTGATGACTAAGATACATCTGGTACTTTAAGCAAACTGATATTTTTAAAAAAAGGACTTGATTCGGCATTAAGTGACCCGAAAAGGGATGATATGCCGTAAAACAAACCACCAACCAACCAACTAACCAGTTACTGAGTTCACTCTATCCTTTTTCAGATAAACCAAGTCGGTCAGGACGACCGCGACCGAAACCGTCACTAAATCCAGCAATATTCCCACCAACGTTCGATAAAAGACTTTTGTCATTTGTCCTTTTATTCTCATCGACAAAAAATGTGTTCTGTTCTCCTATTTTCAATGGTTTAAATGAAAGAAAATATTTGATCAACCAGAACAACAAAACAAACCTCGATGACTTGGTACACGCTTAGAAATAAAACAAAATGTCCATTGAATCAATTTGTATGAAATTCGCTTATGATCTATTAAGCTTTTTAAAACTAGGATTTTAAATACTCGTTTATCTTATTTTAGTTATTTAAATAAATTAAATAAGATAAACGAGTATTTAAAATCCTAGGCATAAAATAAAAAAAATGTCGGTACGAAATAGCAGATCCGGATTTAGACCTTTGGGGACCCGTGACACTTCTGGTTAGGGTGCCCTCAAGTTGCTTCAAGAAATAAATAAAAAATAAAAAACGATACCAAAGAAATAAAGGGGGGGGGGATTAATCAATCAAAAGAAAAACTATATAAGTTAGGTTCCGAAGAAAAATGTTTGATTTTATTTTTCTCAATTAAATTGACTGTAAGAATAAGCTTTACTGCATTTTTCAGTTGATTTACTAATATATATATATATATATATATATATATATATATATATATATTATTTTACCCTTTTACCCAATCTATACGCTTTGACTTTTAAACAATTTACCAGTTGTGAACTTTTGACAATGCACCGGTCTCCTTTTTGCTTTCGTTTTTTTTCGTCTTCTTTAACCCCACGTTTTCTATGTTTAATAGTTGATCGAAGCTAGTAAAGTATGATACTATTCCAATATATATATATATATATATATATATATATATATATATATATATATATATATAAAAGATACATACAGATTGATATAATTAAATAATCACGACAAACAAACTCGGCAAATATCGCGTGCGACGTATGGAACACTGGACAGCTGTTTCGATCTATATTAGGCCTCATCAACAGTGTATACCGTGATCTCCCCACGACAGAGATCGAACCGGGGACCCCAGAACCGAGGACCCCAGAACGCCACCGGTCCACGCCACACACGAAATTCGCCAAATCAACTTGTCAATGATAATTGCGCCACTGCATTAACCTAGTGTGTCGTGTAGTTACATCCACAACATAACAGAGGACACGGTTACCTCCCGGAGTCACAACATCCCAGCCTGGTATCAACGCATCTACGTGCACATATCAACGCTGAGCGCAGAAATGTAGAAAGATATATAGAAAGAAATTGATATAATTAAATAGTCATGACAAACTCGGCGAATACTGCGTGCGACGTGTGGAACACTGGACAGCTGTTTCGACCTATATTAGGTCTCCTCAACAGTGTATACCGTGATCTCTCCGCAAGTTGCACGCGGTATTCGCCGAGTTTGTCGTGATTATCAAATTATATATATATATATATATATATATATATATATGTGTGTGTGTGTGTGTGTGTGTGTGTGTGTGTGTGTGTGCGTGCGTGTGTGTGTGTGTGTAATTATAAATCCGGCCCTGAGAAATAGGCATGTGAAGAAAAATGAATTTCATTTTATTATTATAAATTTTATTCCTATTTATTTTTATATCATTTTATCATTCATCATAATTCCTTTATTTCATTCAAGTTATTCATTTGATCTCTAATAAATATTAAATAAATAACTGAAATAAAATAAATAGACAATGATTAATAATAGGATAATAAAAAAAATAGTATAAAAATAAAATGAAAAACAAATAATAAAGATTTATTGCAATAAGATAAAATTCGTTTTTCCTCACAATTTCGGTAGGAAATAGGGATCTGAGCAAAAATTTGTTTCATTTTATTACTATAGATTTTTATTTTTATTCATTTTAATTCAACATTATTCCTTTAGAGAATGGGAATGTTCATTGGGTGCCTTGTGGGTTGTCACATGACAGTGCAGAAACGCATTCTCAACCTCTTTTGCCTCTGTTCTTTGAAAAGGGGAGATGTGTCGGGAAACCATGTAGCTATTTTGCTTTCCTTAGTCAAGTAAGCTTTTTTTTTCATTTTTGTACCTCTTTCACATACTGCTTGTTCATGGGACAGTATGTCTATATTTCTAGCTGTTAGGACACGTTTATGTATTCTTTGTTCTTAATATCATGTGAATGTATATTATGTATATTATGTATATATCGGAATGTTACCGGACATTGGGAGACAATACCAGTATTTGGTGCTAGGGAGGATACTTAGTCGTGTCCCTACTCACCAAGGTCCAATATTGGCATTAATGTATCCATTGATAATGGAAAGAAAAGATGAGAAACACTCATATAAACATATAAGATATTTAATGCATGTATACAAAAAAGCATAAAACATGTATTACAGGAATACATAGCGTGTCCTAAACAGATAAAAATACGCACATTGTTCCGTGACGAGCAGTACACAAAAAGGGGCACAATAATAGTGAAAAAGTCTTACTGGTCTTAAGTCGCACTGAAAAAGGAATTCAAGGAAAGAAAAAGGAAGAGATAAAGACAAAAGATGCTTTGTGATTTAGGCTTTATTCGCGTGTAATAGCCACCACGTGCAAGGAAATATCTTCCTGACCAGTAGTAGTGTCTAGACACTGTTAAGGCCTAAGTCAGAATGGCCGAGAGATTCACTTGGGGGTCGGAAGTGGGTCCTTTTTCCCGCACATGCTCAGGGGTTTCTTCCGGTCTGAAGGCTCATGGGAGTTTGTTATTTTTTTATTTGAATTTTATTTTAATCTCAACATGACTGAACCCATGCCCATATTTAAGATAAGACAATTATATTTGTCTTCTTACATACATAAAAGTTAAATGCTCTTGTATGTACAAATGCGTTTATCTTGTCTTTCTTCTGTTGTGCTCACTATTAGTATATCACGGATATACTAATGCTAATATTAGTCCTTAGTGAATGGAGATTCTATTGCATATCGCCCTTAACTCCAAGCGTATCAATTGCATTTTTTTCTTTTCTTTTTTTTAACCATATTGCGATATGAGTAGTAAGAAAGCTAGTTTGTGGATATGAGTTTAAATTTTATCATCTTTCCCTCATTCCTTCTAAAGATAAAATGAAATAAACATGAAAGGAATAAAGAAAATAAAGATGAAAAAGAAAGCGGTATTTTTCTTGAATGTATGTCTTTACTTTTATTATTATTATTATTATTATTATTATTATTATTATTATTATTATAGAAATGACCAGTCTACGTTGGCACGTAGGAGTGGCAAACTACAAAATAAAATCAAGATTTCCTGCTTGAGTTTTATTTCCAGGTTATGTGTGGGCTTCAAAGGAGAGAGATGGACACCAGAGTCATACACCACAAATTGAGTCAAGTGGTAAGTTATGCGCGTCAACCAATGAATTGCATTCACTTTTCTCATGTGACTTGGAGAATGAAAGCAATACAATTTGATTTGGAATGAAACGATTGCTCGTGTTGATTCGTGTTTTCATAAAATAGACACGTACACACACAATGGAAGTGATTCAGAATATACGTAATTCTTTTTAATTTTTATAACAAAATACATACCACAACTGATTTTGACATTAAAAATAATCGAAGTTTGTGTTTTTTTTGGTTTTTTTTGTTGTTGTTATTCTAAGATAGATACATAGATAGACACACACACACACACACACATATATATATATATATGTGTGTGTGTGTGTGTGTGTACCACCTGCACATATCTCCCTCCATATCTCTCTCTCTCTCTCTCTCTCTCTCTCTCTCTCTCTCTCTCTCTCTCTCGTATATATATATAATATATATATATATATATGCCTATCGTCGATGGAAATGGACACGGTGGGACGAGTTCAAATCCTGGACGAGGCTTTTTGCATTTCACATAGCGCTAATACCCTTGGAAAAGGTATGGATCAAACTATTCTCCCTCAAGCTATAGGAAAATAGTAATGCAGACTAGGCTCTTTAACCTTGGTTAGGCAACTAGTCTAGGGAAGGAAAACTCTGAATTCAAATGTGATAATCTCCACATAAGAAATTAACCTTTCTCATATCTCATTATCTTGGGGAGGAGTATATTATACTAGTCCTTCAAGCGGGAGGCACTGAAAACTATGGGATGCAGCATGGTGGATGTAAAGCAAGGTGGATGAACCCATAAGTGGGTCAACAGTGCACTTCACATGATATTGGGCGGATGAACCTCATATGGTCAACGGCAAAGATCAAACAGTTCACTCAGGAAACTACTGCTACTCATATATAAGGGTGGCATCTATTGATGAGATAACAAAAATAATCACCAAAAGATATATATATATATATATATATATATATATATATATATATATAATCAACTTTCTTTTTTAATTATTTCTATTTTCTTTCTTGCTTTAATCTTTTTTTTTCTTTCTCACCTTACTCTTTCTTTCTTTCTTTTTTTCTTTTTTCTTTCTTCCTTTCTTTCTAGTCTTTCTTTTTTTCATTTCTTTCTATTTTCTTTCACGTTTTACTCACTTTCGTTCTTCCTCGCCTTGCCCTTCCTTCCTTCCTTCCTCCCTTCCTTTATTTCTTCTTTCTCGCTTTACTTACTTTTGTTCCTTCTTTTTCATTCTTCTTTTTTCTTTCTTTCTTCTTTTCTCTCTCGACTTTCTTTTTTCTTTATTTCTATTTTCTTTCAAGTTTTACTCACTTTGTTCTTTCTCGCCTCTTCCTTCCTTCCTCCTTCCTTCCTTCCTTCCTTCTCTTTCTTTCTTTCTTATTTTCTCTCTCGGGTTTCTTTTTTTTTTCTTTCTTTCCATTTTCTTTCTCACTTCGCTATTTCTTTCTTTCTCTCTCTCTCTTTATATAGACTCCATGTGTCTTGGTTTCTATAAATCCTGATTCCCAGTACATCTAAAATCAAAGCACAATGTGAATAAAAACATAAGTTTGATTTGTTAACATATATAAATATTTATCTAAATTGCATTGAACATGAATATATAATGCCAAACAATGTAATAAAGCTATTGTTTCTTCTAGACACAACTTCGGTGTATCAAAGTCTGAACAAAGTAAAAAGGCCGATAATATTAATGTGTTTGTGAGACGATAAAAATGTATAGGTATTCTTTTGTGGGGACCGAACATTGTGTGTATTGATCCAAACCCTCTGGTGTTCTGGGTGTGACGTTAAACTGCATCTAATGGTGAAGTACCAATTTGGCGCTGTGTGGAGTATCCCTTCATCGCCATAACTTCCAATTCCACTTTGACCCGGAGAGGTAGTAGCTGTTAGGGTCCCATCTATGGGTCAAATAGAAAAAATTGTTGTTTTTTTTTAATTGAGTTTGAAATTTTTTGAATACCCATCAAGATGAATAAAAAAACGTATTCGGCATAAAATAGCAAGAGCTAATATGCCGTAAAATCCAATCAACCAAGTACACACACACACACACACACACACACACACACACATATATATATATATATATATATATATATATATATTATAGTGTACAATACATTTAAGGTGCTATTGTTACCATTGGTTTCCAGGCAGCATGTTAGCCACCCTTCTTCAAGACAACGCGCCTGTTTAAGAAATACAGTGAATGTCCCTTCATTTATACACGCACATGTGTATAAATGAAGAGGCATTCACTGTATTTCTTAAACAGGCGCGTTGTCTTGAAGAAGGGTGGCTAACATGCTGCCTGGAAACCAATGGTAACAATAGCACCTTAAATGTATTGTACACTATAATGAATAAATAAATACAGCTTTTACATACGTAATCGAGCACTTTATTTTCAATTCTCCAATACTAACAAAGGAATATATATATATATATATATATATATATATATATATATATATATATATATATATATATACTTAAAGAAAGATCGCCTTCTGCAACATTCAAGCTCGATGTCACGTCATATACTATTTATCGAATTTATATTATCATGATCAGGTCGTTCTGGCAACATGGATATCTATGACTCCCCCCCTCTCTCTCTCTCTCTCTCTCTCTCTCTCTCTCTCTCTCTCTCTCTCTCTCTCTCTCTCTCTCTCCAAACGCTCCTATCCGTTATCCCCCTAGGAAGGTCTTCTGCTCAGCATCCAGCATCCATACAGAGGTGATTTTGCTGGTCGGCCTATACTGGTGTGTCCATGTGTCGGTGTCCACAGGAGAACGTCACTTATGAGTTCGCCCTTGTTTCTCCAGCAGTGCCCAGCATGTATTGTTTGTCTTAGTCGAATGGTTTGTACGGCAGCTTTTTGTGATGTGCTGCATAGGAGAAGTATTCGATAATCATCATTTAATAGTTATTTTCCCCAAAAAATATAATGACCGGGGCTAGCACGAACACAGACCTACACTATTATTATTATTATTATTATTATTATAGTTCTTCACACTAGCGTTAGCTGATGGTATTTCACTGGAGTCTGAGTGACAATAAGTCTCCTCAGGTCTCCAGGAATCTTCTGAGTATTCTAGCCGATTGCAGTATTCTGGATGGTCTCAATTCTTCCCCTGATTTCCAGATTCTCCAATCTTTTTTCCAATCTTTTTGGGATCGTTCCAAGTTCCTCAACTAAAATTGGTATCACTTTGACCTTCATATTCCACAGCTTTTTCAGTTCTCTGGCAAGGTCTAGGTATTTGTCCATCTTTTCGTTTTCCTTCAACTTCACCATTTGGTCTGCTGGAACCGCAAAATCCACCAGTTGACAAGTTCTTTCTTTTTTGTTAATCAACACTAGGTCTGGTCTTCTTGCTGGGATAAGGTTATCCGTCTTTATTTAGAATTTTATGCGTTTCATTCTCAAGAACAGATTCTGGTTTACGCATATAGGATTTTTTGTTGTATGGTCAAAATTTAATTCTTTGCATAATTCCCAGTGGATCACCTTCCCAACCCAGTCGTGCCTAGTTTTGTATTCCCGTTGTGCTAGTTTGCTACATTCGCTTAGTACATGGTTTACAGTCTCATCTCTGTCACCGCATAGTCTACATTTACTGTTTTGTTGGGTCTTCACGATTTGCGCTACTAAAAATTTCGCTACGATTTACTATTCGTTTCCCTGTTACGTTAACATATACCCATTATAATGTACATGTGCGCATGCGCGCATCATCATCAGCAGCAGGTAAACTGCACGTGACATTACTCTTAAAAGGTTAATGCTTGGCATTTTGAATATAAAGTTTAAACGGTCTCGGTGAGTTACGTCTATCGCTGCGTACGATATAAACTGTTGATAACGACAGATACAATATGCATCTACGGAGATGCAGGTCAGAATATAACGCTCGGGACCCTCAAATGGCACAATGATAAACTGGGTCAGAAGGCACGTGATACAAACCAGCAGTCTATAATATAGGAGCATGCAAAATCAAAAAGTTTTGAAATAAAATAACTGGTGCATTATAAAATTCATTCATTGATAAATCAACACTGAAAATTTCATTAAAATCGAATATTTCTCTGATTTTTTTTTGGTAATTTTTTTTTCAATTGGGAAGGTTAAATTTATTATGTAAACACGGATTTTACGCCTTTATCTAACGGTTACGTCAATATTTGAGCAAAATTGACCGAAAAAATAATTTTAAATGTATTAAAAATAAATTAAATGTAATATTATTTTGCTTTTTTTATTTTTTTTACTGATGCTCATTATGTTACTACTTTTCGACTTAGACAAAAGTTAGACCTTAAATAATCGATTGAATTAATTTTAATTCGTTTTTAAAATGCAAAGTAGACGAAAATTTGGGTATACCTACCTATATTATTGTTATTGTTATTTACTAAGCTTGGCTTAGTCTGGCACAGAGGCCGTAGATTGCATCCAGTGCCTGCTATCTACTCAGTGGTCACCCATCAAAGTACCACCCTGTCGACTGGGACTTTAGAATAAACCGACTGCACCTCTGTAGAGAGGTACCCCCCAATTGGGACATCTGTTGACCATGGGTGGTGACCCGTGATGCTTAAGGGTGGAATCCTTGTGGTTGAGCAGTCCATGGTATGCAACACTCCACTTTGACTCCTAGGCTAAACGGGTGGTCGGAGAGTCGCCCTCCGATCAATCGGCTGGTCATGTCAAGCTTATATGGTTGTCCCAACCATATTGCTCTTATGGCAAGCCCCCAACATTTTTATATCATATATGTGATTGAAGGCGGTGTCTGAGGGTCTTAGTGTCCTGGGTATGACATTAAACTCTATCTGATGGTGAGGTTCCCGTTCTGGAGCTCTAGGGGAATGTGGAGTTTTCGTGGCGAGTTGGTCCTCTCAACTTGGGTGTTGTGATATTCTGAGTTGCATCTGTTGTTACTTGTCTTGTGTGCTATGATATTTTCATGTGTTGTTTTGGATGTTATGATATGATGAGTTGTGCGCTTTTGGTATTGCTAGTCCTCTTGAGTGTTTTCATATAGCGAAATGCCTTGGGTTCTTGTTGCCTTAGGTGCTAGTTTGCTGCCAGTTGCCTTGCATGCACCTAATACTACTAGCATTCAAGGCAATTCGCCATATGAAAACACATCGGCATTGCAGTCACGGAAGACTATATATAGTTATTGTGTCCCTATTATATACGTTATATAAAGGGTTAGTCTGAAGCGTATGGCGGCGAAGGAAAAACAAACACAGGTTTTAAATTTCAACAAATTGTATTAAAACGAAAAAGGTTGTAGTGTTGGAAGTGATATAAGAAGAAAGTCCGATGTTTGATGGCGGGTCAATTGTGGTAGGGGTGGTGATGTAGGCAGAAACCCTTATGTCCGGTGGTCAATATGTTGGTAGTAATGTGGGCATAGAATCTGATGTTTGGTGGCCGAGTCGGTTGTACTGTTCGTAGTGATGTAATGCAGAAAGTCAGGTGTTTGTTGGTAGGAAGTTGGCAGTTAATGGGTGATGATTGTGGACGGATTTCACTGGTAGTAGTTTGCTCCTTTATTATTTGTGTATATAACATATATATATCCCTACCTGCATTTTGCTTTTGTTTTTCTCTTTAAATCTATACATTAATATCATTCATTGGCATTGCAGTCTCTGAAGACTATAATATAGTTTTTGTGCCCCTGAAGTTACAGCGCCTCCTGTGACTGTGAAGTCCAATGTTCGAAAAACATTCTCAACCTCAGATGTCGCATGTGAAGGCTGTCCCTGAAGATGTTGATGTGCCGGTGCTTTGTTGTCGCCGCTTTCTTTTGGGTCTCTTGGCTTCATAGTGTTGCGCCAGAGTGGCTTCAAACATGAACAATCCGCTACGGAGAGCCTGCTGCCACCGAGAGCGGTCCTGGGCCAAATTTTCCCAGCTCGAAGGGGTGATGGCAAAGCACACACGGCAGCTAACAATACCAAAGAGACCAGGATAACATGCCATAAAAAGCACCCAAGCAACTAGCCATGTTACAGCACCCAAGGCAACACGCAATATGACAGCACCCAAAGCAACTGGCATCAAAAGCAACTGGCTATAAAAACACCCAAGGCAACTCGCGATATTACACCACCCAATGCTACTAACGGTATTATAGCAACCAAAGCAACTAGCCATAGCACCAATGCACACAGCACAACTAACTATATCAAAGTATCCATGTAGCCTAATGGCTAGCAAGTTAGCTTAGCAGACCATTGTTAGTGAGTTCGATTCTCTCTGGGTGCCCCATACTTCTGGCCTTGTGCCACATCTAAGCTAAGCTTAGTAAATAACTATATGAAAATATTCAAGGGAACTAGCCATATCACAGCACCAAGGCAATTTCAATATCACAACACTCAATGCATATAATAACATGAAAGCACCTAAAGCAACTCATCATATGAAAGCACATACGGCAATTCGCAATATCACAGTCCCATGGCACCCCCCACCCAAGGCCACTCGCCACATGAAAGGACTCGCTATATCATAGCACCGGATCTTTTCGACATCATTAACGATGCATATAATCATATTTATTTTCATATTTTCAACAAACAATTATATTTTAAACGAACTATTGTATAGCGGCTTTCATCTAAGTTTTAAATTCTAAATTCTAAAAAATATAAATATTCGAAACTTTTTTGATCACAACTTGTTTCCACCTCGAATGACAAAGAAGAAATATAAATCCTTCTGGGAATAGCATCAGTTGCGTTTAAAATATTTTTCTTTTTATTATATGAATAATCTAAAATATATAAAAGAGCCCTACCCTTGAGTTCTAGCTTGGGAAAACAGACAAGTAAAACCGGTGGGAGACTGGCAAGGGTAGGGTGGGTCGATTAAATAACTAAATCTACCCACACAATTGTTGACATGTGCTCAAACAATATATTCACTGAAAACCGATAAGCAGAAATGAAAGGACGATGTTTTTTTTTCTCTAATAATAAATGAAAATGTCAGTGTGTCGCATTTTTTCAACTTTACTTATAGAGGCCGTAACCCAACATATCATACCATTTTGGAATCAAGCCGACTGTATGAGTAAAGTTCCAGGACGAATCCAGAGCCGCAATCCTGAAATGTTGCATTCCCAAGTTTTAATTGCTGCGATTGTTTTCGGTGATTTTTACGTGAATTTTTGCGACGAATTTTTTTGTACGATAATAATTTTTATAGGGAGTGGTAGTACCCATCTATGGGTTAAATAGAAAAAAAAATGTCTAAAAAATTGAGTAAAAAAATTTGAGTAAAAAAAATTTGAGTACCCATCAAAAATGAATAAAACAAAACGTCTTTGGCATAAAATGACCCAATAGGTTGACATGCCGTAAAACCCAACCAACCAACCAACCAACAATTTAATCCCCAAACCCCTAAACCGTAACCCAATTCGCAAAAAAGTTCATTCATAGACTGTAGTTAAACTGTCATGCGGGGCCTCAAAAAAAATTCCGTTTTAATTTTCCGACCGTTGTGCAAGTTCAGCCCAATTTTTATAACACGAAAAAGTTTAATAAAATTAAACATGGACTCAATACATGAAGTGTTATTGTTGGACCGAAAACCCCAATTAGTAGCCCTCCGTAGAACTTAGCTTAATTACCGCCCGATAGGGAGGCTTTTAAGTTAGTTTTATTATACGAATAAGTTAAAAACATGTAAAGGAGCCCTACCCATAAGTTCTGGCTTGGGAAAACAGACAAGCGACAACCGGTGGCGACAAGTGGGTGGTTGGGGTCGATTGCTAAATAACTAAATCCACCCACACAATCCGTGACATGTGCTCAAACAATATATTCGCTGAAAGCCGATAAGCAGAAATGAAAATATGAGGGTTTTTTCCGACAATGTCAATTGTCTTCAAACAGCTGCAAAAGTTTTGTTGTTTATTCAGTGTGAGTAGGGGGGAGAGTTCCGGCATTCTCCATTTCCGTTCGACTCTCAGCTAAATTGCAGTGGTTTTCCAATAAATGATGTGAGGCCCTCTTTCTTCACTCTTCAAATAAATTGTACGCCATCAGCATCATTCCACGTGTTAAGGACTCCAGTTGGATGTTAAATTTATTTATATTCGTTGCCTTTCCTGGAAAAAGAAAAAAATGGTAACGAGATTAGTTTTCAATTTCTAAAAGAAAAGTGTGCACATATGCAAATCTAAAATAAATGATTATCAAACTCCTACTTGCAGGGTAATAGTTAATGAGCTGTGTGTTAGTACTTGTAGTATGTATTTACTGAACCCCTCGGTCATGCTGGATTTGACACAGGGTCAATCTTTAAGCAGGTGTTGTGTTAATATAGCATTTATTCTAAGACTAACAGCAACAAATAAATGAATTAAAACTTAGTTCAATTTTGACGGTTTATTTAACAGCAAAACAATGACTAACACGATAAACGCTCTTCCTATATATAGAATCAAGCTTGCGAGACTTACCAGTGTGACGGAGAGGAAATTTGATGATATCTGGTATCTTCTGTTTTAGTCAATTCTCGGAGGTAATTTCTAGCCGACTGCTTCCTAGAACTGATCCGAAAATGTCTATCTGGTCTTGGCGCCAAAACTTCTGGGTGCATCACGTGATTGATATGTTCACTCCCAGAAAACTCTCCCTCATATAACTCCACATATAGAAATAAACGTATTTTACTGACCCAACACAGTGTACAGATGGTTTGAATTTAGAGTTTTCCTTCTAGACTGGTTGGTGTACCAAGGCTAAATGTTTTGGGTTTTTTTTTTTTTTTTTTTGTTTTTTTAATTGACATCTGTATATTAAATTCTTTTACTCATTGCACGTAATTGTTATTTTGTTAATTAATGTAAAAATACTGAAAAAATAAATTTCACTGATTAGATAAAAAAAATTTTATCTAAATATTACTTTTTTTAGTATAGTATTTCATCGAATGATAGCAAATAATTTTTTTTTATTCTATTGCAGGCTTCTGTAGAACAATTTGTTCTATGGAAGCCCGCAATAGAAGCAATATAAAAAGAAAATCAATATAAAAAGCGAATTTATTGACATAAAAACAAGGACTATTAGGCTTTTGCTCATACACAGTTTAGAAGAAATGTATGGTAACGGCTCTGTGTTGGATTAGGCTTTGGTTTGGTTGGAATTTATAGTCTCTTTTCTTAAACCCCATTATACTTTTTTTTCTTGTGAATTGTCAGGTTGAAAAGGAATTAAGGATGTAGTTTTACGGTTAGACTTTTATTCCTATGTTCAAAACTATTTCTTGGACAGTGACTTTCTTCCTGAACCAGTCAGCGACGTTCCCTATCTCAAAGAAAGAGATTCCTTTTTGGCACCAGGAATGGTCTTTTTCTCTGCGCATCCCCAGGGGGTTCTTCCTGTTTGAAGTCTCCTGGGAGATTGTTACTTTTTGTCTTTTTTTTTTTTTAATTTTATTTGGTTTTATTTTTCAATTCCCACAAAACACGTATTGCTGATAAAATGTGCGTATTTTTGTACACGCCAATTTGACATGAACTAGTATAAAACTATAATAATCACGTTTCATTTCTTATGGTCTATAATTTTTGTATCGTCAATTAAAATATTATTGTTTTGAACTTTCTTTAATGACTTGAAAACTAAAAAGTGTCACTCTTAAACGTTTTGAAATGCTCTCATTCGAAGCTGGAACATTGCTATTGAGAGAAACGGTGACTATGTGGAGAAGTAGGGATGTGATCCACAGAGGCCCAGTTTCATTTTGATGTATGATACATGTTCCTGTTTTGGTAATTATACATGTCCTAAACAAAATGGCATCACTTTTTGACTCACCCTCATATATATAAACATATATATAAATATAAATATATGTATATATATATATATATATATATATATATATATAGTGAGAGAGAGAGAGAGAGAGAGGGGGAGGGAGAGAGATGGGAAAGGAGAAAGATGAAAGAATTTTAGTCATTCCATAATTTCCTCTCGGAAGAATGTTGCTTGTATCTGCAAATATTTTGATGCTTTCCTGACAAAATATTATTTGATGCTTAGCAAAAAGTTTCCTTTTGAAGAAAAAGTGTTGGTCGTTGCATTTCAGTGACGTCATGATGACATCAT
Source organism: Doryteuthis pealeii (assembly GCA_023376005.1). Classification (NCBI taxonomy): domain Eukaryota; kingdom Metazoa; phylum Mollusca; class Cephalopoda; order Myopsida; family Loliginidae; genus Doryteuthis; species Doryteuthis pealeii. The sequence goes on along the minus strand of CM042148.1, from coordinate 55,744,781 downwards.
AGTTACAGGCAGATTTTGCTTTCCAGTCTATTGTAATTTTAGAAAACTCCTAACACAAGATGCACAGCCCGTTTCATTTTTCAGAAACAACTTCTTACAATTGCTATTAATTTGAATGCATAATAACTATCAGCAAAAACTGTGGGAAAATATAAACAAAAAAATATATATTGAGTTAAATAGCAAAAACAGACGTACAAAATACTTTCTGGGCGTCTTCCATGGCATCATGGCTTGCAGGCTAGGCTCGCAGACTATTGCTAGTGAGTTAGGTTCCCACTGGGTGCCCCATACTTCTGTCCTTGAGGCAAACTAAGCTAGGCATAGCAAATAACAAGATAATATACCTTCCTCATATAAGTACACACATATATACTTTTAGGAGGCATTCATGGTGTAATGGTTATCATCTATGAGAAGGCTAGCAGACTATTGTGAGTGAGTTCGATTCTCACTGGGTGCCCTGTACCCCTGGCCTAGTGCCAAAACAGAAGCTAAGCTTAGTAAATATCAATGTACCTTTTTCAATTAAACCCATACATACATATTGTTTGAGTAGGCGTTCAGGGTGTAATGGTTATCATCGTAGGAAAGGTTAGCAGACCATTGGTAGTGAGTTGGATTCTCACTGGGTACCCTGTAGTCCTGGCCTTGTGTCAAGCTAAGCTTAACCTACATGTGCATTGGAGGAGTAGCAGAGATGGAAAGACTCATCTGATTCTAATAGGCTGCTGGACTCAACTCTCTAAATTCTAATTCTACTTTCCCAGCCTCGACTGATCACATGATTCTCTAAGCCAATGAGACCTGTCAATCAAACTATTTGACTCTGGTATTGAATTTTTCCACAGTAATACCATTAATTTTAAACTACTCTACACTTATTGCTGAAAATGATAGGCCCTGCCTACCTATTAAGTAGGGCCGGTTTAGCTCAGTAAGTAGAGCATCCAACTACGAACCACAAGGTTCCAGGTTTGATACCGGCCTTCGCCAACACAGCGCACGAGTAGCACAGGGATATGTTTTTTTTAAATGAGGAGCTGATGGTAGGTGTGGCGCTCTACCTCAGATAACAAACCAATCTCTTGGTAAATATTTTGGTTTGGTAGAAATAATTTTCATTCACTTTTTTTATGTTAAATATATGCTCCTTACTACATTTGGGGCACTGGTAGGTGTCGTCAGTGATGTAATTTTCTTGCATCACAGGTCTTTCAACATCATACTCCCCTCGCCACAAAGAGAATATTGCCACATCTTTAATGTTAGAAATAGAAATAGTCCCAGAAGACCAGCCATCCAAAGTGTCATTCAACTTTTCCAAGAACAACGGTCAGTTTCCGAATCAACACAATCAGGATTACCATGATTTGGGAGAAATGAGGAAACTATAGAACATGTATAATAATAATAATAATAATAATAATAATAATAATAATAATAATAATAATAATAATAAACCAGAATCTGTTCCTGAGAATGAAATGCATAAAATTCTCTGGGACTTTGAAATAAAGACAGATCACCTTATCCCAGCCAGGAGAACAAACCTAGTATTGATTAACAAAAAAAAAAGAAGATAACTTTCAATCTGTAGACTTTGCAGTTCCAGCAGATCACAGGGTGAAATGAAAGAAAATGAAAAGATAGACAAATACCTGGACCTCACTAGAGAATTGAAAAATCTGTGGAATATGAGGGTTGTGATACTACGCATTGCATCAAGATATTTGATATCCAACCGAAACAAATGTCTCAAAACCAAGAGACAAATGTTTATTTTGGGCCTAATTATTCATTGTGTTAATTGATAATGTGGACATTTGTTTATCTGTTGTGCCAAGTATTATTATTATTGTTATAGTCTTAGTATTTCAAACCAAAAAAAAAACACCTGGAGATTGTGTGCCCAGCAAGGTTAGTCAGAAAGGAGATGGTGGGGGTGGAATTTTATATATATACAGTCCCAGCTAAAAAGAGTTAGTTTTTCTGGACCCCGGGGAAGAGTAGAGTCGAATCTGAGTTGAAACAGTGGAGTCGAGTTTTTAGTTGACAGAGGAGTTGAGTTAGTTGCTGGGAACCGAAGAGTTGAGTTTTGGGAGCAGAGATTTCAACATTAGCAGAAGTCCTTAAAAGAACAAGAGGGGGCATTTTGCCCCCTCTCATCTCGACAGTACGGAGAAGAATGTGTGATTAGCAGATAGAAATGAAAGAAGGAGGCAATGCAAGAACTCTATACCTCATCTCTGCCATTTTTTATGTTCACCTGAAATTGTCTTGTCTTGTCTTTCTTCTCTCTTGACAATTGATTGTAAACCCCCTGGATGAGCCCTGAGGCAGTATTACGTACACAAGTGGAGGTCCTAAGTAAGTATCAAGTAAACAGACGATCACAAGACGATTATGGCCAGTAAAGTTGGAAAAGCTAGAAGTTGCAGGAATTGCAGTAATGTTGGAAGGTGCAAGTAAGATGTGCAGCAGAAAGGGCCTGCAGGTGCTCATCGCCCCTGAGGGGGGTGTTACAGGGTAAAAGTGATACCAATAGTAGTTGGGGCACTTAGAACAGTCTCCAAAAGCTTAGAAAAAAACCTAAAGGAACTGAAAATCAGAGGAAGAAGTGCTGGAGGGGAGGAGGAGGAGGAGAAATAATGATGATGATGATGATGATGATGATGAAATTACTGCATACAGTGCTCAGGTGCACCACAACTCATCAAAGGCTAATGTATAGTACATAGAATAATGTACTAATGTCAAGAAAATGAATATCATACAATCATAATATATACGTATACATGCGTCTGCATATTGAGGGGGTGAATATCAGTACAGTGTTATCGAATTACAGGAAGCATGGAGGTTTTGAAAGATGCAGTGTTCCGGCAGCCAACAACCAATGCAGGCTGTTTGTTCCATACCTCAGCAACTCTGAGCATGAAAAAATGTTTCCAAAAGTCATGTGAGCTATGAAAGTTTTGCAGAAGAACTGAGACCATCAACTCAAAGATATTCTAGGCAATTGTGTGTTTCCTATAGATCACTGCAGTTCATTCTGAAGACATCTCTTTTCATATAAGATTCAACTGGGGCAAGAATTAAAACCAATAGACTTTCAAGAACGACTAGCTTTTGCTGTTTTCAGCAATTTATTTTTTCATTTTTTTATTTATTTGTTTTTTTATGCCTCCTTGTGACAGTTATCTCTGGACTGCAGGTTCAATCCTGGTCAAGGGCAGCAGTAACATAGAATAATAATTAACACAGCTTAACGTCTCTATCCCAGCTATGGTTAGCGGAATGAGAACAGGACACCCCTGTGGACTGAATAAAGGGTTAGGTTCAAAGTTCCGTGATGGCTCCCGATCACGAAAAGAAGGTTCCCGATTATGACAAGAAGGTTCCCAAGTATGAAAAGAAGGTTCCCGAGTCTGAGAAGGTTCCCGAGTCCGACAAGAAATACCTGAAGAAGGCCGGAGGGCATATCGGCCGAAACATTGTACAGATAACAATGAAGATGAGGACAATAGTCCGAATAACGCAGATAATACCTCCTTGGGCATCTTCCCTTTTTTTTTTTTTTTTTTTTTCAATCTTCTTGTATCAATCTTAAACAACAAAAAAAGAATCTTTGCCCAGAACATATACACTATTGATATAATACCATGTTTCCCCCAAAATAAGAGAGGCCTTATATCAATTTTCATTCCAAAATATAACACTAGGGCTTATTTTCATGGTATTGAGTGCTTGCATCACAAGATGATTGTGAAGAATGCTTATGTCTTTTGTCGGTCTGCCACTCTTAACTAGGGACTATCTTAAGGGGAGGGCTTATATTAAAATAATCCTGAAAAATCTTGCTAGGTCTTATTTTGCAGGTTAGTCTTATTATGAGTTGTCACTCGGTTGATTTTTTGTTGAGAGCTAAAATTTGAGGTATGAGTGAGCTTCAGATATGCTTATGTTAATAAATTCACGAAAAACATTTCAGCTTTCAAATTTATTAAGCCAAAGAAAATATTTATAAAAACAAACATTAAAACATATTACAGCACATAGATCATTACATTATATCACAATACAGTACTATTTTTCTTATTTAAAAAAAGGAGGTGCGGGGAGGGGACACGAATTAACTACATTTCAATTTATTTTAATGGAAAAAATTGATATTCAGTTACGAGCGGAACGAATTAAACTTATAAGTCAAGGTATTCCTGTATTGGGTTACGAGCGAACGAGTTAAATTCGTAAGTAAACGTACCATTATAGTCTTACAAAAAAGGTATTGAACCAGCGCAAGGGAGACAACCCAGCTATTTTTACTCATTTTCTTCTGAAGCAGTTCCGTGAATACCATGGATGATTTTACATTTGAATATTTTTTTAATCATTTGTTTACATATTTCAAGATTCTTTATTAGTTCTCCTGGTAAGTAAATAAATATGTATATCTAAATTTTAACATTTCAGTATCAAATGAGAAATATATATATATATATATATATATATATATATATATATATATATATATATAGTGGATTCTGATTAAATAGAACATCAGTTAAAAGAAATAGGTTTGTTTGTTTTAATTTTTTAGATGAAGCTTGATAATTTCCATTATTTAGATTTTTCGGTCTGTTTTCCTCATCTTTATTGTTATATGCTCAACGTTTTGGCTGGTGTGAATATATATAAAGAATTCAAAATCAGTTATAAATTTATAAATAAAAACAAACTTGTCACAAAATAAATACACAATTGGAGCTTAAATTTTACTCTATTTGGCCAATTTATTTCAAAATATTCAAAATATTTAAATATAAATAATAATAATAATAGTTTTGTTAGATTAAATAACACAATTGAATATTTTCGTTTGATCATAAGAAATTAAACTTCATGACTTTTTTTTTTTTTTTTTTTTTAAGTTATCTATTAAATTAAAACGTACTCGGTTAACAAATTAATCAAATTACGATTATACGAGTTATCTCCCTTGCACCAGTCTCTTGCTTATCAAATATTTTGTCTTGGCAAGTATATCGCAAAGCAAGCGAACACGATTTTCCGTGTTGCTACATTTCTCGGATATTCTATAGAGAATCAATCAAAATATAATTATAAGAATTACCTAAAAGTTAAAACTTGACCAATTTTTGTCAAGGGAGGTAATAAAGATTTTTTTAATTTCTAAATTTTAAGACAATTACCAAATAGCAGGGAACTGTCCAATTCTAATGAAATTTTCAGCACTTTATTCATTAAGGACTTAATTTTATAATGAATAGCTTATTCTATTTTAGAACATAGAAAAAAATTTTCATCAATTAAGTTTGTAATCTTTTTTCAATCTTCGGTCATTTGAATTTTTTAAAAATTCCGCCCCTAATTTTTACATTTCTAGAACGATCAAAATCAGAAGATCAAATTAAAAAATCAAGGAAAAAAATGTAAACATCCGAAAAAAAATACTTGAAAATTTAAAAGTTGTTTTTAAAACTCAAAAAAATAATTTCTGTAGTGTGTTTTCTCTTTTTGTAATGTTAAAACAATATTTTTCTTTGAATTGATGAAAAAAAAAGTTTTTTCTCTGATTCAATTGACCTATTTTATTCACTTAAAAAAAAAAATTTAAGTTTGAAAAAAGAAAAAGAAAAACAAAATGGAAAGCACTAATAAGTTAAATATTTAAAAAAAACAAAAAAAACAATAAACAATAAACAGATAAAACATTAAAAAACGTATAAAATTTCTCAAGATAAAAACTTGAGAATTACAATTTTATATTTTGAAAATAGAAATTTTTAAAAAAATTGTTTGATTGAAAATGAAAGGACTGATTTATTTTCATGATTTATTGGGAAAATGGGAGATCTTATGATTCAATCTTTATTGTCAGTCACACAGCCAGACACCAGTGTCATTTGTGGTGGGCAGCAGCCACTACCTTACAATAGTGCAAATTTTCCATGAAAGAAGCTCTTGAAATAGAACATGCATCTGATTAAAAACTATTCACTAGAGACAATAAAATTAATTATTGCTGATAACTTTTGAATAGCTGAAACCAATGAATGTACGAGGGTGAGTCAAAAAGTAATACCATTTTGTTTAGGATAGGTATAATTACCAACACGGGAACCACACCGTATGATACATCAAAATGAAGCTGGTCCTCTGTGGATCACATCCCTACTTCTCCACATAGTCACTGTTTCTCTCAATAGCAATGTTCCTCCTTTGAATGAGAACATGTATCCCTGCCCCGTAAAATTCTGTTGACTGTTCTTTGAACCACTTCTTCACTACAGATTTCACTTCCTCATCACTGGAATAATGTTTGCCTCTCAAACCTTCTTTCATGAGGCTGAAGAGATGATAGTCTGATGGTGAGTATGGAGGATGCAAGGCGATTTTCTCCCTTGTCCTGATGCTTGTGTGTGATCGAGCATTGTCATGCAGAAGGAGGACATTGTCGATTGGCAAGTTGGGACTTACTTGTCAGATTCTTACTCTGAGCCTCGTTAAGGTCTCAATATAGGCCTTAGTTTTATAAAAAAACTTCACATGAAATAAAGAAAATGGCATTACTTTTTGACTCTCCCTCATAGCTCATCTGAACATTTATCTACATCTATACCTAATAAAGGGCAGTTGTCAATGTATATGTATGTGTGTATGTCCAGCTGAAATTATGAAAATAAAACAATTAACAATGAAGTAAAAATATATACAAATTCATTATCACTGAAACATTTACTTCTTGTACAAAAATTAAGAAGATTTGATTTATATTCGCAAAGATATTCAAAAAAAAAAATATAATTTGAAATATATTAATTGAACTAATAACCTAATGTATATCTTATTTTTTTTAAATTGTAAATTATTGAATTAAAATTTCTATGTGGTGTTATTCCCTCAACACCCAGACAAAAAAAAAGTCTTCCTGACTTCTCACCAGACCAGATTAACACAAGGTCTTTTTACATGGGGATTTTTATGGGGCATCCAGCAAGGAACCAATTCATAATGGATTTGTGAGACTAGTTTGCTAACCATCACACTATGTTCTTTTTTCCCCCTCTATCTAGGTGATGCCAGGTAGCTGCTTCTATTCTTCTATAAAAGTAATGATAGAAGAGAAAAAAACTGGTTACATTCAAGTAATGGGAAAGTGGGTGAATGAAAAAAACATTCATCTTCCATAACAAATATGTATAATATATGAGCAAGAGTTACCCAGCGTAACCCGGGATTTAAAAATAAATCTCTTATCTATATTTATATATAGATTAATAAAATTATTTTTCTATATATTTGTTTTTATCTTTTATTATTTATATATTTTTGTTTTTTAGTTGTTTGTTTTTATTATTCTCCTTGTTTGTAATTTTTTTCTTTTATTTGATTTTTATTAAATTTCATCCTCTATTAATGTTTTACTTTTAATCATTTTTTTTTATTGACGGTTTAATATATTGTTGACATATTTATTAATTTTTTTTTATTTAGCTTTTCAGACCATATGACCTTTAGGCACCCCTTTTTGATCTCGATTAAGAAAGGACATGTTTTTCATTTACACCGTCAATATCCGGTTGTTTTAACAGACGATTCTTAGATTTTTTTAAAATTATAAAACTAACCCCTAATCCTAACCCCTAACCTTAACCCTAACCCTAACAAACAACCGGATATTGATGGTGTAAATGAAAAACATGTCCTTTCTTAATCGAGATCAAAAAGGGGTGCCTAAAGGTAATATGGTCCAGCTTTCTTTATGGACAATAAGTAGTTAAAAAGTTTTTTTAACTTCATCCCAGGCAAAAATAGGGTGTAAAATGTATTGAACTTTGGTCTTTGCTAGTCTCCACCTGGAGAGAGAATAGCTAGAATTATCCCCTTTCCAAGTGTATTAACACTGTGAAACAGCCTTGTTCCAGATTTAAACTCGGATCAAATTAGATATTGTTGTATAGTTAGTCCGTTTTCTTCTCTTCATGTTCTTTGCTCTTTGCTGCTCCATCTTCTTTGGATGTTGAGGTGTCATCAATCCTCCTCACTGCTCCATCTTCTTCACTGGGAAGAATAAACACGTGAACATCTTTTTATGTGCACACATTCCTTTATTTCTTTACTTCATATCTCTGGATGTCTTTTACGTTACCGTGCAAGCCAGGAATTAACCCTTCAAAACATTGATGAAATAATACGACCTAACAAACTTTTACTGGTCCGTAAGTCTTGGCTCTGCTAACTAGAAAGTTAAAATCTAATGCCAACTTCCAAATTTGTAGTCACATGACTTTAAAATCATCCAATAAGATTTATGCTCTCAACTGACGACAAAGGTTACCACATGTCAATCAAAATTAGTTGACCTCAGCTAGACAGAACAATCTTGCACTGAGCACAACCGTTCAATTCTCCTTAAATAAAATACACTTCATGCCAAATAGAAAAAAATTGGCCAATCCATTATTTAAGAATATAACCAAATAGGCCAATCTTTTTTAGTGCCAGTTATTGGTGTTCAAGCACAGGTAAAAGCCAGAATTTTGAATGCTGATTTCCTAGACGGAAAGGTCTTCCTCACCTTAAAGATTAGATTAATTATTTACCCAACCTCTCCATCACGAACAGGATGTGACACAACATTAATTTTTAGCAGAGTAAAGCTGGTTTTAATTCAAAGTTGTCAAACCGACTTAAAATTCCCTAGGATGAAAAAGCTGAAATTTTATTTACAATTTGAATGAAGAAGGTGGGAGTGGATGGGAGAAAAAAAAAAATCCCCAAAAGAAAAGAAAAGAAAATTGTGCGTTGTTTGATTAACCCCTTTCCTTCTAAGAATTTTATTGAGTATAATATGTAAAACTGTAAAAGTAAACCTGCTCTTCTTATGGCTTTAGTCATGTCATGATTAACTCTTTGCCTACTTTAAACCACTCACAGCGGCTCTCCAACTACAGCTAAGCAAAGTACAAAACTTAATAGTTAGTTCATTGTAATTGAGCAGAAGGACTCAGATTACAATAATAATCGGATATTATTTAAATAGAAAGAGTTCTAAGCTGAATAAATAGTGAACTTTGAAATATCCCATCATAAAGGTAAAAAATAGCAAGAAAATTTGGTACGGCCGTGGGGGAAATTTGGTAGGCAAAGAGTTAAAGCACTAGTCTCTGCCAGATCACCAAAGTTAAGCAACAATGAGTCTGTTCACTACTTATATGGGTGACCATTTAGTAACAGCAGGTACCACAAGCAACCTAAGATATCTGTGCCAGACTAAACAAAGCCCAATAAATAATTGTTATTTATTGGGCTTTATGAGTTTCTTACCAAGATGGACAACTACTTAGTAACAGCAGGAGACTTGTGTGCTAGACAAAAACAAAGCTTAGTAAATAAAAAGAATATAAAAGGTAAGCAGTAATGAGCCTGCTCAGTATCTAGATGGGTGACCACTTAATAACAGCAGCTACTGTAAGCAAACTAAGCAATGTGCGCCAGACTAATCAAGGCTTGATAAATAATAATGAAAAGTAAAATAGATAGCTGAAGTTAAGCAACCATGACTGTTCAGTACTTAGATGGGTGACCACTTAGTAACAGCAAGTACTGTAAGCAAGCTGAGACTGATGTGCCAGTCAAAGAAGAGTCTAAAAGAAGAATAAACAAAATTTAGTAAATAATAAGTTAAGCAACAATGAATGTGTTCAGTACTTAGATGGGTGACCACTTAGTAACAGTAGCTACTATAAGAAGCCTAAGGCATGTGTGCCAATCGAAACAAAGCTTACTAAATAACAATAATAAACAGTAAAGTACATAAATGAAGTTAAGCAACAATGAGTGTGTTCAATACATAGATGGGTGACCACTTCGAAACTACAAGTACCATAAGTAACCTAAGTCATATGTGCTAGGGGAAGCAAGGCTTAGTAAATAACAATAATGAACAGTAAAATAGAGAGCTGAAGTTAAGCAACAATGAATCTGTTCGATACATTGATGGGTGACCCCTTGTAACTGTGAGTACTGTAAGCGAACAAAGGCATTTGTGCCAAACCAAACAAAGTTTAATAAATAACAATAATGAATAGTAAAATAGAGAGCTGAAGTTAAGCAACGAGTGTGTTCAGTACTTAGATGGGTAACCACTTAGTAACTAAGCAAAGCTTAGTATATTTAAGAATATAAAAAAGCAGTTAAGCAGTGATTAGCCTGCTCAGCACTTAGATGGGTGACTAATCAGTAACAGCAGGCACCATAAGCAACCTGTGTGCCAGATTGGGCATAGCTTAGTAAATAACAATAATGAACAGTAAAGTAGCTGAAGTTAAGCAACAATGAGTCTGTTCACTACTTAGATGAGTGACCACTTAGTAACAGCAGGTACTTTAAGCAACATCAGGCATATGTGCTAGACTAAACAAAGCTTAATAAATAATAATGAACATCAAAATAAAAACCTGCTGTTGCTTAAATGGTCACCCATCTAAGTATTGAACAGGATCATCACTGCTTAACTTCAGTGATCTAGCGGAATCTATGCTTTCAACGTGACTTGACAAGTTTTTGTATCTTAATGACACTTCTTAAAACTATAGACAGTGTTTCTACAAAAAAAAATTTTTTTAACAAAACGGTTATCATTGTAGGAAATGGAATTGGTAACCTGAGTTCAAATCCTGGACAAGGCTGATTGCATTTCCCTTTGCACTAATGCCCTTGAAAAAGGCACAAATCCATCTTTTTTTCACCAGCTATAGGTAAATAGGAATCAACAATTGGTGTACTTGTCACTGTCTGTGGAAAATCGGCAGCAAACAAGGGCATCTCTTTCCCCTGACCGGAATATGCATGCAGGGTTTAGGGGACTGCTTGTAAATTTCCTATTCCCTTGTTATGCCTTCATGAGTTCATCACACATGAATTCGTTGGATATAGCCCGCTTATCTGATCCAGGGTGAATGCCGTCACAGAAACAGAACAGAAACTGACTGGGTTCTTTAGCCTTAATCAACTAGTCAAGAAGAAAAAACTCTGAATTCAAACCAGCTTTACTCCACTTAAAAATTGACCTTGTGTCACATCCTGCTAATAGTGGAGGGGTTGGGTAAATACAAACGTTTATTTTAATAATTACCCAGGAGTTACACATTTACTGAATCGTTTTATCCTTCTTCAATTTGAACACCATAAATAAATAAGTCTTTTTATTTTTTGTTTTAATGAACATTAGTTTATAGGTTAGCCTCATGGCTGAAACAAATATGTATTATCACACCAATTCCAGGGGTTAGGGATAAAACCCAGTTTTAAAAAAAACAAAAAACTGGAACTTTAAAAACAGATTTTTAAAGCAGACTGTTCCTTGAGGTTAAAGTTTCTTTGTTTAATGGCATATCAACCTTCATGGGTTATTTAGTGCCAAAGCCATGCTTGCAGAACAGTGGTGGTACTATCTAACACATATCTGGGGTAGTTGATGGTGTTCATACTTTTCCCAAGGGTATTAGTCCAAAAGTGAATGTAATAGTGTGACTGGAGTTTGAACTTGCTTACTGCTACGTCACAATCAGTACATTAGCTATTACACTACAGGGACTCCCAGACGGTTCCTTGTTTTGGAAAATTCCTATATCAGTCATTTTCCTACTCCCTAGTTTCAAGTTAAAGCAAAACCTACTACAACTAACTTCAGGCTTAATATAATTCAATACAACTAACTTATGTGAAGAACTTCACGAATTATCATTTTTAAAGGTTGGTACTAATCTGAAGAGATGGTCCCAAGTGGAATGTAGTGACACATGTGCTGGTGCCACAGACAAACAATATTTCATTTTAAAATTTAAGTAAAATAAATAAAAGCTTATTCTAAATTATATTGCAGTGAATTGTTAATAAACCATGTTAGTGATGTGCTCACATTACAATGAGAAAAGGCTAGAAAAGAAATTCAAGGCTCTGTTGGGAATGCATTTTTCTATATTACCATCCCATTTGGACAAATTCGTGTGATCATTTTAACAGTTGAATTCTGTGTGGTTCCCATGATGTTTAACAGGTACATTCTCTGGCCTTCTTCAGGATTATGGTTGTACACACAGGGATACTTTTGAAAATATATTGTTGCACATTTTCTCCCTGATATGACATGCCTCAAGTACTATTTGGAATTCATCATTATAATGCCCTCAATTGTTGTTTTAAATTCTGATAAAATTCAAACAAGGTAAAAATGTTTAAATTGAATAACTTCATCTATTTTATTCAAATAAAAGATTCCTGTGTAATGTCAGCACATACGTCACCACGTTTCACTTAGGACAGTCTCTACAGACGAGTACCTTTAAGGATTTTTTGAAGATGCTGATTTCAATATACTCAAAAAAGTTTTTAAAACATTTTAGTATGTGCACTGTCAAATGAGTGAACATATGAATGGATTGAGCAAGTGTAAGTGTATGTGATTGAAAGTGTATGTGATTGAAAATGTTTGTGTGCGCACGACTGTGTGTGTGTGTGTGTGTGTGTGTGTGTGTGTGTGATTACATGTGGATGATGAAAAATTGTGTATGTCATGCTACTACAGCGTACGTGTTGTTTGTTAAAATGTTTAAGAGATGTCACCTGACCCATATCCACCCAACAAAACGTTACATACGAAGATCCCTGTCTCTTTCTCTCTCTTATGAAGAGAGAGAGAGAGAGAGAGAGAGAGAGAGAGAGAGAGAGAGAGAGAGAGAGAGAGAGAGAGAGAGATGCAAAGGCGGGATGTGTCGCCAGATTCTTAGAGATGCAGTTCGGACGACAACCACCCACCCAGACAACACCAGATGTTACCTAGACAGAGTGTACGCACCTGCCTCTGTTACCCGTTCCGTTAAGTAAAAAACTAAACCTCCCGCTTGTACGTCTGCCGCGCTTCCTTACCGACCAACGACGAAGATAATTTGAATAGCATTCTCCCTCCAACACCACCAACCAATCCTTTTGCTTTTCACTGGACATATTTCTAAAAGACTGAGACCCTCCCCTTTTTTTAACGGCTGGTAAATAAGCCCCCTTTTTTCTTTTTCTTAAATAATACCCATAAAAGTTGATAAATAAAAATAAACTTTTGAAAAATAAACTTTCTTGGATTTTTCTTTAAAAAATCTGGTATCTTAAAAAAATACGTTTTTTAAAAACTTTATAAAACTTTGGAATGGAAACATTGTCGCAATGCAATGGTTAACAAGCTAGTGTCGCAGGATTAGTTTAGGGTTGTGAGTTCGAATCTCATTAGATACCATAATTCCATTCGCAACTTACTGGCAAATTTAAGGTACACTTAGTTTGATCATTTAAAAAAAAAAATTCGCTTGTCATGGGTAACCTGCGAGCTAAGTTTGCAGATTAGTGAGCGCTCATTCCTTTTGATCTTGTGCCACAACTGACCTACGTATAAAACTTTAGCAATAAGTAATAGAAAACGATTTTTATTAAAAATTCACATGAAAAATGAAGACATCTTCATCTGTCTGTACTTTGCTTAGAAATAATTCCCATTTATGGAAAAAAATAGTATCGAAGGTTTAAATCTTTCAGTTTTTTAAACTCTTCTCTAAAAACATATTTTCTGAGGATAAATATAAATTTCATGTCAAATAAATCACTAATAATATTCGTTGAATAAAATAAAAAATATTCAAAGATCTCAAACGTTTCAAGATTTAAGAAAAGTTTCCTTTTTCATTTTGATGTGTATAATATATATTATACAGTTATAAACTCTAAAATAAAGTATTAATCAAATTTTCTTATTCATAATTAAAATTATTTTGGTGCAAATAAAATTAATTAAATTACTTAGGTGCAATTCTCTCATTTAAAGTTCTTTGCTTTTTAAAGTTGAGTTTAAGACGCCGAAAAAACTTTTTCTTTTCGAGGACCGACATCGCCTAAAAGTTAAAACTTTTTAATAAAAAGTTATCCAAGTTAAAAAAATATATTTTAGTGGTCTTATAAACGTAATAAAGAGTTAATATAATAGCAAAATAGTTTAAAGGGCCAAGATTGGAAAAGGTTGTTTGTTTTAAATATAAAAAAATGTAAGAAAAAGAGCAGTTTCCAAACTTTCTAAAACTTTTGAATGACTTGACAAAACTTTTGAAAAAGTTGGATTGGTGGTAAAAGAAATAGAAAAAAAACATTTTCTGTAACTATAATTAATACATCAGACAAATTTTTTGTATAAAAGATTAATATCTTATGGTTTAAATTATAAATAAAAAGAAGGAAAAAAAAAAAGAAAGCGTTAATAAGTTGAATATTTAAAATAACATAAAAAACGGTATTAAACTTGGTTTCAACTGTTCCCGCTAGGAAAAACACGTGCTTAGCTGAGTGGCTGTGAAAAGGGAAATAATTTAGTAGATGTTTCTGTAATTCTGTTTCAATTTTTTTAATGGTGTTTTTTTTAAAAATTGTATTGAATACTATAAAAAGTATCAAATATTAAAATCATAAATCTATATATGAAAAATAATAGCAAAGATTACTGAATTTTTAAAAAAAAAGTAAAAGAATTATTATTTTAACATTCTCAAAAGTTAGAATTATCTCCCTTTGTAAGAAAGTTTTTTTGTTTTTTTTTCACATCCTTTTCTTCTTTTTCTTCTCTCTTGACAGAACTTCACTGGTGTATTCAAAAACTTATCTGTTAATTTTGACCGCGCGCGGTAAAAAAAGATAATTTTTTTTAAAATCCTTTCCTTAAGAAAAATTAGAATATCCAACTATATACATCACTTATATTTCACTAAAAAAATATTTAAGAATGGAAAAAGTTGGTAATACATTTTGAGATTAAAAAAAAATATATGAGCAATATTCAACTAATACTTTAAGATATGATATTCTAAATCTCCAAACAAGTTTTTTTTAATCATTAAAATAAAAATCTGAAATTTTAATTGTATGCAAAAAAAAAAATCCAAAATTGTATGCAAATAAAGTTTTTCAGAAATAGTAGCTTATTTCTGTGTTCTTTTATTTATCTATCTGTCTCAATTATCTTCACTATCTATCTAATATTTATCTAATAAAATAGTATTTTCTATTTAGCATCAGTGTGCTCTTTACTTTAACTCTATAGAGTATATATAACGACAATAAAATTTATTTACCAGCGTTTGTGTCGATTTTTATATTTTTATACATGTGTCACACTCGTACACACACACACACACACACACATATATATATATATATATATATATATATATATATATATATATATATATATTCACAAGAGCCACAAAAAAATGAAAAGTTAAGTGTTTGAGGGGTTTCAGAAAAATTGTTTTTTCTCTTGATTTGAAATTAACGCTTACCTTCTTTAACTACCAATAAAACTGAATGAATGAACCTTACTATTCGGCAGATTTTAGACCTTTTATTAATAAAAGAGCTTTCCTCACATGACTAGACCCCTTAAAGTTTAGTTTTCTTTAAATACTTCTTTCTTTACTTCAATGACAAAAAAAAAAAAACTTTTTTCCAGTTTGCAAACTTTTTTTTTACTGCAAAGAAATAGAAAAATGAATTAATAATAAACAAATAAATTTTAATTATTATTATTTTTTAATCTAGGCCCATTTTTATTCTATTTAGTTTTATAATTTCTATTAATTTCACATGGTAAGTAGTAGTAAGTACAGTTTACAATGTACACGGTAATCCAGCAGATTTGTCCGCTCACCCAGTGGGGGCAGACACATGAGAATGGGTTATGGGGTGGAGCAAAGACCACTTCTCCCTTTCGTCGCGCTTCTAAAAACTTAGGGACAGTTACTGGGAGACATCTTAAACTTTTTTCTAAAGTTCACGTTAGGCGCAAAATAATGTGATTCAAAATTGCATAAAAATATAAAACGAAATTTATGCAACGGAGAGAAATATGGTTTGGAAAGTGCAACAGACAGGTTATCAGATGGTGAACTTTATCAATTGTGAAAGAAAAACTTTTTTTTAAATGTATTTCACAATTTGTGAACTTTTTTTAGCTAAAATAAAATTTATAAATACATTAAATTAATTTTGAAGAAAGCGATTTCACTTATAAAATGTCATATTTGGTTCGATCCTTGGTTGGTCAAACAAAATATCTTAAGGTACTTTCGTCCAAACAAAATTGAATAAACAAAGAATACTTGAATTTAAAATACTAATTTAAAACTTTTTAATCATATAGAAATTTATATGTCCTCAGAAAATATTTATTGATACCAGAATTGTTTTTTTTTTTTTTTTGTAAATAAACCCAATTGTGAGTTGTTTATTACATAATGATACTGTTGGGACACTGTTTTTTCCCAACCATAAAAAAACTTTAATGTTTAAAAACATTGGATATGAATAGATATATATATAAAGAAAGAGTAATGCTTAAAAAGGTATTAGAATTAAAGACTGCTAAAGTCAAATTGAAAAGTTAAAAATATATAAATAATATGTCAGTTTAGAAGTAGATTGAATGCATTTAAAATTTAATTAATTCTGAATAAGGTGAATTTAATTTAAAACTTCACTGATATATTTTAAGTAGGTAGGAAAAAGTTTTTAAATTTGAAATAGAAAAAAAAAAATTAGTTGCACAATTAGTTTGAACAATGGCATATTTAGATATCTATTGAATCAGAAAAGTTCTTTGAAAGTAATCAGTTTAGATAATGAAACTTGAATTTCACTAATTCTTCTTCTTTTTTCTTTTCTCAAATT
Source organism: Doryteuthis pealeii (assembly GCA_023376005.1). NCBI lineage: Eukaryota > Metazoa > Mollusca > Cephalopoda > Myopsida > Loliginidae > Doryteuthis > Doryteuthis pealeii. The sequence continues at coordinate 55,727,993 of CM042148.1, read as the reverse complement.
CCACTGTCTATTTAGATTTGATCTATTTATTAAACAGTATATCAATTCCTTACAGATTATTTAACTCTTTGCCTACCAAATTTCCTCCAGGGTTGTACCAATTTTTCTTGCTATTTTTTACCTGTATGATGGGATATTTCACAGCACACTATTTATTCACCTCAGGACTCATTCTATTCAAATGAAGTAAGTAAAGTTGGTGGCCTATTGTCGGTATCAGCCAGACAGTGAGAGACTCTATCCCCTTTTCGCTAATGCTAGACCAGGGAGATTGTTTTTGCTGTGGTGGAGTGCCTTACCTATCATCAGATTCCCACTTTACTGCATAGATCTGATTATCCAATCCTACTGAGTTGGCAGGGACTGGGGCTTTAGAATACATCGATTGCACCTCTGTAGAGAGATAAGACCATTCCCCCAATGGGGCCACCTGTTGGCCACGAGTGACAACCCATGATGCTTAAGGACGGAATCCTGGTGCCTGAGCAATCCATACCATGCAAAACTCCACTTTAGCCCTTACTTCGGCTAGACAGGCGGACGGAGAGGACTCCTCCAATCAATTGGCTGGTCACATCAAGCTCTAGCACCTATATATATTTACCAACCCCTCCGCACGAGCAGGATGCAACACAAGGTCAATTTCTTAAGCGGAGTTCAACAGGTTTTGAATTCAGAGTTTTCCTTCTAGACCGGTTGCCTAACCAACGTTAAAGAGCCCAGTCTGCCCTACTATTTATCCATAGCTGGAGGGAGAGTAGGATTCATACCTTTCCCAAGGGTATTAGCGCTAAGTGAAATGCAATTACCAAGTCCAGGATTTGAACTCGGGGCGACAAGTCCATTTCCCATGACTTTAACCATTACACCACGCGCTTCCTACACCTATATGAATGTCCCAACCCTATTGCCCTTATGACAAGCCTAAACACTCTTTATCATATATGTGCTAGAAGGCAGTAACTGAAGATCTTCATGTCCTGGGTATGACGTTAAACTCTATCTATTGGTGAGGTTCCAATTCTGGAGCTCTGGGGAATGTGGAGTACCTCTTCATCACCACTACTCTCAGGTCCATTCTGGCCTGGTGTAGTAGTACCTGTCAGGATCCCATTTATGTGTTAAATAGAAAAAAAATATGAAGTACCCTTTCATCGCCATTGCTCCCAGGTCCACTCTGATCCACAGTGGTAGTACCTGTTAGTGTGCCATCTATGGGTTAAAAAGAAAAAAATGGGTTTTAAAACAAATTGAATATCCATCAAGAATAAATAAAACAAAAACGTCTTCAGCATAAAATAACCCAATGGGTTAACATGCCGTAAAACCCAACCATCCAACCAACATTCTGCTGAATTATGATGAACTAACCAACAGTTTTTGTACTTTGCTTGGGTGTGGAGGGAGAGCTGCTGTGAGTGGTTTAAAGTAGGCAAAGAGTTAATACCGATACTTTGATTAATTTCTAAATATTTGATTGCAATCATAACTATATTTTCAAGTTTTCATTGTATTTTTTAGATTTTTTAGATTGCACTTAGTTTTTGTTTATAAACATTTGTCTGCGCACAGTTATATGATATCAACTATTACTATCTAGTACAATAATTTGCACACAGTGAGGGGGTTGCTTAGCTCAGTCAGTTGGGCATCCTCCTTGGAAACACAATGGTTCTAGGTTCGATATATATTAACAACCTCTCCGCACGAGCAGGATGCAACACAAGGTCAATTTCTAAAGTGGAGTTTAACTGGTATGAATTCAGAGTTTTTTTCTCCCAGAGATAGATCCATCTAAGAATAAAAGCTACCAGACCAGACCAGCCCAAGCCAAGATAGAAAAATCTAGCAGACATACATAAGATAACAACCATCCAGATCTACTCTGTAGCTAAGAAGAAGCTAAGTATCCCATATAAGTATATCTGTGTGCAACCATGAGTATGTAGGTATACTCTACAATATATATATATCTCTATATATATATATATGAGTGGCTATATAACAGTACCAACTCCTGCACAAAGTCAATTTTTTAAGCGGAGTTCAACAGGTTAGAATTCAGAGTTTTCCTTCTCGTAGGCCGGTTGCCATACCAAAATTAAAGAGCCCAGTCTGCCCTACTATCTACCCATAGCTGGAGAGAGAATAGTTGGAAGTATACCCATTTCCAAGGATATGTAGCGATGGTCTGCCCTTGCTGGGATGAACTTAAGTGGAAAAGGGTTATCTTCCCTAGTCACCAGGACTTGCCACTAGATGGCAGTACTACCTAGCTATTTAAACTCAGCCCGAGAAGCTATCTTCTTCTTTTTCATCTGGCATCTACAATGATGCACTAGTCAAGTTGTGTCTCTGTCCATTAAGGTTGGGGTAGGCCTTTCCCCCTAACTATAGGCTTGTACCCATGTGAGTACGTAGCCCTTTATAGATCCTAACCATGTGGGTCATATGCAGTAAGTGACACTATAAGAACTCTTTCTTACTTCTTAAAGACTTTCATCGTAACTTTGTGTCTATGTTATATATTTAATGTTACATGTGCTCAGACAATAAAGTCTGTATTGTTGTTATATATATCTTTTCGTTGGATTTTATTACATATATATTTACCTACGTGTGGAGATTTGTCCAAAGCCTCCTAACATATTATAAGAAGCAGTTTTGGACACTAAAGCTAAAACTACATTTAATTCTTATAGGTGTTGGGTCAGTAAAATGGTTATTCCTGTATATAGAGTAAGTGAGGGAGAGGCTCTGTGATTGGATATACCAATCACGTGATAGCCCAGAGTTTAGGCGCAATATCCAAAAAGCCAGAGGGCAGCGAATTCAGGGGCTCAAAGAAACCACCCTAAGATATCTTCTCCAACGCGCCGGTAAGTCCCTTAAACTCAACGTTATATACAGGAAGGACTTTATATTGTTGTTTGTTGTTTTATGTCTAGCCAATAAATTGTTTGAATTAGAGGAAATATTAATTCCTTTCTTGTTGTTGTTAGTCTTAGAATTGAATGCTATACTAACACAATATAGGTATTAGCACTATAGCAAATGCAACTATCCTCGTTCATGTCATGTAACACTACACTTTGAACTTGTGGTGAAGCCAGAAGTTATCGCTTCAACAGACGGAAGTCAAATGGCAAAAATAATTAGTTTGCGCATATGGATCGCGCAACCTTAGTAAAAATAAAATTTAAAATACAATTCGTAAAATTCAACCAATCAGAGGCGTTCCCGCTTAAAAAGAAAATTATCAAAAGAAGCCTCGCTGATCCTACCTGATTACTATAAATAAGCCAGCCTTTCGGATCCTAAGCAGAAAGATCTCATTTGCCTAAGGGAATTCACGTCACCCTTTTTAAGAACATTTCGCTTACACGCTGAAGGTATCTATCTATCTATCTATCTCTCTCTTTGAATAACCTATGCTTTCGGAGATAAACCTTATATTCATTCAACTTATGCCTGACTGCTTTTGAGTTGACTTTAAACTTTCACCTTTTTGTTCTCACTTTTGAACTGTGAAATACCAGCTTACATTTTACATTTGAACTTTAAAAAAAGAACTTTGGGCGGAACCTTGCCCAGTATTCAATGCTACCTTTTGTAAACTTCTGTTAATACAATTTTGTTTGTTTAATCCAGAGTTTTGTCTTCTATGCCATTGTGCTTGATTTATCTATGGTCTTTAAATGTTTGAACACTTTTATTGAATATTGACATCAAACATCCCACATCATCCACCATAAAATTGGTGAACCCGACGTGCACTGGCGAAGAACAACATCTCCCATAAGCGTCCACCATAAACTTATGTAGCCGTGTTCATTTCCTAGAATGATAACCATAGAGTTACCATAGGGAAGAGATTTGCTCTGTATGGCATTTGGATGACCTAATACTAGAAGCATCTATCCAAATTGAGAACTGGTATCATAACATGTCATCATCACAGGTTCATATAAATCTATTTGTTTTCTTTATTTTGACATCTTTATAGTAAACATTTACTAGTTGTACTCATAGAAATTCAACTCTGTAAAATAGGAAATATTCCTTTATTTTGATACTCATCAATAGGTCAAATAGTACCACTACTGTTCTTCTACAAGGTTGGTTGTTTACTTTTTCTCGACTGTGATTGTATTGTTATCAACCTTGACTTACTCATGAGGTTCCTGTTTTGGATTTCTGGAGAGTGTGGAATACCCCTTCATCGCCATTACTCCCTGGTCCACCTTGACCCAGAGTGGTAGTACCTGTTAGGGTCCGATTTTTTGAGTTAAATAAAAAAAATGAGTTTTAAAAAATGTGTTTAAAAAAATTGAGTTAAAAAAAGAATTTTCAAAACCCATCCAGAACAAAATGTCTTTGGCATAAAATAACCCAACAAGGGTTGATATGCCGTAAAATCCAACCAACCAACAAACCAACCAACCAACTTTTTCATGATTCAGCAATGTTATCTTTATTGAAAATTGAACACCATCTAAAGACTTAGTTAATTTTTTCTAAGCTGAGCTAGGTTTGGCACAAGGCCAGAAGTGTTACATTAGGGTTTAATTAAACTATGAAGGTTGACATGCGATTAAACATAGAAACCAAAGCCTATGCCTAATAATTAATTTTCAATCTTATTTTTTAATACCCATTTTTTGTATCAAACTTTGTGGATCTGCAGCGGGATTGATGAGTAATTTGAGGGCTCATGAGAGGAAAGGTTCTGGTGGTGGGGTTATAGGATTGTGAGGGACAGCAGTAAACATAGAAACCAAAGCCTATGCCTAATAATTAATTTTCAATCTTATTAGTTTTTGGACAATCATACAGGTATTATGGCTTGACGTGACCAACCGACTGATCAGAGGAGGCCTCTCCAATTGCCTGCATGTCATGGACTGCTCATCCACTAGGACTCTGTCCTCAGGCATCATGGGTTGGCAACCATAGGGCAGTTTTGATTTGTCTTCCATATGGGTTTCAGGCTTTAGGGTATGGGATTTTATGGTAGTATTTGGTTATGTTTGGTCAGTTCTTTTATATATATATATATATATATATATATATACCAACCGTTCTGCACAAGCAGAATGTGACACTTGGTCAATTTTTTATGCAGAGTTTAACAGGTTTAAATTCAGAGTTTTCCTTCTCCTAGACTGGATGCCGAACCAAGGTTAAAAAGTCCAGGCTGCCCTACTATTTACACATACCTGCAGGAAGAATAGTTGGATGCATACCTTTCCCGAGGGTATTAGTACTATGTAAAATGCAAACCGCCTCATCCCAGATTTGAACTTCGAGTTTGAGAGTCCATTTCCTATGACAATAGTGATAACGTCACACACCTCCACACACATATATATATATTATAGATATAGTTCATGATTTCTATCTTATATAGTTTTTAATAACATTTGTTACCCTGAGGAAGATTAGAAACACATGCCTAATACATATTTATTTAAATATGTTTCAATACTGTGAATCTATAATCAAAACACTTAGTGTTGGTATATTTTATCAAATATTAATAAATCATCCTCTTTTTTTCTATTTATCACCATCACTCTTGTCTCAACTTACTGTCCGATTCTTTTCCACTTTCTTGCTTACATTTTAAAGTAAATGTGGGAGTGACATTTTGACCTAAGGCACTGTACACAGATACTACACTCTGATCATAATTAGAAATGCTATTCCATATTAATAAGCTTGTTCCTTAATCTTCCGTTTGTTATCATCTTGGAACACCCTATGGTTAAAAATGGCACCGTCCAAATCGTCCCAGATAAAAATGCAAAAATGTAAATCCTGATTATCTGGTGTTACTTATCTGCCAAATTCTTATTTCTTATGAGTATTGTCACCTCAGCTAAATAATGGACCATTCTGTTTTTATCATAAAGAAAAAAAGGTAAGGAAAAGGACATACTACACAGAAAAAATATAATAAGAAAGAAAGAAAGAAAGAAAGAGAGTAGGGGAAAGATAGAGAGGGGGTGAGTGTGTGGAAGTGATAAGGCTAATCTGTTTCAATCAAACATAATGAAAAGATGTAAAGAAGGGAAGAAAGAAAAAAGAGTGAAAGAGAGTTAAATCAAGATTATTACACTTTTTACATATTGAACTATTTTGCCATAGTTCTTAAATAAACATATCAAACGTAGTGATAATTAAACAATCATACTGTGGTATATCCACAGGTCCTGCTAGTATGAATAATTGTCGTTTTTTGTTCTTTTTAACTTATTAGCTATAGATAACTTATTATAAATAACTTATATGAAATTGATCTACTTTTTCAACTTTCTATTTTTATCTTCCTAGTTTGTGTCATCATAGCCTTTTTTAATCTATGGAATTCAAGTTAGGACATGATTCTTTATTAGCCTTTCAGAAAGCATCAAATTATGTAGCAATCCTATTTTTTTTTCTTTCATGGAGATACATAAAAGTTTTATAAATATAACAATAGATTTAACTCTCTCATGTGATGAAGCGTTTTTCTTAAAGCTTTTATTGTGAAATGACTTCTACCAAATGAGACCATTGTCCCTCTATAAGTTTTGTAGTATTGGTATTACTTTACTAACATACAAGGAGTGTCAAAAAAGTGTCAAGATTTTTTGTACTTTTTCCCACACCTTGTATTCTAAAAAAAATTAACATTCTATTCATTGTTCATTTCTATCTTGGTAAATACAGTTTCAATCTCAATACTTTTATGACACACATTGTAGATGTTTAGGATATTCCAAATTTTAATAGCCCTATCAGCTTGGGCTGTAGAATATGCCAACTGCCCCTCTGCAGAGGTATATCCCCCACCACCACCTGTTGGCTGTGGGTGGAGTCCCATTATGCTTAAGGACGGAATCCTGGCGTCTGAGCAGTCCATGACATGCAACACTACACTTTGGTCTTTACTTAGGCTTGACAGGTGGTCGGAGAGACCCTTCCAATCAATTGGCTGGTTACACCAGGCCTTAGCACCTATATGATTTTCCCAACCCTATTGCTCTTATGGTAAACCCCCAACCCTTTTTTATCATATATGTTCTAGAAGGTGGTGGCTGAGGGTCTTAGTGTCCTGGGTATGACGTTAAACTAAATCTAGTGGTGAAGTCCCAATTCTGAAGCTCTGGGGAGTGTTGAGTACCCCTTCAATGCCATTACTTCCAGGTCCACTCTAACCCAGAGTGGTAGTACCTGTTAAGGTCCCATCAATGGGTTAAAAAGAAAAGAATGTGTTTTAAAAAAATTGAGTTAAAAAAAATAATGAATACCTGACAAGAATGAATGGAACAAAGCATACACCTCCCCCCCCCCAAAAAAAAAAGAATTTGGCATTAGATAACCCTCAAGGATTGATATGCCATAAAACCAAACAATCAACCAACTAAAATATTATTTAAATTAGTGAAAAAAGAAAAAAAATTTCTGTATATTTTATCATATAATTTTTTTTTTAAATAACTGGAAGTGACACTTTTATCCAAAGTAGAATGCACAGATACTATACTCTGATCCAAGATAGATGTGCTAATCCATATATAACTAATCCTGTATTTTTTTTTACTGTAACTGTGACAGTTTCTGCTAGATCACTGAAGTTAAGCAGTGATGAGCATATTCAGTACTTAGATGGGTGACCAGTAAAGAATTTTAGGATTGTATGCCATATCTAAGCAAAACTTGCCAGTTATTTATATAATTGTGCAATCATTTTTGTCTATAAATAACTTATATGAAATTCATTTTCTTTTTCTACTTTTTACTGAATTAGACAACTTGTGTCATCATGAATCTTTTTAACATATGGAATTCAAGATGTAACATAATTCTTTTAGAATGTTGCAGAAATTATTAAATTATCTGGCAAATCTTTTTTCATGGAGATATATAAAAATTATAGCTATGAAACCAGGACTGCAAAGTTGGAGTCAGACTTTTAAGGAGTTGGGGGTTACATGTAATAGAGGGGGGCTCTTTATCAGACTTTCAGTGGTGGTCTCCAAGACCCTAGCCACAGCCCTCTATGAATCCATCTCTTTTCCCCCAGCTATGGGTAAATAGTAGGGCTAACTGGGTTCTTTAGCTTTGGTGTGACAACCAGTCTAGGCCTTTTTATTTAGATAATTAGATGATATATATGTATATATATATATATATATATATATATATATATATAAGGGTTTTGTAATTTGATATATATATATTTATATGTAAGGTATCCAAAACTGGTAGTAAGGGATGATTCTACATGGGATCTTCAAAACCACACTGTATAATTATTGCATGTTTTAGTAGGTGCAAATACAGAGATTTTTATAAATCCCTAAAGAGAGCTCAATGTATAATAATCTATTTTAGATTAAATACAGAGCAATATTTACCTTTGAAAGGAAGGAAAAACTCAATAAACCGTCATTCTGTAATAAATTTATTTCAACCAATGATGAGACTGAAAATTTAAGGAGTTTTAGAAATTGATTTAAATTTCTAAAAGCCTTTTAAGTTTTGGTCGAAATAAACTTATTACAGAATGACGGTTTATTGAGTTTTTCCTTCCTTTCAAAGGTATATATATATATATATATATATATATTCTTATTTAGTAAGGTCAGTGCTCATAATTTTATTGCATCATACTTAAAAACTTGAAATGTAATCATTTAATTCAAAGTTAATTATTTATATGTCTTGTTTTGTAAAAGCAAACCTCAAGTTCTTGTGTCAAAACAAATCAAATTGTCCTGCCATCAGAGTGGATGAGCCACCACTGACAAATGACAAATTTTTGTTGATTGAGTTTAAAACTTAAATTATTCTCCTTCTTTCTTTAAGCACTTGCCAATTTCTAAATATTCACAACCTTTAGACCCAGACACACTTGATACCACTGACATCTATAACATCAACAATAAAGAAATCTTTTATGACATATATATATATATATATATATATATATATGTGTGTGTGTGTGTGTGTGCGTGTGTGTGTGTGTGTGTGTGTGTGTAGAGCCAGTTTAGTTCAGTCAGT
>CM042148.1:55611442-55713942 GCA_023376005.1 Doryteuthis pealeii | reverse complement strand
TGCTTGGTCAAAAAAAGGCCATTAAAAATAGAAGAGAAAGAAATAAAGATAAAAAGGTGTGATAAAGACCATTAACCAGAGGAAAAGTCTGGCTTTTGGGCAAGTTTGGTAGTTGGCTAGAGGTCAAGATGGCCATAAATTTCATCAATGTGTGTGGTCTTAAACACAAAGACTTTTCAAATCATGTGGGGGTTGATGAAATCTTGGAGGGGACGAGAGTTGATAGCGAGAATTGTAGGAAGTGTAAAATTTGAAAGTCAGTGAACAGTTTAGAGCCGGACGCCGAAGAAGACAGATCACCCTTAGTCTTAGACCACTTAGTAGGAGTCGTCACTGGATAGAGAGGAGGGTGTGCCTCTGATTGAAGGATGAATGAAGTCTTACACCTGATATTTGCCATTTTGATGTATTCACCTGACTTTGTCTTGTCTTGTTTATTCCTTTCCCTCTTTGTTTATCAATTGTTTACTTTTCGGTGGGGTACTTTTAGCACAGAGTATCACAACAAATGGAGGTCCTAAGTGAAGCTAGCAGACAACATGGATGACCATGGCCAGTGAGATGATAGGTGCAGCAAATGCAGGAGTAATGCAGTAGAGGGAAGTGCAATAGCCCCCCCTGCCTGCCATAGGTGTAACATGCGGCAACCATGACTCCAATCCAAATTCGAAAACTTCTACAATTTTGCACAAATAAGATTCAAAAAAATAATTCAGCAATCTCTAGAATCTGATTGGATAAGGCAAGTCATGAGTGGGGCTTACACATACGTCTGCACTTTGGAGTTTCCAGAAGGTTCATACATTATTATCACCAAAAAGAAAAATACCAAATCGGAGCCAGCTGACACTTATATAAACGGGAATACAAATTAACAAGCAGTCTGCCCTTACCCACTCACCATGTAAACACCAGAGACTCAACCAGCAGCCATCACAGTGAGCTATTTTGTCCATGCTGTATGTGATGACCCTTTACCTTGGCACATAGCATGATACCTTTGATGAACATCAGTTTCACTACCAGCTCAACACTAGAGATTCTGATAACACCTGTAGACACAACAACATCTGGCCATTTCAACCCAGCTGCGGACTACTATCCGAATATGATACCCATCCTGCCATTTTGACCAACAAACGAGATATTTGTCTTCAGGTTGTGAGTAATTGACACCTTTCCTATTTTATCCAATTTTCTACCGACCAACAACCACAGAATTAATTTCTTTGTTGTTATTAACTATATACCCTGTGTTTGTTATTCCTCTATTTTTTGCCTAACCTGCGTCTTCTCATTCATTGTCATCCCAATATTGATAGTGGGGTCGGCATTCATTTCTCACCTGTCGGAATTCACTCTCACCAACCCCCTACAAAAGACATGGTTTAAACAGCTATTGATTGTTCCACACAAAAAATTGATCTGCCATAAACACACCTAGCAAAGGTTGCTATTGAAAATCCAGCATGGGCACCTAGGTTTGTTAGCATTTTCAGAGACACTCTGGAAACTGTGAATAACTCCACCTTTTCCAGGTATTACCAGGTACTGCTGCTAGTATTAGAAATAAAGCCACTCAGTCTAATTTTTTTTTTCAAACTATTATAAAAAAAAATTGTAGTTTAGAACACTGAGTACAAACATCACCTTTCGTTGCTCAAATGATATACATATTTACCAACCCCTCCACATGAGTACGATGTGACACCAGGTCAATTTCTTAAACGGAGTTTAATAGGTTTGATTTTAGAGATTTCCTTTTCCTAGACTGGTTGCCTAACCAAAGTTAAAGAGACCAGTCTGCCCAACTATTTACCCATAGCTGGAGAGATAATAGTTAGATTCATACCTTTCCCAATGATATCAGCACTATGGGAAATGCAAACAGCCTTATTCAGGATTTGAACTCGTCTCGTCATGTCCATTTCTTATGATGCTCTAAAAATATGAAAGTAATTTGTTTATTTAAATTCATCTTAACTACATTTTTGATTGAAGTTTAAAATTTTTTTTTTACTTATATACATGGGGGTCAATTGAGCTATCGGTAGAGCATCAACCTCGGAATCGCAAGGTTCTGGGTTCAATATCAGTTCTCGACAACTCAGTGCATGAGTAGCATAGCTTGGGTAATCTGATCTGTGCAGTATCAGGGAGTTAATTATAGGTGTGGCACTCCACCTCAGGAAAAATGAACTACCTGGTCTAGCTCTTGTGAAAACGGGATAGATTCTCTTGCTGTTTGGCTGACACCAACAATAGGCTCCTTTGCTAACTTTACTATTACATGTATGTATGTGTGCATGTGTATGCATGTGAGTGTGATTGTAAACCAGCAAAAACGGCACATCAAAGCAAGATTTCTATTAGAGCTATACACTTAAGATATTCTAATTTAGAGAATAAAGCAATTACCGGTCCAATTTGCAAATCAATGAAAATTTTGTAAGATCTGTATTCTTGTAGCCATTCACTTTTTATTCTTAATATATAATGATAAAAAAGTAAAGTCGATGGAGTGGCCTATTTGTTGGTATCAGCCATACAGCAAGGGAGTCTATCCCCTTTTCACTAGCACTAAACCAAGGAGGGTTTTTTTTAAAGCACCTCTACTTTACTTTTACGTCAGCTCCCTACTTTACCTCACAGATCAGATTACCCAAGCTGTGCTACACATGTGCAGAGTTGGTGAGGACCGGTATCAAACCTGGAACCTTATAATTCCTAGTCAGATGCTCTACCGACTGAGCCCCTATAATGATATAATAATGAAATTATTATGTACAGTGCTTAGGTACACTACAACTCATCAAAGGTGCATGTATAGTACATAGAATATTTTACAAATGTCAGGAAAATGAACTGTGTATTAGTCATGATATATATGTGTACATGTGTGTGTATAGAGGGGGTGTCACATATAAGGAAACCAGTCTAGGAGAAGGAAAACACTGAATTCAATCAGCTCTATTCTGCTTTAAAATTGACCTTGAATTGCATCATTCTCGTGGATATGAGGAAATTGAGTTACAAGTTGAAACCGTTAGTCAATGTAACACTGTATTTTGAAAGTAATATAAATACATCACAAATAACAATTAAAACATTTATAAAGACAAAAAGCAAATTATTTTGGCTCAATCATTATTTTGATTAATCTTTTCAGAAAGTAATTTTGTATTTAAATCTAAACAATATGATCACATTCATTATTATTTCTTATTTCCAACTTCCATTCATCTCATCTCATCCTGTCAGCTTTTTTTTTCCCCTCTCTTGTCTGCTGCAGATCTCAGGCCATCTTGAAGGTCTCTAAATCATAGTGAGTAATGAGCCTTATTCTGCCATGATTGGTTCATGATGTGTTGGCAAAGAGTTTGAATTTAGAGTTGTTCAATACCAGTGACCCAACCAATGCTAGAGTCTCCTGGGTATGATACTAAACAGCAACTAGTAGTAAGTTTCCAAATCTGGAGCTCTGGTAAGTGTAGAGTACCCCCTCATTGCCATTACTCCCAGGTCAACCCTGTCCCAGAGTAGTAGTACCTGTTAGGGTCCCATCTATGAGTTAAAAGGATTAAAAAATGATTTAAAAAATGTTTTTTTTTAATTGAGTTAAAAAAGAAGGAATAAATCAAACTTACCCATAAATCATAAATAACCCAATAGCTAAATAACCAAGTGTTAACATGCATAGAATGTTTGTATACCCAACAAGAAGAATAAATCAAACTAAACATAAAATAACCAAGGTTTAGCATAAAATAAACAAGTGTTAACATGCCATAGAATGTTTGTATACCCAACAAGAAGGAATAAATCAAACTTAAACATAAAATAACCCAAGTTTAGCATAAAAACATGCCATAGAATGTTACCCAACAAGAAGGAATAAATCAACTTAAACATAAATAACCCAAGGTTTAGCATAAAATAAGAATGTTTGTATACCCAACAAGAAGAATAAATCAAACTTAAACATAAATAACCCAAGTTAGCATAAATAACCAAGTGTTAACATGCCATAGAATGTTTGTATACCCAACAAGAAGGAATAAATCAAACTTAAACATAAAATAACCCAAGGTTTAGCATAAAATAAACCAAGTGTTAAATGCCATAGAATGTTTGTATACCAACAAGAAGGAATAAAAAACTTAAACATAAATAAAATAAACCAAGTGTTAACATGCCATAGAATGTTTGTATACCCAACAAGAAGGAATAAATCAACTTAAACATAAAATAACCCAAGGGTTGACATGCCATAAATTTTGTATACCCAACAAGAAGGAATAAATCAAACATCTTTAAAATAACCCAAGGTTTAGCATAAAATAACCCAAGTGTTGACATGTCATAAAATTCAACCAACCAACCAACCAACCAACCAACCAACCAACCAAGACTAGAAAACTCAGCCTGTCATTGTGGAGTGGGAGAGAAGGTTTGGATTTATGCCTTTCCCAAGAGTATTAATACACAGTGAATATAAACAATGATACAAGAATTGAACTCTGTTAATCAATTCCATTGTCCAAATTACCCTTATGCCATCTGTCATGACATTGATTATATTCATTATACTCAATTCTTTATTCTAGAATCTAAATATACTGAATATAAACAAAATGAAATTCTGCTAATTAGATTAAATATGCTTTGATTATTTATAGTTGACTCTTGTGGGGTGACAAAAGGTTTTAATGTTTAGGTTAAAAGGTCTGTGGTTGTTTCTGGTATGTGTTCACAGGTTTGCTTTTAACCCCATCTTATTTGGTGGTCACACTGAAAAGGAATTCAAGAAAAGAAAAGAGACAAAGACAAAAGGTAGTTTTAGGATTCAGGCTTTATTCACAGGTCATAGCCACCACGTGGGGGGAGGGGATTTCTTCCCATCCAGAAATAGTGTCTCGTTCCAGTTTAGGCCTAACTCAGAATGGCCAAGAGATTATCTTGGTGGTCAGGAGTGGGTCCTTCTTCCTGCACATATTTGGAAGGTACTTCCTGTCTGAAGGTTCATTGGAGTTTGTTGGTTTTTTTAAAATTCTAATTTGATTTTAATCCCCACACTCTGTTAGTTTTAAAACTGGATTCCTTTTGTTATAAAAAAAAAAAATTATTCTGGTTGCTTTCATTATTTCATAAATCTTCTGTATATAAATAGATAATATTGATAGATATGATTTAATACAAATTTCACTGCAAAAAACAAAAAACAAAAAACAAAAAAACAAAAACAAAACAACAACAACAACAGCTATGCCACTAACAAAGCATTCATCAGATGACAACTCTGGGGGTCAAGCATGGTTTCAGGGCCATTGGATGCAGTTTAATGTCATACACAGGACACCTTTTTGGAAGTGGGGTCTTACCTCTCCGCAGAGGTTGCAATGAATGTATTCTAAACCCTTCAAATAGGGCTATCACATATTAAATGTAAGTAAAACATTTTGATCAAATTTTGATAAGATTCAAAATTTGGATGACTGGAGAGGGGATTAGAGATGACTCCATCATCGCCCCCCCCGAGCCCCGAATTGGAGCCTCTCCACTGGGGGTCAAGCATGGTTTCAGGACTAAAGCATCATTACCAATTTGTCCTGATTATGTCACTAAACTGCATCCGGTGGTGAGGCTCCAGTTCTCTGAAAATTGATTTTGGGGTTAATTTTCTCTCCATCTTTTTAAAATGATTTTACTTTTGTGGCCCCCTTACATGGATCTAGTGGACTACAAGGGGTCTGTAGACCATATTTTGAGTATCATTGAGTTAGAATGACAGCATCTACCATTTATATTCGTGAATAGGTCGCACCAGCGGATAGGTTGCAAGTTGTGGTTGTCAAAGCAAGTATTTGCGGTTGATCCATAGATAGGTCGCATGATACACAACCTATTTTAAGATAAAACTCATCAAATTCACCTTTGTTTCAAAACTTTACTTACAAATATTAGATCTTGAACACTTTGTCATAGACTGTGATACATAATGCAAACATATAGAAATAAGGGCTGCATTTCTTAGTACTATAATCGTAAATAAGCCAGTGTAAAAAAGCATAACAGTCAACTAATCATTAAAAAATCAATAATCATCTACTCAACAGTTTCAAATATAATTGAAAACTTTAGAAGAAATGTTTAATCATTTAGGCACACGTATAGTTATTTAACTTCATCAGGACTGAATCCTTGCTACTTAATGATAAATAAAATTTAAAGTATTGCTATTTTACATTTATGTCGAATGGATAGGTTGCACCACTGATTTTGACAAAATTTTAGGTTAAATTTTACGCAAGTATATACAAAATATTGCTTATTGCTGTACTGAAATGTTATACATCCATTGTGTATATATAGTTCATAAAAACTCCCATAAACAACAAACATTTGGTCACAATGCTATTGTTTGTTAATCGGTCAAATTCACCAGTTATTCATATTGAAATTCTAAGCATTGTCTTTTTGTTAAAAGCTTTTTGGGTGAATCTTTGATTATAATGTTAGTCAGGGTTCATCCATTTCATAGACATAAACAGTTATTGTTGTATTATTTGTACTCATTGAGTTTTCCCACCAGTCAAATCTGGTGTTTTTCACTAAGGTTCAAGTGAAAGCAAGTCTCTTCATTGCTCCTGAACTCTGCCCAGTATTCTAGCCAATTTTTAATAATGCTGCTAACTGGATGGTTTCAATTCTTCCTCAGATTTCCAGCTATTCTAACATTTTTGCAAAGCACTTTTGGACTGTTCCAAGCATGCCAATAATGATGAGAATAAATGTTACCTTCATGTTCAACAATTATTTCTACCCTGTCAGAAAGGGGCTGTAGAATACGCCAACTGCACTTCTGCAGAGGGGCAAGTGCCCCACTGCCCATCCCAATGGGGGCACCTGTTTGGTCATAGGTGATAATTCATAATGCTTGAGGACAGGGTTGTGGTGGCTGAGTAGTCCCATGACATGCAACACTCCACTTCGGCCCTTACTTGGGCTAGACAGGTGATTGGAGAGGCCCCATCAGATTAATCAGCTGGTCATGTCAAGCCCTAGCAATTATATGATTGTCCTGACTGTATTCTTCAAATAGATCTTATGGCAAATCCCCACCCCTGTTTATCATATAGGTACTAAAAGGCAGTGGCTGAGGGTCCACCACTAGTATTTATTAATATACATGAAGTTAATGAAAATTATTTCTACCAATTTATTAATACACATGAAGTTAATAAACATTATTTCTTAAACAAATCATACATAAAAAAAAATCAAGATTGGGCATTAAATAACCCACAAGGGTTTATATGCCATTAAACCAAACAACCAATCTAACTAGACTGCAAAATAAATTATCAAGAAGGCTGAGGTATATTTTTCAGAATTTGTATTTAGAGACAGACAGTTTTATGTTACTTTTCCTTGAAATATACCCAGTAAAATGTAAAAAATATATCTGAAGAATGGTGGATAGAGGAGAACAACAAAACAGGAGGAAGATCATGTTTCATGAAGTTCTTGAAAATTTAAGAACAAAGGAATTTTTTCATCAACCATATAAACTTGTAAATAGATAAAGTACTATTTAAAATTTGTAATTATTTGACTTGGTATAATTAGATTGCTAGAAGTAGTTAAAATAGTTATATTCTAAAATACATTAAATTTTTATCTTAATTAAAAATTATTTTTCTTCATTCAGCTTATCATGAATATGTCATCTCTTAAACCATATAACTGAATGACAAAGTAATTAAAAAAATATATCTATAGCTTCAGATATTTAACTAAAATTATCCAGTTTTAAACTTTCAAGGCTTACTAACAGTAACTTTCAAATTGTTGCCTTCTCAAAACTTGCTTATCAAAAGAGCTAAGTTTATTTTACAAAATCTTATAAAATAACTCCCAGTTGTCTGTTTTATAAAATAAAGCAATTTTTGTAAAATAAATCTTATAGTTTTCATTATTAAAAAATAAACTAAATAATACATTTTCTTAATTCAAACCAGAAGTTTTTTAAACTTATTAATTTTTTTTTATATAAAAGTTTGATAAGAGGTAACAAGGTAAAAGAAACTTATATAAAAATTATAAACAACTAAGAACTTTTTTATTTAATTAAATTAAATTTAAAAAGTAAATTTTATTACATATTCACCTAATTTAAAACTAGTAATTAGTTAACAAATTATAAATAATATTAAAATTTAAAATGTAAAAAGAAAAGTTTAAAAAGTGAAAATTTTAAAGTTATAACTAAATATTGACAAAATAAACATTTTAAAAATTCTAATCTAGAATTTTAATTAGTAATTATCCTAAAATCCTTTTAGGAGTATATTAAATTTGGTCCGGGTAGAGTGAATTTAATAAGGGATCAGTAGGTAAAAAAAAAAGTTAAGGTTTTGATAGTTGTTGGATTTGTCCGTGCCGCTTAAACATTACTCTAAACTATTTTTTTTAAATATATTTTTACTAATTTTTGCGCCTCCCTTTAAAGGGGAAAAAATCCAAGTTATGTTTTTTTTTTTTAAATTTCTATTTTATTTTTATTTTACCGCCGGGAAATCTACAGTAAGCGGGAGTTTTGCAGAAAAAAGTTTAAGAGTATTCTACAGCATGCCGGGAAGACAACGTTTTTGGCATGTTGTCCAATCAGCATCGCTTTACCGTTGTAAAGAAGAAATAGGCATGATGCGAGTAAGTAAGTGAGTGAGTGAGTGAGAGAGAGAGGGAAAAAAACCCAACGGCCAGTCCTCTCCCTATGAAAGAAAAGAAAAGAAAAGGGAAAAAAGTAATTAACAGTTGTTTCTTTTTCCTTTTCTTTCTTTAAACACTTAGTTCCTCACTTTTTCTTCGACCCGGGGAGATAACCGACAATAATTTTCTCATTGTCGGACCGAGTGTAGTGAGAGGAGGAGGCTCGGATTGTTCAGGCCTTTTTAAAGGCCTGTTCACTACCACTCAGGGTTTTTTAAAAGAAAAAAAAAAGAAATTATACATATATCTATAAGACCTTTAAAAGGATTTTTAATTAGAAAAATGAAAGGTAAGTAATGATTTTTGTATTAATTTCTTTTCCTGTTAAGATGAACTTTTTGAACATGTGAATCTACTTTCCTCTTCTTCTACCGATTTAATTTAATCATTGATTTAACATTATTTATTTCTTTAAAGTGTTTACAAACATTCCGATACATCGATCTTTAGTTGAGAATGATATTTTTTAAATGAAAAAGAAAAAAACAAAACTTTCATTTCATTTTTTTCTGTTTATGTCCATTGATTAACGAATCGTTTTCAACTTTTTTGATGTTAAACTTTTTTTCTCAGGCTGTATTAAAGAAGAAAATGTTTTAGAATTTTAACTTTTCTTTGATATAACAATTTTGTGATCAGCAATCATTTAAATTTTAATTCTTGATTGATTAACCTGAAAATCGTGCTATTTCCACTGTGAAATATATTTTCCCCCGATGTTAAGTATTTTCAAAACTTGGCAACTCTTGTTTTGCCACCTCCTCTGGGTAAAACCGTTGGTAGTAGCGGTTGTTCCCCTAACGATCCCTCTTTAAAAAAAAAAAAAAAAAAATCTCCCTCTCGGTAACTTTTTCTTTCCTTAGTTTTGAAAATGACCACTGATCATTTTCATTTTGTTTGTTTGTTTATTTAAAATCATTATAATCAAAATGACCTGTGGTCATTTTCTTTGCCAATAATTGATCGATGATATCGGTCCAAATTTGGTGGGACCCAAACATCAGGTGGCTATTATTTATCCAAATTTACCACTGATCACTGTCTACTGAATTATTTTTTTTTAATTTGTCCAGTTTTATAGATGTTTGACTAGTAGTCGAATTGATAATTTTTTAAAACCCTAAACTAGCTTGACCACTAGTCAGTCATGCCTCTTGCCACAATCAATTATGTATATATCAATTCTTAATAACTTAGGTAAGGTAAGTTATATTTTGACTGACCATTGATTTTTGAATATTTTATTTAATTTGATTATCATATTATT
The DNA here is from genome assembly GCA_023376005.1 of Doryteuthis pealeii. NCBI lineage: Eukaryota > Metazoa > Mollusca > Cephalopoda > Myopsida > Loliginidae > Doryteuthis > Doryteuthis pealeii. Next base: position 55,703,903 of record CM042148.1, on the reverse strand, counting down.
ATAATTAATTGATCATTAAAATTGAAATTATGGAAAAATATTTCAAATTTTTTTTTGCGGGGGTGGGGGTGTCGCCTCTTTATAAAATAATTTAAAAAAAAAATTAATTACTGAAAGAGACATCCTAATTTTAGTTTCCTATAATTTCATAAAGTAAAGAATTCTTTATAGAATTAAAAGTGATTCTTAAAGATTGGTTCAGCTTGAAAGAACATTTTCACTTGGGACCATTAAGACTTATTTTTATTTTTTTTATTTTATTTACCCCCTCAAAAGATAAACTGGAGATTAAGTTTTTATTATTTATTTTTAGTATGACAATATTAGAGGGGGAAATTACTAAACTTTGAACTAGCAATGATTTTTTTTTTTTTTTTTTTTTTTTTTTTTTTTTTTCTCTGATGTCTTAGATTTATATTTTATTTTTCAAATATTTAGAAAAAAAGTTTTGTTTACCCATAAATATATATTTCTTCTAAATGGGGTGGGTTTTGGGGGGGGGGTCACATGTTCGTACCTGTCCGTCACGGACCAAGTGCTTCTTAGAGGATGTTGATTTCCATACCAGGACAGTGGTCACTCTTTCGATCTCTACCAACAAAATAACCCGGTTTTGGAGTAGAATTTATTTATTTATTTTTTAAAGTAATTTAATAATACATTGATCAGTTGATTATACGAGCCTGAATGTGGTGCTATTCATTTACAGATGTCTGTTCAAAAAAGTTATATAGGTAAATGTATTTTTTAATTTTCCCCCCAATTTTTTTTTTTTTTTTTAGTTGGGGGAGGGGTGAGACTATATATCATTTCTATTTTGTACGGAACTTTTATCTTTTTCAGAAAATTTATTTTTTCTCGAATAATGCTTTTATTGATAAATTGTTTAAATTTCTTCTTTGCTTTTCTTGATAAAAAAAAAAAAAAAAACTAAAACCGAACTTAAGACAGTTCGCCATTTCATTCATTCATTGAATGAATGGCGTAATTTGTTTAGGTTTTTATATAAAAAGAAAAGTAAGAGTGAATTTTAATTAATAATGATTTTATTTCTTAATATAGATATTTTAAAAATTCCCTTTCCTCCTAATGATACTTCTTTAATCTTTTATTTTTCTTTAAAATATTTCAATTCTTTTCTTTCCGCCATCTCAGACATTTCGTAGTTACCGTAGTTCCTCTATTCATTTTCCCCCGTTTTTTATTTTTATTTTGTTTATCGCTTTTATTACAAAATGACCCCTCACCCCTTAAAAATACATGTATATAGTTTCGGTTTGTTATATTTGTTTTTTAATATCCTTCTTTCTTTTTGTCTTATTCGTATTTTTATCTTTTATTCAAACACGTTTTGCCGTTTTACTTCCAAACTGACCAAAACGTCATGTTTTTAAACACTACAGTTTTTTTTTAACCGTCTTGTTTAGTAAAGTCTCATTTATTTTAATTTTACTTTTTTCATAATTTAAATTGATTAAAATAATTACAAATTTTTGGACGCTAAAAATGTAAAGTCTCGTTTAAAAACATTACATACTCTGTACTAAAAAAATTTTTTTAGGTTTGGTTAATCAATGATCAATAAATTTATCTTATAAAATCCAAAACTGTTATTAGTCTATTTCGGCAATAATTAACATTTCTTCATTACTTTTATTTTTTTATCTTTTGCTCTCTTGTGACACAAGGCCGGGTATATGGAGCACCCAGTAAGACTCAACTCACTAGTATATTTGATAAGTTGAAAAATAGTCGCATTAGTTATATTAACTATATTCAGTTCGGTTTAGTGACGATTTTTGAGGATAAAATCAAAACTAGATTCACGTGTAAACTTTTTCCATAGTTTTATTTCCTCAACTCATTTCAGTTTAAAATTTCTAAATGAAAACAAACAGGAATGATCAATTTCCCTTTTTGGTGGGAGCATGTTTAGAAGGCGCCTTTATATGTGAAACTCATCCCGTCCTTCAATTTGTTATCCCCTACCCCCAAAATAACAATCTCTCGATTCAGCATGCCGTTACACTCATTTTATTTTCTGCCCACCTCTATCACCACCCTGAGTGGATCTTGATTATCTTGGAGGGTCCCACGGCTACTGGTAGTCAACTGTCATTTATTAATGTTCACTTTTTATAAGGGCTCAAATATTTTGTTTTCATCACTGAAAACCCCTATAATGCAAAAATAGAATAAGTTTTTTTTCGGGGGGTATCAAGTGTACCCATTTCACTTGTTCTGGGGAGTGAGGATTAATTCACGAATGTCAATCCCTCCAAAAACCACTTCCTCCAAAATGTAATGGATTCTCTCGTTACTGGAACTTGTTAAAGCTTGTTTTTATTTTCTTTTGGGGCAAATCGGATTAAATGCTATAAATATTTCTGGTTTAAGTTTATTGTATCTATAGATTGTTTTCTTTTTGGTTTTGTAATTTTTTTTATATACTAATGCTGTATACATTTTCTTAAGCGGTTCATTGAACCGCTTAAGAAAATTTATACAGCATCAGTAAAAAATTGAAGAAAAAAAAATAATATACGTGTAATTTATTTTTAATGCATTTTAAACAATTTTATGTCAATATTTGCTCAAATCTATCGTAAACCTGGCCGTTAACACTGTCAAAATTGACGTAAAATCCGTATTTTACAAAATAAATTTAACCCCCAGATTGAAAAAAAATACTAAAATCGGGGAATCCTCCAATTTTAATGAAATTTTCAGTGTTGATTTATCAATAAATGGATTTTATAATGCATCAGTCATTTTATTTTAAAACTTTCTGATTTAATTAGGTATTTTTGATATGGTAAATTAACAGATATAATACATTTAAAATATGAAAGGCCTAATTTTAAGTTTCAATTTTCGTATTTATTTAGTAACTACTTTAGTTTATTATCTAATGATTTTTGAAAAGACTCTATTGAAAATGTAGACCCCCCCTCTTTAAACAGAACAAACATCGGTGTATAATTGTTTCTTTTGTAAGATAATAGCTAATTAAATAATTATCGAAAAGAGTAAAAAATCTCCAAAAATATTTTTCTAGTTTTTATTTTAATTTTACATTTAATTTTCCAATTTTTGGTACTTATTTTCTACCAGGATAGCTCCTTTTATTTATATATTTATTTTTTCTTTTAATCACACCTTCAGTTTTTTGTTTTATTTATACTATTTTTTGTTTTATTTATACTGTAATTAGTTTATAACCCCACTGATATTTTGCGCCCAAAAATAGGGGGGGGGGTCAAAGTTAAGTGACTTGAAAAAATCAGAAAGTTTTGAAATAAAATAACTTGTATTATAAGATCAACACTGAAAATTTCATTAAAATCGGATAATTCCCTGATTATTTTTTAATCGGGGGGGGGGGGTAAATTCATTTTGTAAAATATGGATTTTACGGCAACTTTGTCATTTTACGGCAATCAATGCCATTAAAAAAAAAGTTAATCTCTAGATTTTGTTCTTAAATGTTACTGGTCGGTTCTGTGTTATAAAGTTTATTTACTAAGCTTTACTTAAATGTGACACAAGGTCAGATCTATGAAGCACCCAGTAAAACTCGAACTCAGTAATAATCTGTCAGTATTTAATAACCAATGCGACTCGTTAACTATTTTACTGGTCCGTTACCTGGTTTGGTCCTGGGGGTGGGGGTTACTCATGTAGCGTGTCTTGGGTTGGAATAGCCTGACATAACCCATCCATCTCCAGGTCTATAACTGGTTTGAATTGAGCTCGTCTGTTCATAGCCGAGGGGAAAATACTTTTCCCAATGGTATTAGCGCTATGTGAAATGCAAACAGTCTCATCCAGGATTTGAACTAGTGTAGACGAATCCATTTCCTCCGATAATCATCACACAACGAGCGCTCCATTAACCTGTTCAGTTTTTTGAATAGCTGGCACTTAAGAACCACAGGTACTGTAAGCAACCTGTGTGCCAGGCTTAGCAAATAGTTATTTACTAAGCTTGGCTTAACTGTCCGGAAGAATCTTGCTAACAATGTTCTAACCCAGATTATTACAGCCATTGCACTACTTAAGGAACCGGTTTAACTCAGTCGGTAGAGCATCCGCCTAAGAATCTCAAGGTATCCTGGTTCGATACCGGCCCCGGCCATGAGATTGGATAATCTTATCTGTGCGGTAAAGTGGGGAGCTGGCGGTAGGTGTGGCACACCGCGTCAGCAATCTCCCTGGTCTAGCAAAAAAGGGACAGACTCCATCGCTGTCGGGCTGATGCCGACAATAGAACACTCCGACAACTTTAACCTACACTACTTGAGGTGCCCAAAGCTTAGCAAATAAATGACTAAGGAGTAGGCTAAAGTCTCATAGGAATATCCACTGTTTTACTTTAAAATAATATCGTCTTCAAAACAGCCCCATTCAAAAATAAAATACATTTTTGGAATGTTATAGATTAGCTTCAAATGTGTGTGTTTGGCTTGCTGTGAGTTCTTTCAAGTTTGTTAGTTACCAAATAATTAACATTTGGCATAGTGTATATTTTAACCAAAGATATAAATTGTGGTTTCTAACTTATATCCTAACAATTTCACTATCTTTGACCCGATTGTCAGCCAGCAGTTTAAATGTTGATGATAAATAAATAAACGTAAGATACACTTTTGAAGCATTGTCAACCATTAATTTTAAACTATTTCCTTTCATCATAGTTAGTTTGCTAACTTTTTTTTATTGCAACTTACTCGGATCTGAAATGATAAAGAATGAACTCTCTGTGTGATTTAAACTCGTATTAGCATCGACACTTCATTAAACGCACAAACTGTTCAACGGGATGAAATTTAGAATTGAGATAAATTACGTTATTTACTGAGCTTTGCTTGGTTGTGACAAAAGGCCGGGTGTATGGGGCACCCAGTGGGACTCGAAGTCGTTAATAATGGTATGCTACTCTAGCTTGCTAACCATTAGACCACCAGAGGAGACCTAGAATCTAAAGATCATTAATACAACAGAAATATTGTTCTCTTTTGGCTTATTGAAGGTCTTTTGCCAGGTTTAGTATTTTTGTCTTAGAATCTGACATATATGTTTTATCAAATCGGTTTGAATAATGATCGTAGTTTAGATAGACTATGATTATCGGCCAGGTAGAGGAAGAATTATCAGTTGGTTTCCTGGGTGTTAAATAAAAGCATCTTTTGAAAAGCAGCCCTTACACTTAGTTACAAGTTATTTGTCAAGGTACTTGTCCAGAATTGCGCAACAGAAAATCTCCAATATCCCCACAGTAATGTGCAAATTATATAATGCAATATTGACATCCACTCTCCATAGATTTTTTTTTTCTCTTTTTGCATACATTGAAGTTCCAATAATTGTATATCGGCCGTAATGGTTGGGTGAGAAAAGGACTAAAGTATGGCGGTGGGGGAGTTGTAGCTAGCCAAGGATGCGGTTTTAAAAATCATTCAGTGTAAATTTTTTTTTTTTACACTGCTGCAGATATTTAATCAGCGTGCCGTTCTGGATAAGCACCTTTTTTATTTATTCATTCTGATGCGAGAAATGCTAACCTCTCCACTTCTGAAAAAATTGAATCTTTATCCTCATCAATATTGTATCTATCACCAAAATTAATTTAATACTAACTTCATTAACTTAAATACAGCCAAAGAAAATAACCCATCCTTGCTATCACAGAAAAATCAATTAGACCTTTCATCTTTTTCATAGTTTTTAAGACTTAGGAACCGGGAAATTGTGCAAGTGTTTCACATTTTCCAGAAATATTAAACGAATACATCACAATTAGGACAAGGATTTGTTTCCTCATTTTGCGCATAATGTCCAACCGTATGTTCTTGTAGGGTTCGTCTACTTTCTGTTGGCATTTCTTTTTTATCTTTTTATTATTATTGGACAGTCAACAGCTAATCTAATTTTCAAAATTAAAATAACTGAATGAGACATCAAGAAGAGTTTTAAAAAATGCAGATAGCAATATGTGAAAATTTATCTATCGGTACTCCGGGTCATCCGAAACGAATTTATGCTGATAAGTGATTGATTGCCGAACATTAAACTTATAAATATCGTGCTTTTTTTTTTTCTTTTTTTTTTTTCTTTTTTTTCCCCAGGAAAATTAGTCTCCACTGTTTCTCTGTTTCAGATTCCACTGGCGTGCAAAAACTGCAACAAACAAACTTATTTTTACTTTTATCATTAAATTATTATATATTTAGAAAGTGCGAAAATAATACGTAAAATTATTAAAATACGTTATACTTGTTTAAAGTCGTTAACGTTTTGATCTGTAACTAATGCTTGTTTGATATCAGGTGGGATGCTGAGAGTGGCTGATGATGGATCCGTTACATTTTAATTGAATGTTACTCGGGGTTACAAAACCGTTGTACTAACGGATTTTCGGGAAATTAGTTGAGTGGCGGGCGGTACTTTGACAGGGGGCAATTGATAATTCTTATTACCGTTTTTTTTTTGGGGGGGGAGGGGTATTAATAAATGGTACCTGCTATAATTAAATTTATGGTTAATGATTTTTCTTTTCAAATTTATTTTTATGTTTGATGACCGGATCAACTAAACTTTCTAACTTAAATAATGAGGGAGATAAATCTGAATTAAAAAAAAAAAATAGTTCATTTATCTCAAATATTATTTGAAATTTCATAAATTCAATAACGTTTTCGATAATCAGTTTTTAAAATACGAGAAAACAATTTTTTCCGTTTTATTCTTTCTTTTTGCCTCCTCTTTACGTACACTACTGGTATTTTTTTTTTTTTTTAAATCTAAGATAATTGAGTCTTTGAAAATGAAGGACCGTTTTTTTTTTTTTTTTTTGGTTTGTTTTATTAACGAAACGAAATATTCACCTGTTAAAATAATAGTTAACGTTAGTTAATTTTTAACCTGGTATTTTCTTTCATTAAAATTTGTTAGTTGATTATTAACGCAACTAACCCAGTTTGTCAATTTGCGACAGCGGATCGGAATTAGTAAATCTCTCGGTAAGATTCGAACACGCTTTCCATTTTACCTGGCTTAATGCTATACCGGATAAGCTGCGAGTTCTAATCTCAGAGAATTATTTATAAATTCTAAATTATTTCCTATTCGTGTCATAATGAGTTAAGTTTTTAAAAATCAACTAAAAAGATGAAAATACTAATATAAAAAATAATAATGGTTGACAAATGTTTGATTTATTAGATGTTTGTGCGTGAGAATATTTTTAAAAAAGTTAGATACAATGATCTTTCACTTTCAGTTAACGAATGATTTGCCGAACAGTGACGCCCAAAATTAGTGGTGCCGTCTAAGAAATTTCTCACAATTCATTACAAACAACATTCGTTTCATGAATTTAACTAATTGAATTGTAAACGAAGTTTGTGTTGCATATGCAACAATGGGTAAGTTTTTTTTTCTTCTTTTTTTTTTCTTTTTCTTAATCCAAATAAAAGCATTTACGTTGAAGTTCTATTTTCATCTTTTTTTTAATAAAATAAAAACCAACCCTAATTTAAAAAAAAAAGAGATAAAGAAAAAGTTGTGTAAAATTATTTATTTTAGTTATTTTATCATTATATTGGAGAGAAAAAAAATTAAACAGTAGGACCTGTTCATATTTTTTGAATTTGAAATAATTTGAAAAGGACATCGTCGTTAGCGATGTAACGTAGGATTTTCAAAAAAACGGCATTTCCGGCCAGTCGTAGTCGTTGTGACATCAAGGGTAACCGGCCGTAAATTATTTTTTGAGTCGCACCTTCAACGGAATATTATTTTCGTTCTGATTTTAATAAGATATTTTGTCTTAATTTGTAAGTTTACTGAAATAATTATTGTAATACAGACACTTATGTCTCGCATTGCTAATAAAAATTAAAAAATTAACAAAAGCAGAGAGAATGTTTCTTTCCAGATTAGTGTTATTTAACAGCTGGCAGCAAACTTCTCTTTGGAAGAAGAGATGGCAAAAAAAAAAAAAAAAAATACGTTATATTTTCTACAAAAAACTAATAGTTAAATTAATCAAATTAATAAGGTTTTTATATATCGAGAAATCCTTATTTAAGAAAAAAAAAATAGTTTAAGGATTTAAATGACCAAGCCAATAAGCTCTACCCTCCCTCCACGCACTTTTTTTTTTTTTTAGAGTCGCACCCTCGGTCTCATTTAAATTTTGTAAGATATTTTGTCTTAATTTGCAATTTTGTTAAATAATTACTGCAATACCAATGTTGTTTCACATTTAAAAACGAAAGGATTAAATGGTTGATTGTTTTTGTTTTACGGCATATCGACCCTTTTCGGGTCATTTAATGACGAATCAAATCATTTATCACGTTGCTCTCAGTACCTACTGTTGATTAAATCAGGAAGAAATGGAATTTAATTTAATATCTGGCAATAAACTTCTCTTCAAGAAGAGGTGATAAAAGAACTCTCTTGTTTGCTATATTTGTATAATGTTTAAATTAAGCAAATTTGTAAGTTTTTTTATGAATCAGGAAATTGCTATTTAATTTTTTTCTAAATAAATTGTATCATGCAGACCAAGTCAATAAGCTCATAAAAGTTGTCCTTATATATATATATTCACCAAAATAATCTGGCCTGAACGTGTTTTTGTGTTTATTTCTCTGTTATAACAATAACAGGTAATGTCTTGCATTTCATTTCACCCTCTCCCCCTCTCTCTCTTTTTGGAAAACGTGTTATTGCATGTTTAACTTTAACACTAGAATAGTTTTATAACTGCATACATACAATAAAAAGAAAGAAAATATAAACATTGGAGATTTTTTAAAAGTTTATATCTACCGAATACCTAAAACTTTAGAAAAATAATCAGTTGGCGTAAAAATAAATCTCAAATATTGATCACGACGATGATGATGAGGATGATGTAGTATTATAGTATTAGTGCTGTTGCTATTACTAATACTACTCTTACTGCTAATACTACAGCCCTTGTTGCTACCACTAATGATTGATTATTCTGGTATCATCACCACTGATAGTGCTATTTAGTTTTCTCACTGTTGCTTATTATTACCACTTCTCCGTGGCTGCTGCTCCACCACCGTCACTGTTGTTGCTTTTGGTGGTGACTGTATCTATAGAGACAACTCCAAACTGGAGAGATTACCAGCTGGACAACGGAGGAGGCAGGAAAAAAAGTTTACTTTTTTTTATCGGAGTCAAGTCTCTACACCTACGCTACGGCTTGTCTGAAGATGTTAAAATTGATCTATTCCAAATTCATGTTTTTCAACACCTTGGCCTCCTCAGGTAGGAAGAAGAATCGATGGAAACTCATGCCCTTGTCCATTGTTATTGTTCCTCTATGTGTGTGTGTTTTTTGTTGGTATTTTTTTTCTCTAAATTTTTTGTTGTTCTCCATAATTTGAAATGCAACATTTGACCAATCTATTTCCTTTCACTTTTACTTAAGGCCGACCCCAAAGATGATCAGTTGGTCAATTCAATTTATTGATTATTCGGCTCAATTGATTTTTCAATATTGGCAATAACAACGAGGGACAACTACTTTCTCCTATTTCTTTCCAACTGTCTCTCTATATGGACAATGTTTCTGTTTTCCATTGATCGATATCTGTAGTGTTTGTTTTCAACTAATTAATTGTTCTCTCCTCTGATAATTTTATTCATTAATCCGGAAGATCAGTCACGTCTTTAATTATCACTAAAAACGTCTTAACTTTCCGCCCACGATGTTTTTCTTGACACTGCACTCGTTGTCTTCTTTCATAATTGTTTTAGTTTATTTGTTTATTTTAATAATTTTAGTTACATAAAGATTTTTTTCCTTTTCTTTTTCTTTATTTTCTTTTTCTTTATTTTCTTTTTCTTTTTCTTTTTTAAAATAAAATAAAAAATAGAGAATTTTTCTTTATTTTTATTCTTTATCTTATTTTTATTCTTTATCTTATTTTTATTTTTTATTTTCCTTTTTTATTTTTTATTTTCTCCTTTTTTCTTTTCTTTTTGTCTTATCTTTTTTCTAAGTTGCACACTATTTGGTAATTTCCTCTTCCATTTTTTTTTATAAAAAATTTATTTAAAAAAAACAAAAACCCTGCTTAAACTCCGGGGGGGGGGTATCCTGTTACTATAATTTTTTGCCTAAAATTAAGCCGGTTCTTTTCCCAATGAAGTGATAAAGCCCTTGTTGCTTATTTTTATCTAATTATTTTTCATGTCCCTTTTTTATTTATCAGTTTTCTTTAGTTGCTACCCGTAACTCTGATACGGGTGTTTGCTCCCCCCCCTCTACACCTACTCATTCTCTTAAATGACTAACACTTAAAATATTGTATCGATTTTTAAATCTTTTTGTTGAAATGACCATTATTGGTCAGTTTAGTTTACGATTCACAATGTTTAATGCTATAATTATGAAAACTTTTTTTTTAATTTGATAAAATCAATTGATTAAGCATAAAACGATAAGTATTAAATTAAATTAAAAACGAATAAAACTGATGATAGTAAATACTATTTACTATCATCAGTTTTATTTGTTTTTAATAGCTCATTTCACGATGTCAATTCTGGCAAATTGACTATTCAAATAAATACTTATTAGTTTTAATGTTTTTAAAGAGTTGGGGGGGGGGGTAAAAATTAATAATGCACGTGTTGTTTCTTCTATTATAGTTAGTAGTTATATATTTATCTTTTTGTGTTACTTAAAAAGTATTTCATTTTATTTTTTCACTAATTTTATTCAAATCAAATTTCAAATGGTTTATTACTGTTATTTTATCATAACTTCTTTTAACATGACTAGATCTCAAAATATCTTAAATTATAACAATACATTGTTAACTGGTTATTTTACATTTAAGTGTTCGATTTTGTTAATTTTTTTATTCTTACGTGGAGGGGGTAACCTTCTTTTAAGATCTGTTAGAATAATTGTATTTTTCTGGAAAATAAATTCGAGTGACTGATTTAAAAAAAAAAAAAAAAAAAATTATTTATTCACTTTTTTGTTTTTGACTCGAAGGTTCTTTATTCATATAGTGTAAAAAAAAACAAACTATTTTAACTTCATTATTATTTGTGATTTGTGGATTTTCCCAAGATATTACACACCATAAAACTAATTCTGAATTCATAATACTTAATTGATCCAACCTATTTACCTAAATGTTAACTCTTAACTTCATTACAGAAGATACAATTCTTCTTACTAATAATTTTCAACAGTTGGTACATCACTTGTGTTTTCCCCATGTTCTAGAAATGTTTTTCTTAAACTACTAAAATGGACTAGTTATCAATGGTGATATGAAAAGGTTCTCTTATAAAAACTTACAAATATAAGATCAAAAATCTTGTATAGTTAAAAAAAAAAAAATCAATAAATTCGTTATAAATTGTTTTCATAAACTTCTCATCACTTTTTATTATAAGTAATCTTGTTTCATTCATTCAGTTGTATGTATGTAACTTAGTAAAGAAACTTTTCTTTCGTAAATATTGGATGTGGTATTTATTCTTTTCAGTGTCCTTTAACAGAATGTTTGGGCTTTCATGTTTTATCTTTAGATAAAACTCTACAAAGATTGAAATGCAATTTACATTTGGAAAAAGGTAGCCATGTTTATTAGACATAGGAAAACTTAAATTTTAATCTAGAAAATTACACTTGTATATCATTTGATGTAAATTTTAAAACGTGCATTTGAGAGTCTGTACAGTGGTTTTGCAAGATTTCATATGTTTGCCCCCCCCCTTTTTTAATAGCTGGTCTATGTCAGTCATTCTTAAATTCTAATGAATTGGTATCAGGAAGGGTATGTGTATCTATACAAATTCCTGATATGTAGTCTATGATAAATATGCACGTATTTACAGCCAGTACATTATTTCTCACACCTGATAAAGGTGAAACCTAACCTGGAAATGCTGTTGATATCTAGCATAAAAGAATTCTTTTTAATCTTCAAATAGTTGCTGTAGGTCAGTTCTACAAGGAAATACTCACTAAAAAGCAAAGGTTTTTTTATTTGTTTTTTTTTTTTGTTTTTTTGTCCATTCAATTGCTTCTCATTTCTTTGTTATTGCTATTAGCTTTATTGTTATTGTCTTCGTATGAAAAGAATAAATAGTTGGATTAAATTCTTTTCATGTTCTAAAGGTGGGCCTCATTTCTTAAACTTGGCTTTATTAAATGCCTGGGGGTGCATCTGATCTATGGGAAGTATCAAGGTTCTCTTGTTTCTCACTGAAATATACACATTTGAAACTTTTTTTTCCTCTGGGAAAATCACAAATTTTAATTTTTGTCCACGGGTTAGCAAAAGAAAATTTTAGTAACTCTAATATATAGACTGATATAACTTTTAAGCAAAAGCAAACACATTGCTTGGTGCTGTATGATGTGTACCATAAATTTCAGTCATTATTTTTTATTTAAGAATCAAAATCAAATAGAAAAAAATATATTCTTTAGTGATATCAAAGATTTCTCAATAAGGGAAGCTTTTTAGACCCCTGCCCCTAAAAAAATTCCTTGTTTTCTGTTACAATTGATAAAACAAAATTATGAGAATCGACTTGTAAATAAATTTCACTGAATTTTGACCTAAATTTTTGGGGTTTGCAAAATTGTGATTTTAAAAAGGGGTGGGGTATCGTTGATAAACTATAGTTTCTATTTATAATAAGTGAAAGTGTTCAGAATATATTATTTCTGATCTTCATGTGTTTGAGTAACTTAGGTGTTGAAAGCTTTGCATGTTCAAACTTGAAAAGTTTGAATATTTATTTACAGATTATATAGTAACATTTCGTTTGAACTTGAACTATTAAAAAAAAAAAATCTGTCCTAACTTGTTTGTTAAACATAAGCAGACCCCTTCCCCTACACACAGGTTTTTTTTTTTCCAATCCAGTTGTGATATATATATATATATATATATATATATATATATATATAATTAGATTTAAAAAAAATGTCTGTCTGTAAGACTTATTGGCTATATTTGTTTTCTTTTTAACTTCAATAAACCTGTAGAGTGGTACCTAGTAGAAATAAGCACTGAGTGAATATAAAGTAAAGCTACATTTTTATTTGTTTTTTTTTTTTGTTTTTTTTTATTTTAGTTATTAGAAGTTTGAGCCGTCTACAGCGGAGATCTGAAAGTGCATTTATCCCCATCCATGTTACAGCCACTGGACCTCGGACACGCAGCCGTGTTACAATATGGAACTTACCAGAAGAAGTCCTTATTTTACTTTTGAAGGATCTCCATGTCCGTGATCTCTTAACCATGCGAGCTGTAAGTTGGTTTTTTTTTTTTTTTTTTTTTTTTTTTTTTATTATCTTTTAATTATCTTTTAGCTTTACAAAATCAATATTTGAGTACCCCAAAAATATTTTGGTCTACAAACATGCTCCTTGGCTCTATATATAGAGGTGTAGGGGTGGGGGGAGAAATTAATTTGTATATTTTTTTGACTTGTTCTCACATTACTATAATCATCTTAATTCTTTGAATCCTTAAGAACTCTTAATACCTTTATTGCAAGAATTAACCCCTCCACACACACACACACACATACATTTTGCCTGCAAGGATATTTGATATCACAAAAGGAAATAATCCTGGCAACTACATGATTTCTATAGGAAATGGTGTTCTAGATAAACACTTTATATAACACTGATTGTACAAGTTATCTAATAGCAAAATACTGTACCCTACTTTAGAATCTTATACAAATCTATTGAATCTTGTTTGTAAAGATACTAATACTAATATTTCCCATGTATTATCCATGTTGACTCATATTGATAATACATTTAGTGTTTATTTAGACAACCTATTTATTACATTGGACATGTATTTAAGGTGTGTTTTTTTTTTATCTTACTCAGAATATGAACTTTGATTTGTGCTAAATGAAGGAATTGGACAATCTGCCAAGACACATTAAAAATCTAATTAGATAATTAAAAGTTTGATTTTATTTCTATTTGGCAATAATTGATCTTTATTTGTGACTGAGAAAGAAACCAATTATTTAAAATTTATATGCAGTTAATGTAATCAAAGAACTACCAATTTAATATTCTGGTTGTTAGCAAATTCAGGTTTTAAAATGTATATCTATATAAAAAATCTTTTCTTTATATGTATGAATAATTTTGTTTAACTATCAAATGTTGACTGTTAATGATTATACTTTTTGTCCATTGTGGTGCAATGGTTAACAAGCTAGTCTTGCAGATCGATTACTACTGCATAGCAAGTTCAATCTTTGCTGGATGCTCAATACTTGTGACTTTGTGTCACATCCTACCCATGACGAACGGGTTAGGTTAATTTAATACTTTGTCCAATAATAGAGACCTAATATTTTTTAGACTTTTCATTGAAATGCTGATGAGCCCTTCAATGTTTGTTGGTGGTGGTGTTTTTTTTTTTTTTGTTTTTTTTTTAAATTTCTGCCAATGTACTGTATATACTTGCATATCAAATTACTTTCTGAGACCTAATTTTTAGCCTAATATTAGGGGGTCGCACTGTGTACAAGATACAAACTAGACCCAACCTTGGCCAACTATTTACACACAATTTCTCGCATATGATGTGACCCCTAATATAAGGTTAAAATTTAGGTCTCAGAAAGTCACATGATATGTGAGTATATACAGTAGTAAATATAAATTATTTTAGATTATCAGTGAAATTTTTTATTTTATTTGTCCAAATGATGGAATAGGTTCCTAAATTAGAACAATTTTATCATTTTAGCGGTCTATGAAATTAACAATAAGCATTTTATTAGGAAAAATACCAATTTTAAAACTGGTAAACTTACATGCAAAAAGAAATCCTAAATTTTGGAACTAGATATTTATCAAAATGATTTTAATGTTATATTTGAACTTACTGTACCTTTTCAGTTGACCTACTGGGTTGCTAGATGATAATCTTATAAATCCCTTGTTTTATAGCTTTAATATAAATGTTCATTTAATTCATATTGTAGAAATAATATACAAAGTTAATAAATAGCTTAATTTTAATTAGTGCTTTATAAGTGCCTTTGGCTTTGTGTACCTTTTGATATTGGTGAGCTTAAATAAAAAGTGAAACCTAAGCTGTCAACTTATTCTTCATCTACACTTGATAAGAGAATGCAGATAAAGTGAGGTTGTCAACAAATTAATTGTCCCTAGCTTAAGGGCATTGTTCAGATTAAGATGGATTAATTGTGGTTTGAAGGATTTTCTCATGATACCTTTTTTTTTCTCATGATACTTTTCCCCTGTGATTCAGGTCAGAATCCTTTCCCTGAACTCCAAGCTGCTTATCACCTTTTTAAATTTTGCACTAAAAAAAAGGGTTGAATTTTTAGGGCTTTATTTATTTTATTATTATTATTATAATATATTATACTGTCATGACTTGTAGGCACCTTTTTGTGATATATTGGGTGGTGGCTTCACTACATTTTTGTGGTTTCATTAGCAAGTAGTTTTTTTATGTGGGTGTATTTGCTATCACCCACCACATTTTGAATTTGGTTCTTCTAGGCTGCTTGGCCAGAAGGCCCATCTGACCCTACTATTTTGCCCATATGTAGAGGAAGAGGTGGATTCATACCTTTGTGAAAGTCATTAGTATTTACCAGTTCTATTTTCCTTGCTCATAACTGTTAGGCTTTCTGTACTGCTATAAAGAGTGTATGGCAACCATTCTAAGAGAAGGAAAACTGAATTAAAACCTGTTAAACTCTACTTAAGAAATTGACCTTGTGTCACATCCTGCTTGTGTGGAGGGTTTGGTAAATATGTATAAAGGGAATTAAAAATTGAATAAAAGTTAATAATTGAACTTGTGACACTTTTGTGAACAATTAATTCTTTTTGTAGTAACTAGTTAAACTCTTGCTTTTTTTTTCTGGCCTGTATATGAAAATCAATGGAAAAATTATGAATCCAACTATTCTCTCTCCAGCTATAGTTAAATAGTAGGGCAAACTGGGCTCTTTAACACTGGTCTAGAAGAAGGAAAACTGTTAACCTCTGCTTAAAAATTGAACTTGTGTCACATCCTGCTCATGTGGAAAGGTTGGGGTAAATGCATATATGAAAACCCACTTTTTAGTGAACTGAGATTTACCCAGTTGATAGAGTAAATGCAGAAGCATATGGGTTTGTAATCAAAAAGTATTAAGACTCAAACTTTAAATTTTTTAACCTTAAAATTTAAATGTGTATGAAGCAGAACAACTTTTATGATGATGCTGCTACTAAACATCTACTCGTTAGACTTAGCTCTATTCAATTTTCTTGTTTCTTAAACCAAAAATTCATCTTCATGTTAAGATTTGATGATGTAGAAGACATTAAAAGAAATATGACTGTGCAACTTCATACCATATTGAAAAAGCAGTTTTAGAGGTGGTTCAACCTATGAAGAAAACACTGGAATAAATGTGCTAAATGCTGAGGAGACCGTTTTGAATAAAATTAAGGTTTCATTTCTGTTTTGGCAAATACAGCCTCAGCCTCTATACTTTTTGAACAGACCTTTTGTAAGTCCACTAAATTAAGAACAAGATGCATATAAAAAAAAATAAAGACTTGGATTCCTGATTTAGTTGGCTGAAATCTGAAACCAAATGTTTGAAAAAAATAATCTATGCCTACATCCACAGGTTAGGTATATAAGTAATAACATATTTGAACCACTGTTCATATTTATTTGGCAAGTGAAGTCACTATGTGAAATCAAGTTACAGGACTTGTTTCTGTCCACTGAACAAATCCTAACCACACCAAAGTATAGCATGTTTTTTTAATTTCTTTTATGTATTGACTGAGTAAAGACTGATTACTGGTTGTCTAGCTTGTATCTTTATATATGATTTCCCTTTAAGTCGTTAGATTTTATTGTTAGGTAAACATTTGTGTAGTTGATATGTTGACATACATCCAACAACCTTCCATTGTTTACCAACATCCGCAACCCCTCCCACACACTGAGAACATAAACAGAATTAAAACTATGGACTATTACAAGTCTACCTCATCCAACAAGCTCTCATAATCCTTCACTGGTCACTTCTTCAAACCTGGCCTACCACACTAAAATTGGCAATACATATTTATTATAACTAGTAAACTGCCATATATTAACAGTAGCATTGATAGCCATTTATGGCTTCAGGTTAACTTTACTTCACTTTTAACCTGGACATCACCTGATTTTTCCTCATAAACAATTTAACATTTTTATTAGGTCTGATGGTTTTGTTTTTTTTCTTTTTTTTTTTGTTTTTTCTTTTTTTCTTTTGCTTTTTTTCTTGCTTTTTTTTCTCATAATGTAAAAAAAGATTTTTAAAAACGTCTGTCATTTGTTTCATACATCTAAAAAAGGAAATTACATTTAGAAAAAGAAAAAAAGAGGCTTTTAAATAACATCTACATTGTATATTCATAAAATTAATCCTTTATTAAATAAAAAAGTGAATTTTTCCTGAAATGAAAGGTTTGCCTTTTCTCTTGATATAAAATTGTAGAATAAATCCATATTGCACATGAAAAAGATTGATTAAAACTTGAAGTGTAAAAATATTTATTTCTATAAGTAACCAAAGAAATTAGATCAGAAAATTCTCTTGGATGTAGAAAATATGCCCTGAATTAGAAGATAAATAAAAACTGCAATGGAGCTAAAATATTTTGTTTGGAAAGCTTGTTTTGTTTTTTTCATTATATTTACTATAAACAATACTGGTTAACTTTGTCAGTATGAATAAACAGATGCAAAAATTTGCTGTTACTTGACTTTGTTTTTTCAATAAGAAACCAATTCTTATTGAATAAACCATCACAGATGACCCAAACTTTTCATTTTAAAATTGTTCTACTTTTAAAATTGTTTAACTTTTTTTTCTTTTAATATAGGTTCACCCTTATTTCCGAGATCTCATTGACAACAGCATATCTATTTGGTCAGCTGCCAACTTCCAGGATTCCTGGCCATCTCCACAAAATATTAGGCATTTTGAAAAGTAAGTATTGTCCCTAATTAGAATTTTGTTTCTACTGCAAAATGTAACTCTTCAATTTGTAAACAAATATTTAGTCACTATCTCCTTCACCCTTTAAATTAAAACAAAATAAACTTTATTTTGAATTTACTCAAGTAATGCATTAATTTTCATTTGGGTGGGAGAAGAAGTCTAATAGAATAAACTTGAAAAAATTGATAATACATGTATAAAATCCATTGTTATATACTCTTAAATCCTCTCAGGGCATCCAATCATGGTGTAATGGTTAGCAAGTTAGTCTTGCAGATCCATTACTACTGAATAGTGAGTTCAATCCTTGCTGGATGCCCCATACTTGCGATTTTGTATCACACCTTACCCGTGGCAAATGGGTTGGATAAATACATACCCTTGGGAAAGGTATGCGTCCAACTATTCTCCTTTCCACATAAATAGCAGGACTGACTGGGCTCCTTAACTTTGGTATCGCAACCAGTCTAGCGAATGGGAAACTTTGAATTCAAACCTGCTAGACCTTGCTTAAAAATTGACCTTGAGTCACATGCTGCTCATGCAGAAGGGTTGGTAAATACATATATACATAAGTTTGATCCTAGTGGTCTGTTTGCATTTCACATAACACTAATACCACTTGGGAAAGGTGGGTCATCCCACCCTGGTGTAATGGTTAGCAAGCTAGTTTCGCAGATCCCTTACTACTATAAGTTTGATCTTAGCTGGATGTCCAATATTTGCAACCTTTTTTTACATCTTACCCATGGTGAACAGATTGGGTAAATACCTACTTAGACTAGTATCCTCATCTTGGTTGTTATAGTCATAATACTTTAGCCATTGTACTCTTCAGTCTTCTTTGGTTGTCTATCATAATTGGTAATTTGGGTATTTTCTGATGTCGTAACAAGAAATATAATTTGGTTATTTGACTTTTATTTCTGATTTGGGTTAACTAATATTGCTAACTTCTGTTAATATTGATAGTATAATTTTTTTCATCTAACTTGAATATTTTTTTTTTTTTTTTCCCAGAGCTGCAAACCAATGCAATATAGAAGCACTAGTCAAGCTAGCATTGGCCCATTTGTACAATGAAGGATGTAAGTTATAAATTTTATTCTTATATTTGTTCTATTAACCCATTGTATTCAAATAATTCTGTTGATTTTTCACAATGTGTTACACTTTCAACATGTGTTTGTAAATAAGGTTCATGTTTGGTAAATAAGTTCTTAGATTTCAATACAGGAAAGTTCTTGAAGTGGACCAACTTCTTAAAATGTCTCTGTAGCTGGAAAGAATGTTCCTTTATATTTTAAAGTGTCAATTTACAAGATTATTAAACATGTCAACAGGAAGTGTGGTCAGGTAAAACTTTTCAGTTTGTTCCTGTATAAGCATTATGGGTATTGAATTAGGCTTTACCGCTATATTTATCAATTCTTTAAAAGACAAGTTACTGCAAATGTATAAAAAAAAAATTTTCCTTTTGGACCCTTAAGTAAATGATGTTTAACACCATGATGTATAATATAAAGTAAAAATGTCAATGTCTAACTTTCTTATGGGAGATTAGAGTATAAAATATGCTTATAATATTAAGAAGACTAATCTCTCATTGTCTGTAATAATTCCTTAATCTTCTTAACTAACCTCATATTTATTTTTGCATCTATTTCTCAAAGTTCTTATTTTTAGTCCTTTTACTTTTGTATACCTAATATAAATTTCTTATTCTAAAAATACTCCTACCACCAACAATTAAAAGTCCTCTGTGTTAACTCTATCTTTTAACCCTTTCACTGCCTGTGTAATTATAGTCAATATCTTAGAACCATATAGTCAAATTTCATGCTGCTTTCCATTTGATGGTTGGTATTTTCCATCTGGTGAGGAATCTCGGAATTCAGCTTTGATAGTTAGTATGTGGTACTGAGTGCAATTATAGTCCAGTTCCTATCTTTTTTTAAATGTACGTTTACAGAAGTGATAAAAACTTTTCATGTTCATTTTAATTCTCTTTTTGTATCCCTACATTTTCTTTCTTTGCAACCCCAAGATGTATATCTTTGTGTGTGAATTTTTTAAAAAAAAGGGAATAAATAGGATTTTATTGAATATATTTTTCCTTATGGAAGATTTCAGTTAGATTTTAATTAGATTGTTCCTCTATTATTATTATTTTTTATATTTTTTAGTTTTATTTATTTATTTTTTTAAAATAATTTTTTCTTGTCTCTCCACTTAGTACCTGGTGACAAAGAAAACAAGCAAATCACACGAAATGGCTTTGTTGCTGCTGAAATGTTTTGCAAAGTGGAAAAATTGTGTTCTGGTTGTAGTCCATTTTGTTGGCTTTTCATCCGTCCTCCCTGGTCAATGAATGGGGCTTGCTGCAAAGAGTGTGTTTTCACATATTTCAGGCTTTATCTACGAAAAGTGAGTTCTACTTTTGACAAATGTTCCATATTATTAATACTTATTTACTTTTTAATTGGAGACATAAATTCATGTATAAAAATAGGCTTATCTCTTCTTCTTTTTTTTTTTTTTTTTTTTTTTTTTTTCTTTTTTTTTTTTTTTTTTTCTTCTTTTTTTTTTTTAATGATTGTCTTTGTTTGGATGATAGGGTATTATAGATTTTAACTTAAAGTATATAATTTGATTTTGTGTATTGATCAACTTTTTTTATTCACAAAATCATTAATTTATGGAATTTCTTGAGTCAAGGGACACTCTTAGTCCTTCCTATCATGTTTGAATTTTTCCCCTCAAAAATTAGGTATTCACAAATTCAACCTATACACAAGTATATACAGTAATTAAGATTACCTTGATGAAATGTGGACATTTTTAATAACATTTTCAAGAATAGATTAGAATGAAATATTATACTTGATTTAAAAAAAATTTAGCATCCGGATGTTTGGTAGACACATAAAGTTTTAAAATGTCAACTTTTTTTGTAATGATTAAAATAATATTTCTTGGTTTGTTTTTCATTATAGGTTACAGACCCCAAAATACAGATTTGTGTTGTGAAAACCATGCTATTGATTGACAAAGAAGAAAGCAGGCAGGAAGCTTGGCACCTTTTAGAAGAAGCAGCCAGTCAGGGTTCTGCAGCAGCTGCTTTCATGGTGTGGGAAAACAACTACCAGCATAATGTAAATATAAACTTTAAAAATTAACTTTTTTTTTTTCCAGTTATTTCTATTATTTGTGAACATTATGGTTGTGTAAATCAAAGATTTATGGATTTATGGCAGTTTTTCTTTTGGTTTTTTATTTGCTGGTGGTGGTGGGGGGGGGGTGTCTCCATTTCTTTAAGTAAACCAATACTAGAGAAGTTTCATTTAGCCTGATATATTTTATAGATATTTACTCTATTAAGTTTAGTCTCGCATCAAGCCATAGTAGAGTACTTCTTGAGGATTGAATTCTCAAAGTAAGCTCTGGTTTGCAAGACAAGCTTACTAACAATCTCTATATGGCTAGCACACTACTTGTGATTACCCCCTCTTTACTTGAATGAGAAACAAGTGCAGTGCCTACAGAGCTTTGCTCTACAATGTCTGTTAAAAAATCAATAAATTAGCAAAGAATTTAAAAAGAAAAAAGCTACATGTTACATAAATTATTTCATAATATATAAAGTGAGCACAACAATTTTGCATATTATTGAAATCATTTTATTGTACTACTTATACACTGTAGTGATGTACTGTATTATTGTTAATGTCTAAATTAATTAGTTTTTTTTTTTTTTTTTTTTTTTTTTTAGGGGAGGGGGTCATTAGGGTTAGTCAATTTTGGGACCATGATCTTTGACAATTCCACTTAGGTTTTATTATGATTAAATCTGACACCAAAATCGTAATTGTAATTTATTTTTTCCTTTAATTTTTTAGATAAATACTGAGCGTGCTCAGGAACTTGTAAGTCTTCGTCAGCTACGGGATATTGCTAGTGCAGGCAATCTTGATGCCCAGCTAATGCTCTGCCGATTCTATGCTACTGGCAAATATGGTGGAATCAGTTATCACCAGGCTGCAGCTTTCTGCAGGGATATAGTGCAGTCTTCTCGGCCCACCTCCATCCATAAAGTGTTTCAATGTAACCATGAACTGACGCCAAATATGAGGTAAGTTGTAACTGTTTTGTCTTCACTTTAACAGCATTTTGTCCTCTTCAAAAATGTAAATATAAAAATAGACAGATTTGAAGTTGAAATCCATTTAAAAAATGCTCATTTAATAATTAGCTTTCAAATGTTTTCATTGTTTGAAAGTACAAAAATGTGATTATTCTACTGTGAAAGGATTTGAATTGAAGCTTCCTCAATAGAAATTGAATAAGTTTTAGTATCATTTCTAACATTTCATTTTGAATCTACTGGGTTTCAAGAAAAAGTTTTTTTTTTTTTTTTTTTTTTTTTTTTTTTTTTTTTATCTATAAATTCATGTATCGACACAGACAATAGTTTTATAGAGAAAACACTTTTGGCATCATCATGTGTTTCATTGTCTATTGGGTGCCAAAAAACTATAGCTGTTGAGAGGGCATTCTGGGTGTTAGAATTAAGCAAAACTAATCTTGGTACTGTTCTGCAACGGCATTTTAGAATAGATTTCTGAAAATCACCACTATAGATCACCAAGTTAAACAGCCATGAACCTATTCAATGCTTAGTTGGTGACCACTTAAGCAATAGCAGGTACTGTAAACAACTGTAAACAAATACGCAAGAGGTTAAACAAATCCTTTGTCAAAATGATTTGATTCGGCATTAAATAATTTGAAAAGGGTTGATATGCCATAAAACAACCAACCATAAATCGCCTCTAACTAGACAATCCATATATGATTGGTACAAGAAATCTGAGACAGGATGCTTGTGTAAGTGTAAAAGTCCTCAGAGACCATCAGTATCCAAAAGAAGAAATTACCCATCTTTTAATCATTTATCACAACTTTGATCATTATTTCTGATATCCGGGAACATTCATTGTGTATGAGGAAACAAGAGTAAAGAAGAATAAAAACTAATGTTTCTTTTTTTTTTTTTTTTTTTTTTTTTACTTAAAGAAGGCTGGTCCTCTAATAATCTCCTTTACCAACTAAGTCCAAATAATACCATTAAAGCCACTCAATATTTTAATTTCTAATTTGTGAGTGTTATGTTTGTATTGTTTTACACACTAAGTGTTTGTTTATTTTAGATGAAGCTTTATTAATTTAAATACAAAAGAAAATACTAGTAAACAAAACTTAATGATTGACAGAGCTTTATCTATATAAAAAAAAAAATGATAAAATAAAATGTATAAATGTATATCCATATTGATATAATACTTTGTAAATGTTGTTTAAGGTGTTTGATTAATTATTTATTTCTTCTTTCTAATGCAGGTATATTTTAGTTGACTGGTTAGTTGAAGTTGCTGAAATGAAAGAGTTGTCCGGTCAAACATTACACGCCTCTATAGCACTAATGGATCGATACTTAAAAATCCACCCAACATCAAGAAGTATTTTGCAACTTCTGGGTGTTGTATCAATGCTTGTATGCTCAAGGTATATACTCTACTTTTTATTTTATTATAAAACATGATATAGAAATATATACAAGTGATACACAGCTTGACAGAGACAATAAAGATATGTACTTTAATATATTAGTAACACAACACAATTCTGTATATTTGGAGGTTATGGGGTTCCCCTTTACAAGCAAAGCACAATTATTCTTATACATACAATACAATAGATCTTGCACAAAATTTATTTAAATAAAGGGTGTAATCACATTATTTAAGAAATAATAAATGAATTTATTTTTAAATGAAAATTGGAATGGATTTTTTATTTTATTTCCCTCTCTTGTCCTTTTATTAAATCTTATTTTTTTAAAGAATTGATATGAATGTCCAGCGATTGATTAATTTTTTTAAAACATATATATATATTTCACGTAACTTATTTATATTAAACTGAATTTACACTGCATAAAGTATTTTTCCATTCTTTCTTGCAGACCAGCTATTTTAAAACTTGTTTCTTTCTTTGTAGATATTTAGGTAAAGATATTATCACAATCAGGGAAGCTGCCTGGTTAACTGATAATACTTACAAATATGAAGATGTGGTTAAAATGATGGGAGAAATTGTAGCCACTCTCAAAGGAAACATTAGGGTAAGTTCTACTCTTATCTCTTGGTTAAATCTATCTATAAAATGCAATAGATGAATATAAAAGTGTTTTATTATTGTTCAATGATGTGAAATCAATTTTAGCAATAGACAAATTTGTAGATCCATATTTATATGATTAATTCATAAAACAGATTTTTTCACTTGTAAAATTCTTCTTCCTAATTTTAATCTCCCAAAATTATTTTTATATGCTGGGATTTTATAAAAAGTATGAGATGCCCAAAATGTACAATAAAAGCATTTATTAATCTAACCTGCTTATTCCTATTCAAATAAAACATTGTGAATGTATTACTAGCACATTTATGTTACTTTTCCACATAATTGTTATAGAGATTGATACACTTGGTGCAAGAGTGTATAAATGCTCTTCTTGAAGAACATGGATGTCAAGCAACTGGAACTATTCTGCAATAACGGTATAATCTGTCTAGAATCACTTCTAAGATAAATGTCATTTGAGGGGTCCAAATAAATGATAGTCCTGAAATGACACCTTTGTATTATGTGGTGGATGTGGTAAAACATCCCAACAATATCATTGGAGTCCCTCTTAACTCTGACTGCATTAACTGTCTGAACATGTAGCATGAAGTCTATAAGCAGAACACAGTTGCCAACAATTTATTAGCTGACTGCTAAACTTTAAGGTTGTTTTGGCTCTTACAAGTAGTATTGTATACCCCCTCCCCCTTTTTTTGTGTGTGTGTTTACAGCTTTCACAATGTTTTAATTCTTGTCTATCTATTTCTGTGCCTTATTTGTTAGACATCCCTCATTAGTACAAGTAACCCAAAGCCAAACTGTTTTAGACTTTATTTTTCTGATGCTGGTATCATTAGGAGCGAGAAATGTTTTGGCAAACAGGCCAAGCTTTGGCCCGTTTACCACTGTTCTCGTTCCCTAATTATACCTACATTGGAAAAATAAGGTAAAAAAAAATTTTGCTTACTGTTCTTTTGACCTGGACTCTGCTGGTTTTGAAATATTTTTTAGTGTTACATTTGTGATTGTAATTTTTATCTTGTTAGCAGTTTTTGTTAGTACTGAATTCTAAAGCAGTAATTTATTATTCAATTTTTGCAAATATTCACCAGTTTGTATTTGTTATAATTTCAGGTCCCTACCAGTCTAGATTTTGCCAGTCTTTTCTGCCTGATGGATGAAATGGATGTAGTCAGTGAAAATCTAGTCTACTACATTTGTGAATTATGTCTTCTATATTCAGAGCTTGGGCGTTATTCTCCTGTGGAGACTGCTGCTAGTGCTTTTATCTTAGCTCGGCTTATTCAAAGGATGGGTAAGTTTCCTTAGTGTTTAATAATGATCATAATAATGAAATTATGTACAGTACCCAGTCCTTATCTGGGGGAATGTGAATAGACTTAAAAGTATCAAGTTAATTGAATTGGAAGTTGCTTCATTCAAATTAGAGCATGTTAATGGTATTATACTAATAATAAAAATCAGATCATTATAATGTAGATTGTTATAGATTCTCTTTATTATGTTTTATGAATAGTTGTTATACTGTAGGTATGAAAAGAAAAACACACACATACATATATATATGGTTCTTTTTGTTCATACCTACAGTATAACAACTTTTCATAGTTATATATCAATAACAGGATATGCTGCATATTATTTCATTTGCATGAATTCAGCATAGCACTTTTTCTTTTTTCTTTTTTTTTCCTGATGGAATCTTTTGAATGCCAAACCCACAGATACAAAGAATTAATTGTATTTATTTTAAGATTTGTTTAATTTTCTTTTCAGATCCTTTGTGGCCTGACAAAATGGAATTATTCACAGGATATTGCCTGAGAGATGTTAGAATGTGTGTTATACACATTCATAGAAAATGGTAAGTTCCTAATTTTTATGAATTTTAATTGGGGGTGGGGATATAGGTTATTACTTTTGTAGTTAAATGTATTTATTTTTAGATGGGGGGATTGTTTTACAATAAGATTAATGTTGTCAGTTTGCAAGAAGGTTAGAGTTGCTAACATGATCGCAGCTAAGAATAATGAAAGATCAATAAAACAATCCCTTTTTAAAAAAATGTTTTTGTTTTTTATTATTATTATTATTATTATTAATTAAAAAAAAAAAGATTGAAAATAAATATAACTTATTTATTTTCAATATTCTTATTTTTATTTTATTTTTTAAAGAATAATATTCACATTATCTAAGTCCATTAGGAGAAAATCAATAGTTTTGTAAAGCAGGCTACTTGGAAGCTTATTTGAGTTTTTTTTTTTTTTTTTTTTTTTTTTTAACACATTTTTAGAAGATCCAAATGAACAGACACCGACATTCATAGCAGCTTTTTATGTAGAACTGGTATATCAGAACTGGTCCTAGATAATTAAGTTAGAGGGTTAATAAACTGTAATTTTAAAAGGAGTTACTTCCCTTGTTTTAGCTGAGTATCTAATTTAGGTTTTGAGCTTTTTTTCTTTTTTTTCTTTTTTTTTTTTTTTTTTCTTTCTTCTACTTCTTCTTAGGTCAGTTTTTTTATATATAGGTATTTCTCTTGAATTTTTTTTTATTCTAATATTCATGTATGCAAACAATGTCAACCTATTTTCTTGTTCTTTCAGCTTTTCTGAAGGAGTAGTCATTGATCATAGAGATGTTGTCTTACAAGCTGTAAAACTTCGGTATAAAACTGAACGGTTCCACTGTGTCGGTGAAATTATGGTAAGTTTAATTTGGCTATTGCTTCTTTTTTTTTTTTTTTTTTTTTTTACAAAATTATGATGACTAGAATAAACCTTGCAGTATAAATGTTTTTAGTAAATAATTAAACCTTACACTAGTGAACAATGATCCCCAAAATAGTTAAGAAAGCTTAATTTTAAAAGATAATCTCTCTTGTAATTTGATGTCTTTCTAAATATAATTAAAACTTATTTTTATTGTTCCTACAAAAAAAAATATTTTGTTTCGTGATTATCTTCCTATATCCATGAAAAATGAAGAACTACAAATTGATTTTCACAGATCAAGATAAAATTTTGTTCTTATTCTGCACACATTTTAATTTTTTATATAAATTAGTTTTAATATATTTATTCTTTAGTTTGATGTTTGTTTCAGGATGAAAATTGCTGAAATTGTGCATTAAGTAATTTTGCTAAATTTATAACAATATGGTCTTTTTGTTTTCAGGTTCCCAATTTTGAAAGTGTTTGCTCACGACTGGGTATGGCTAGTGAACATCAAATTGGAGACTCCAATTATCGCAGGAAATGCAAAAATACAAAAGATCTTATTATGTCACCTTCTCGAAAGGAGGCAGTCAGAAGGTAAGATAAGATCTCTCTCTCTATCTCTATCTCTATCTCTATCTCTATCTCTATCTCTCTCTCTCTTTTCATTTTTACTGTGGTGTGAGGTCCCAAGTTTCATTAATGCCTATGTAAATGAGGTTTCTCTTAGTTTTTGTAAGTGATGATTTACTTTTTCAAAATCAAAGGAAAGTCTCACTAATTTACATTGTTGATTAGATAATGCCATATTGCTCTTAATCTAAGAATTTAAGGAAAAAAATAAATGTGAGGTTAAAAATTGTTTGAAAATATATCCAATTATCTTATGAAAGTATTTCATATATTCCTGCCAGCAGAATTTATAGTTTGGTTAATTATTTTTTTTCTTTTTTTTTTTTTTCCTTGCTCTCTTTCAGATTGGTTGGTGAAAAAGAATCCTCAAATGCTGTTGCCTCTGCAAGTTGTCCAAATTCTGTTCCTCCCTTATTGTTGTCCCCACCACCATTATTGAATGAATCTGCTTTGTCTGGTTATGGAGGTGATAAAGAGGATGAAGATGACTCTGCCATAGACAATGACAGTAAGTAAACTTTCTCTCTCTTTCTCCTATTGGCAATATTTAACCTAGTTCTCTATTTATCTATCAATATTTCACAAGTACTTCATAAAAATAAGTTGATATAATAATTGCTTACTGTATATACTCGCAGATAGGCCACATTATAATCTGACTAGTTACACAACCTATTCTATCATGAAACTTATCATGAAACTTATCATGAAACTTATCATGAAACTTTCTTTTTCTCTATTTAACCCTTTTGCTGCAAAAAGCCGATATATCCACTGCAAATTTACCACATAGCTTTTGAGGAGTGTGGGGCTCTCCTTATGCTGCGAGAATTTGATACACCCTCAGTGACATCTCACTGATCTATTATCAATATTAGTTTTGGTAGATAATTAGCATCATTACAGGACTGACCAAGAAATTTAATTAAGGTGTAAAAGGTTGTTTTTTTGTTTGTTTTTGTTTTATATATATATATATATATATATATATATATACGCATACATATAATCTGGAATTCCATGTTCTGATTTCCTACTCCTTGACCTTATTTTCAGTTGTTGAACCCAGAGCCATGGACATCCCCTCCTGCTGTTCGTGTAACCCCAAAGACTGTGATGTAGGTGGCATGACTGCAGCCCCAATTCGTTACCATGGCAAGTCATACATTGTCTTTACAAGGTCATCGTCATCTTCAGCAATAGACGCAACGACGTCAGGCAATGCTGCCTGTCTTGGTGCAGCAGAAGATCCAAGCAGGAGCTGTGATAATGGCAGCACCCACCAGCGGTCACCGTGTGCTCATGCCGAGGCTTGTAACCTATGCTATCTACTTGATATTCGGTCGCAGCCACAGGCACGAAACGTCTGTGATTCTGAAAGTGATGATTCTGATATGGATTATGAAAGTTCTCATAAAAGCAGCCTCATTAAGACCCGGTCGCGTGCACAGCCCCAGTGTGTTGTCAGCAGTAGTTTCAAAAGAAAATGTAAAACACAAATTGGTGGGGCATCCAAAACATTTGTCATTCCATAATGAGCAAAGAAAAAGAATTGACTTCAGTATTGGTGAATAAAACTCAGGAATTTTTTTATTTTATTTTTTTTTTTAAATGGCTTTAACAATCCAGGATCAAAAACTTTAAGGAGAAAGGAAGAATTGGAGAAAAAACTTTCTTACACCACTTGGATAGCAAATATCTTATTTAAAACTATTAGGGAATAATTTAAAAACAAAGAAAAAAATGAAGTTTCATTGAACAAAAAAAAAAAATCTTATTATAATAGGACTACAATCTTAAACATCAAGTAGGTATACCATTAAGATGGTTATCCTATCAGAAAATGTATGCAAAACGGACAGAAAGACCAGCTTTTTCTGAAGGAAAAAAAATTACAATAGCCTACAAAAAGAATTTTCTTCAAAATAATTGTAACAATATAACGCAGACTCCAAAATCCTTTTTCTTCTTAAGATTTAAGGGCGGAAGAAAAAATGAATTAAAATAGAGTTGGCAAATGTATTTTGAGTCAGCTTCTATTTTAACAAAATGTAATTTTGACCTTTTTAAACATATCTTGCTCAAACTTCTTCTTTGCCCTTCCCAGTCTAAAAATGACGCTGGATCCCCCCCCCCCCCAAAAAAAAAAAAAAAAAACAAACCACACACACACTTATATAAATGGAGTGATACAGTAACATCATTCTTCACCAACCATTTGACTTGTATATGTCACTTTAAAAAAAAAATTAAAAAAAACTCCATATTGCAGCCATCATTTTATTCACTCCATATTCATATTTTTTTATTCAAATGTTTTTGTAAAAAAAAAAACAAACAAACAAACAAAAAACTTGGTTCAAAGTTTGTTGTTTATACAGACTATTAATTTGATTTTAAAAACTTTGTAAAAACAATGTCTGACATCAAAAGGATTTTTTTTTTTTTTTTTTTTTTTTTTCCTTAAAGCTTTTTTTTTTTTTTTTTTTTATTTACACCACTTGGAAGAGTGGTAATTTTCTATCTGTCATGCCTTTGTTGGCAGTTTGACAAAATAGTCTTTTGTTTTCTTTAGTTATGAACTGATTGTTAACATTATTGTAATGTTGCTTTTATTATTATACCTACTACTGAGGATTTTTTTTTTTTTTTTCATCCTGATTAATTTCCCCCTTTTAACCTATGGTGTCCAATTTATTTGTACACTGTGTGTACTTGTCTTTGTTATTTGTTGTTTATTTTTGTTTTGTTTTCTCTTTCTTTCTCTTTTTTTTCTCTCTCTCTCTCTTTTTCTCTCTCTCTCTCTCTCTCTCTCTCTAACACAAAACAAATGGTTGAACAGAAAGTGGGAAGGGGTAAAAAAAATTTTTTTATTTCTTTCAGTATTAGATGTCGGTTATCCTCAAAAGTAAAAAAAATTTATTACGTGAAAAATTAAGTCCTGAAATAAGGTCTAATCATGAAGAAATACTGTTTTTTTTGTTTTTTTTTTTCTCTCCTCCTTACTTTACAAAAATAAGTCTAAAATATTTTTTCTTAAAATGAAAAGATTCCAATAGAAACATAACATTAAATTTTAAACTATTATTTTGATTTTTCAGACTGTTGTCCTCATCTTTATTGTGGTATATAAAAAAACAATGTTTCAGGTGCTGTATCCTCCGGTCTTCTTTAGGTGTTCCCTGTCTATGCGAGCATAGCAATGACCCAACCTTGGAAATCATTTTGAATAGTATGACTGTTGATCAAATAAAGCATTAAGGAACATTTTCTAAATGATTGTGATGCATCTCTGATTGATAGGTGTGCAAAAGTCGTTATTTGAATGAGATCTTCAAAAGTTCTTTGTCGTCTTATTTGATCAACAAACTATTCAAAATGATTTCCCAGGTTGGGTCATGCTTGAATAGACAGGGAACACCTAAGAAGGCCAAAGGATACAGCAGTCGAAACGTTTTTACATAACACAATAAAGATGAGGACAAAAGTCAAAATAATACACATAAAGCCTCATCTCAAAAATTCAGATAAATAATCTTAAAACTGCTATAGAAATTTTTGCCCTTTAAGAAAAAAAGGGAATCTCAATCTTTCAACATCTTTTTTTTTATCCATCCTTTAATGATTTTTTTTTTTTTTTTTTTTTCCTCCCCTGATTGACATTATTTATCTTTTAAATCATAAAAGAATCTTTATTTCCTTTTTAAAAATCTTTACCTGTTAAGATTATCTCTTGTAGATTTAGCAATAAAAATTTTATACCTCTTGTGGTAGCCATGACACTTAAGCCTTACATGTGCACTATTACAACCTGTTGAAAGAAATGTGTAATATTTGCATATGTCTATGCATATACAAAAAAAAAATACAAAGTACGACAGATGACGTATTTTCAGTGATCAATCGATCACTAGAGTTGCAACCAAGAGCTTGTCTTTTAACAATGCAAATGCTGCCATAGCTTCTTTTAAGTGCAAATGCATTGCATTTTATTAAAGGTATTATATCCGAGAAATTTTGTATCCACTGGCCGTAATATGCAAACATTCCTTGGGTCTTTCACAAAGATCTGATGTTAGGAAGATGTGATTCTTGTGAATACATCTTTGATCTGTTTTTTTTTTTTTTTTTTTTTTTTTTTTTTCCCTCTCTATCCCCAGCCCCTGCCAAATCGCCACACTGTAGCCAAAAAACAATAATACATTAATAGAAGATGCTGATCCTGCAAATTCAGAATCATTAAGTGTCAATTGCCTGTTGCTGCAGACTTTGCAAAAAAAATCCTTTGCACGTGTTTGTCATGCTCAGTGTGACCAGCTACTGTGATATTATCCAAATAAGGAAATGTTTTAGAGTTTCTCATCGTGTCAATAAGCTTGTTCATTGATCGTTGAAAAGTAGCAACTCCATTCATAACACTAAATGGCATTCTGCAGAATTGGTAAAGTTTCCCCATTTGCTTTAAAAGTTGTCCGTTTCCTAACAGAAACCCACAATTGGCACCTTTTCATGTCCGGTGTGGGAGAAAACCCTATAACCAGCAAGGTTATGGATCATATCGTCTATTCTTTATAGTGGATCTGCATCCAGATCCGTATATACTGATTTAACAATCTGGAAGTAAATCAATGCATAAACACCTCCTCTCCCCCCCCCTTGCATCTGTGTTACAAAGATCCTTTACCCCTCATTACAACCTGAGCATGCCAAGGAGACAAACTTACCATCTTTTTTTTTTCTTTTTTCTTTTTTTTTTCTAATAATGCCTTCTAACAAACATTGTGATATTTGTTCTTTTAATAAAGGTTTTATGATCCTTACTAAAGTTATTCAGCTGCAATAGGTTTACATTTAGGGGTCAAATTAGTAAAAAAAAAACTTTAAACAATTAATGGCTTCTCCAGCTGAGCTGGTAACTGTGAACAAATAGAATTGTTACCTCTAAATGTAAACTCCAGTGTGTCTCCTCCAAATTTTAAACATTTATGTTGTTTTTAGACTTGGCCCAGGAGTAGATCCTTAAATACACAGTTGTATATGGATAAATTTGTCCATTTACTTCCAATAAAACAGTTAATATTCTTGTAGTGTTAGTAATTAGATACTATGGAGATATTCTTAGTGGTTGGGCACATTAAGATTTGATCTCTTCACAATTGCTTGATTAATTAATCTATCAATGTTTATCAAATACATTTAGTTTGTATCCATTCACTAACTTATTGAAGTTAAGCAACAATTAGCCTGTTCAATTCTAAATTGGGTGGACACTTAAGCAATAGTAGGTACTGTAAATAACATGAGTCCTCTGTTTATCAAAATGGCGCGATTCGGCATTAAATGACCTAAAAAGAGTTAATATGCCGTAAAAAAGAACAACCAACCAACAGTAACTTCTGCGGTAGTATTTGTAAATAACTTTGATCTGCAGACTTTGGTAAAATGACCCTTTTTACTGCACATGCTTCCTTTGTTAGATATGGACCCTTTTGGTGTGGTTTTGTAAACAAGAAATAAGGTCTCTTTTTTGCACTAGTTACAGTATGTCTTACCACTGACTCTTTTTTAGTTATCTTCAAAATTTCTGAGAAAATATCTTTTAAGATGCAATTGTCCTCTCAACTTCATCTTAAATCTGTGAGATGAGTATCCCTGGTCTATTTGCCTGCTTGTTGCAAGGTGTATGTTACAGGCGTAATGGGTCTGGGATCACTCTCGTTACTATGTAGCTGTAATGCTAATTGCTGCCCACACCACTACTGCATCATTCACTGGCAAGGGGGCTAAATTACCTCATTGATGAAGCAGTCTTTAAACATTTCTCTCTTAAAATTGGGGATTATTTGGGCCTTTGTTTTCACTATGGCCACTTTGGGGCAGACTGGCTCTTGCTCAAAACTGTGTCAGGGAAACTTTAATATGTTGTTGAACTGAAGAAACCCCTTCACACATGCACACCCTTGTTTTTTTTTAATTAGTTTTATTTCTCTTGCTTACATAGCAAGAGAATCTAACAGAATGCAAAGTACTCTTCCTTACCTCAATACCCCCCCCCAACAAACAAACAAATAACCGGCATTGCACCTTTTTAAGCTTTTGTTCACTTCACAGCCCATCATAACTGAAGTTAACCCCACCTCTGAAATTGGATATATCATGGTCACTTTGGCCAGAATTTTTAGTACAAAGTTGGAAAGTGGCCAGGAGATGGACAGTTGCCTCCATAAGTGATCACTTGAACACGACTACCCAGGGATCATTGACCTGGGCCTGGGATTATTGGTGGCTTGCTCAATCATTCATTACTACAGGGTTGGGAATAACTTTTAATCAATAAACTGGATATGCATTTCTTAGGAAGGGAACATATGTCTATGCTTATATATATATATATATATATATATATATATATATATAAAGCCAGTTTAGCTCAGTTGGTAGATCATCAGCCTAGGAACCACAGGGTTATGGATTCGATATCAACCCTTGTCAACTCGGCGCATGAGTAACACAAATTGGGTAATCTGATATGTGCAGTAAAATGGAAAGCTGGCTGTAGCTGTGGTGCTCTACCTCAGATGTAAAATAATCTCCCTGGTCTAGTGGTAGCCAAAAGGTGATAGACTCCCTTGCTGTCCAGCTGATACCGACAATAGGCCACTCTGTCAACTTTTGAATTGTATTTGAAATCTCTAACTTGATTAAAACTTGGTTTTATGAGAGCCAAATTTTCCAGTTTAATGCAAAATGAATAATTCATTGGCAAAGCTATAACTAATGAAATGTCCCATCAGACAAGACAGAAAACCAATGTAGTATCTAATTTGATTAATTTTTTTTTCTTTACACAAATGACATGCTAAAGTGCAAACAGATACATTTAAAAAATAAAAATAAAAAAAAATTGTATTTATCGATTAAAATCAGCTAAGTGTATACGTATGTATATAGTTTGGAAAAGTGTGTATATGTATGCCTAGATAACTAAATATAAAAATGTACAAATTAAAATACTTTCAGAGATGCTTGCATTAAATCTGAAATATAAATCTTTTAAAAAATATGTAATGTTTGAACAGTGAAACTTGAAATAAATTCTTTGTGTGTATGAAAATTTAAGTTACAAGTATACATCTCTAAACAATTTAAATGAAAATACTCGTACTATCATTGAATAACCAAATAGAAACAGCTAATTATATCTAAGAACTCTAACGACCGTGAAGTGGAACGAGAGGTGGGAGATTCTGAATGATACCCTTACACACATTTTCACAAGGGGATCTAACAGTAAATTATTGGTTTCTGGCTTGCTATCATTTTCATTCATTTTTATATATAAATAATATATATATATATATTTAAGAAAGAATTGCTATCATTCATCAGATTTTATTTGTGTGATGCTCATGAAATATTTTTGTATTTAAATCACGTTTTTTTAATAAAAAAAATTAAAGGAATAAAAAAAAAATGAACATCTGTGATGATTTTTTTTCTTTTTTTTTCTTAAATGGGATGGGAGTAGGGGTACAAACAACTAAACAGCTAAATATTTTTTCTCTCCAAGGCGGCCTCTGTATCCATGACCACTTCAAAAAGAATCTTAGTATTTTTAGTTTTTGTAATAAAGTGAATTTGAAGGTTTGTGGTGCTCATATTGAAGGGAAATAGGGTGCTGCTAATACAAATCTTCCTTCATTTATTATTTTTTATTTGATTTAATGTAGTCAAAAATATTTATAATTTTAATACCATTCAGTATGTGCAAAGTCAATTCTAATCCTATTTCATAATATGTACTTGAAAGAGTGTTTATATATGATGAAATGGGGTGCTGTTCCTTATGTTTGACTTTACATTTTAGTTTGTTTTATTTTTTTGTCAAATTTTAGATTTTATTAGGTATATGCAATGTCTATTCTAACCATATTTCATAGAGATGTCTACTTGGGAGAAAGTAAAGTGTGTGTGTGTGTTTTTTTTTTTTTTTCTCTTTTTCTTTTTTTTTCTTTTATCTTGTTATTCTAACTACATTCCCCACCTCATCTTTCAGTCAGTGCTTATGACAAGCAAACTAAAATATTTGAGCCTCTCCTCAAAACACTGCATCTTTTACTCTCCTCTAAACTTGGACGCTTAATTGGAGGAAAAGAAAGATCTTCAGGTCTTTCTTGTACGAACATTTTTTTTTCACTTTTTTTTTTTTTTCTTTCATGTTTTTTTATCTATTAATTTTATATAGGCAGGTTTTCTCAGAAGGGATTAAAAAAATAAAAATGTAAAAAAATAAAAAAAAGCTGGATGAGATTGTGGGGAGTTGCCAAAAATGCAAATTTTGAATTATTTTTCAACCTGTCTTTTTTTTTTTTTTTTTTCCCTCCAAATCTCTCCCTCCTCTGAAGGGGAGGGGGATTTAGTGTGAATCTCCAGTGAATGCCTCTGTTTAGAAAATTGTTTTGAATTGCTGCATGTTGAGTGAACAAATCTCTAAATTTTTGTCTGTATGACACCATT
Organism: Doryteuthis pealeii; assembly: GCA_023376005.1. NCBI lineage: Eukaryota > Metazoa > Mollusca > Cephalopoda > Myopsida > Loliginidae > Doryteuthis > Doryteuthis pealeii. The sequence continues at coordinate 55,667,727 of CM042148.1, read as the reverse complement.
TGCTTTTCTCCCAACAAATTGTTCTGTCAACAAATAGCAAATGGCATTACTTGCACAAAAATGTCTTTATCCTCTTTCTCTATACACCCCCAAATCAATGAATTTTTCAAGGTGCTTTATATAAATGAAATAGATACTCACCACCCTCAGATTATTACCTCCCTCCAATTTCTTACATGCACATATTCACTTTGATATTTATAATGGTATTTTTCTTTATTATTGATATATATATATATATATATATATATATATATATATATACAAAGGTTCTTTGTTTCATGTTCACAATCAGGTATTGATTTAGACAACCATCAATTTTGACTTTATTGTTTTTGCTGAATTAAATCCCTCAATGTCATAACCAATTCCTGTTCAATTTTACTCAATAGTTTAAAATTTAAACTAAAAAAAGTAGAATTTGATTCTATAAATAAGCTGATCAAAATAATTATTTTATATCTCCTCTATTGAATTCATCTATGATAATCACAGTGAAAAAAATTCATATTTTCAAATGTCCCTTTTTTTTTTTTTTTTTTTTTTTTTTTTTTTTTTTCTCCCTCTCTCTCCAAAAGATTAGTATAGATTTCTGTGACATTGTTAAGATGGTTTTTGTTTTCTTATAATGCTGTATGTAATAAAACTTGTTTTGTTCATATTGTACAGAAACATTATCAAACTGTTATTACATATGTTCTGTAAAATCCAAATCTATACTATCATCTCTTTGGGGAAGGTTCTTTTGTTAAAGACTTTTTTTTTTTTTAATATTAGTTTTTTTATATGGACATTTACAACTTCCCTTTTAACGCACACAGTAGTCTGTTCAAATCTGTACATGTAAAATCTATAATGTCCATGGTGTGTGTTGGTCCTGTCTAACCATTCAGTATTAGATTGGGAAGGGGGTGGGCATATTTAAATCTTAACAGGATATGGTGCTTTTGTCAAGTAAAATGTTTAATTTGTGGGAGTCATTTTTGGGGTAGTATTATCAAGACCTCCCAAATTCTTCTTTAAAATCCTAACATATCCACACCATCCACTGCTCAAAATTGCAAATTTTTTGTAGTTTAGAGGTGGCTTTCTTCATTTTTTAAAAAATTATGTGCATGGATGTCTCTCTTTGTGTGTGTGTGCTATATTTATAAGTAAATAGTGCTCAATTTCTTAGAGCATGTATATTTAAGTTAGAGTAGCATGAACATGAAGTTGATAGTACTTGGCTTGAGAGTCACATAGGCAAGAAACTGTCAGTAACCATGTGCTGTTGACTTTATGTCCACTCTACACTAACTTAAATATAAAATCTCTTCTCCTTCCCTTAATAATTTTTTTAAAAAATGTGTCCCTGATTTAAGGTATTAGCAAAGAAACAAATATATTACTTTTAAAATAAACAGCCACCTTTTTCTTTTTTTTTTTTTTTTTTTTTTATCTCTCATCTGCCATTCCTTTTCTGCTAAACACATGAAGCTTTGACGTGTGTGTGTGTGTGTGTGTGTAATATATATATGCAAACTGAAAATGTTTATCTTGATAATATGAGTCTTGAGTAATGTAAATAATAAAAGGACCAACAATGATTTCTGTGAAATAAATATAAGGATTTTTTTTTTTTTTTTTTTTTAAATTTATTTATTTTTTGTCCCCTCCAGAAAATCTTCCTGATTTCTCTAATCCACCACCGCCATCTCCTTGTCATGAACTGTGTTGTTGTGTGATGTTCTGTTAATGTTGATTGACAACTCATTTTTACACTTCTCAATGCAAAACAAATTTTTTGAACTCTTTCTTATAGAATGGAAGAGTAAGGCATTTATGCACATTTTTAACTTATTAGCCCCCAGAGCTCTCCCATCGCTTCATTTGTATATTCTATCCAGTTACATTGACTGGGAAAAATATTAAATAAAACATTTATAAAGAAAAATTTTTGTCTTGTTTTTATTTTTTTGAGAGATTCAATAACAATTGTTCATATAAATACTAACTATTTACAATTTTGGTTAAACAGCAATTTCTTTGAATTTTTATAAATCTAAAATTAATTTTTTTTTTTTTTTTTTTTTTTTTTTTTTTTTTTGTTAATACAGACTAAACTTAAAGAAAATTCTAAGAATTTTTTAATTATAACAATGAAATCATTAAAAACACAGAAAAAAACTGTAAAAATGTGCTATTATGGCTGATACAGAAATAAATTTATAAGATTTTCCCATTTAAGAAATAATTTTTAAAAAATATCCTTCCTCCATAATACATCAAAAATTGTTATGTTATATATATATTAGTTCCAAGTTTTTAATTTTAATACATGGCTGGGGGTAGTGTTATAAAAAAAAAAAATTTTGCCTATACCTAATACCAACAAATATATTACTTTTAAAATAAACAGCCACCTTTTTTTTCTTTCTCTCATCTGCCTTTCCTTTTTCTGCTAAACACATGAAGCTTTGACTTTGTGTGTGTGTAATATATATATATATATATTATATATATAATATATGCAAACTGAAAATGTTATCTTGATAATATTGAGTCTTGAGAGGTAAACTTGTCATTTCAGACAGGGCAGACTGTTTATAATCCATCTCTACATATATAAAGGGCAGTTGGTGTGTATGTCTGGATAAAACTACAAAAATAAAATGGCAAAGTAAATATATATACATATTAAATATTAACGGTTCCTGCTTTTTGTGCAAAAATGAAGATTTGATTTATATTTGAAGATATTTAAAAATTAAAATATACATAGAAATAACATTGGAATTCGATGTAGAAATGTCTAGTATTTGTAAATCTCAAAAGTATATATGGTTCTCCCTTCCTCTACCCAGACATCACTGGGTAGTCGCTTCTAGTACTACATAAAAGGGAAGTTTTACTGCCTATGCTACTATAAAATAGAATTTATGGTTAAGTGAATACAAATTTGAATATTCACTTTCAGAAGTTTTTTTTTTTTTTTTCTTTGTAGTATTGTAACTTCACTAGCAAAATAAAATTGCAACAACTTGAATATTTTAACTTACTCGTAAATATATAGATCAGTATGTGTCCATGTTCCAAAATAAGGGATAATTCAACTGTACTCTATGTACATTTTCTATTCTGGTCAAAATTATCGTTTAGGGTTGGGCAATTTTATTGTTTGCTCAAATGAAAGATGTTGAAGAAATACATTTAAAAACGTTCTGAATGCTGTAATATTTAAAAATAAGTGTTTGACTCTATTCAGTGTAAGTATTTACCCAACCCCTCCACATGTGCAGGATGCAACACAAGGTTGCTTTCTCAGTGGAGTTTAACAAGTTTTAATTCACTTTTCTTCCTAGACTGGTTGCCAAAACCAAGGTTAAAGAGCCCAGTCTACTCTACTATTCACCTATAGCTGGATGGAGAAAATTTGGATACATAAATTTCCCCAACTGTATTAGTTGAATAAACAATGACTAATACCTAGTTTACTGTCAAGTCACAAAGTTAGATCACGGAAGTTAAGCAATGAGCCTGCTCATTAATTAGATGAGTGACTGCATAATAATAGTAGGTACTGTAAACAACATAAGGCCAATGTGGCAGGCTAAACGAAGCTTAGTAAATAACAAAAGTCATCCCTGGAGAGAAACTGCCCTGATTTTTATATATCTCCACTGGCCAAACCATTCTAATTAACAGGTGACAGACCTTAAAAAAAAAACTATTCATAACCTAGACGTTGTGAGTTCAATCCCTGTACTGGGCAGTACATTTTATTTTACTTTCTCTTCAACCACCTTAACACAAACAACACATTGTTAAAATAAAAAAGCTATGGATAAACAGTAGGGCAGACTGGGCTCTTTGGCCTTGGTATGGCACTGGTCTAGGAGAAAGGAAAAACTGAATTCAAAACCAGGAAATGTGGGGATAGCAACTCCAACCTATATAACTTATTTATTCAGTTATAGGTTAATAGTAGGGCAGATTGGTTTCTTTAACTTTAGTTAGGCAACCAATCTAAGAGGACACTGCAAATGCTTCCTATTCAAAAATAAGATCTGTTTGGCCATGATCATCAAAGACACACACACACACACACACAAATGCCTACTTCACTGATGATGATATACAAATTCACTCTCCAACCTTCAAACCTCAAAATGAAATAATTTTAGTCACTACCTCCTCATAATGCCCTTATGGTCCCTTAATTACTGTTCTGAGATGCTGGTTTACAGCTGTGTTCAGACTTTTCATTTTGGAAGTGTTGATTTTCATTACAAATGATAAACTGAATTTCAATATTTTTATCTACATATTGGTACTTGTGTTCCTTAATTGCATAGCCATTATCATCTTGCCACACCCTCTGATTAAAAATGAGACGATCCAAATCATCCAAGATGAAATGCAAAAATGTAAATCCTGATTATCTGGTATTACTTATCCACTGAATTCTTATGATTGTCATCACTTCAGCTAAATAATGGACTTTTCCGTTTTATTATAAAGAAAGAAAGGGAAGAAAAAGGATATGCTACACAGAAAAAATATAATAAAGAGTTGGAAAGATAGAGAGAGGGGATGAGCATGAGGAAGCAATAACACTAATTCATTTCAATTGAACATAAGGAAAAGCCGCCCTGTTGGTTGGGGCGTTAGAATGCACCTCAGCAGAGGGGTTAGACTCCCCTAATGGGGTCACCTGTTAGCTGTGGGTGGCGACCCGTGAGGCTTAAGGATAGAACCCAGGTGGCTGAGCAGTCCATGACTTGCAATATTCCACTCTAGGCTTTTCTTGGGCTAGACGGGCGGTCAGAGAGGCCCCCTCTGATCAATCGGCTGGCCATGTCAAGCCCTAGCACCTATATGATTGCCCAAACCCAATGCCCTTATGGCAACTCCCAATCCTTCCTATCATATGGGTGCTAGAAGGCGGTGGCTGAGGGTCTACATGTCCTGGGAATGACGTTAAACTCTATCTGATGGTGAGGTTCCAGTTCTGGAGGTTTGGGGAATGTGGAGCACCCCTTCATCACCATTGCTCCCTGGTCCACTCTGACCCGGAGTGGTAGTACCTGTTAGGGTCCCATCTATGGGTTGAATAGAAAAGTTTATAAACAAAATTGTATTATGCATTAAGAATGAATTGATATGCCGTAAAACAAAACAAACCAAACTAAACTAAGGAAAAGATGAGAAGAAAGGAAAGTAGAAAAAGAGAGTGAGATAGTTAAATCAAGTTTATTATTCTTTTTACATATTGAAGTATTTGGCAATAGCTCTTAAGAAAAGATATCAAATGTGGTAATAATTAAATTATCATACTGTAGTATATCCACAGGTCCTGCTATTTACTATAATCAGTGCTGAAAGAATTGTAGAGATGTGTGTGAATAAACTTGTAAATAAAAAGCTGTTTAAAGTAGATAAACAATGGAGGAAGATAACAGATTGCAAAACAATGTACATTTTTTTATGACTCATATAAAACAGAATATCAACTTAAATTGTTTTTACTTGAAATCAAACAGTTTAACTTAACTGTCTCTTGCTTGTTGCCAGTTCTATTGTAGAGGAATCGGTATGTCCTGGTTATGTTTGTCCCAACCCTATTGTCCTTATGGCAAACTCCAACCCTTTTTATCATATATGTACTAGAAGGTGGTGGCTGAGGATCTTTAGTATCATGGGTATAACATTAAACTGTGTCCCATGGTGAAGTTCAAATTCTAAAACTCTGGGGAATGTGGAGAACCCTTTTATCACCATTACTCCCAAGTCCACCCTGACCCAGAGTGGGAGTACCTGTTATGATCCCATCTATGTGTTAAATAGAAGAAAATGAGTTAACAAAAATGTGTTTTTTAAAAATTGAGTTTAACATTTTTTTCAGTAAACATCAAGAATGAATAAAATAATGTCTTAGAAAAAAAGAAAAAAATTGAGTTTAAAAAATTTTTCAGTAAACATCAAGAATGAATAAAATAATGTCCTAGAAAAAAATTAAAAAGTTGAGCTAGCAAAAAAAAATGTAATACCATCAAGAATGAATAAGACAAAACATCTTTGGCATAAAATAACCCAACAAGGGTTGACATGCTGTAAAATCCAACTAACTAACCCACCAACCCTTCTGCTATAAAACTCATTTTTTTCTATTTAACCCATAGATGAGACCCTAACAGGTACTACCATTCTGGGTCAGGGTGGACATGATAGAAATGTGTGTATGTGTGTATGTGTGCGTGGCTGTAAACAATCATCAGGGAAGCATAAATAGGGGAAAACAATACACTATGATGTCAAATTTGATCAAGTTGCTGTTAATGGTGTCTGCCTCTAGCTACAATAAGCTGCTGTTTTTTGTTTGATTTTTAAAAAATAATTCATTGAATTTATCTATGTTAATTATTACCTGTAAACATCTCTTTATAATGTATCGTGTTAGTCTTGCAGTTATTCTAAGGCTAACAACAACAAATAAATTAATTAAAACTTAGTTCAATTCTAAAGGTTTATTATATAACATGACTAACAATATAAATGTCCTTCCTATATATAGAGTCAAGTTTGAGAGACTTACTAGTCTGTTACTGAAGTTAAGCAGCGATGAGCCTGTTCAATATTTAATTGGGTGACTACTTAAGCAACAGCAGGTACTATATGCATTAAGTGGCCCAAAAAGGATTGATATACCATTAAAAAAAACAATCAACCTAGCAGTTTGACCGAGAGGGAATTAAGGATATCTGGTATCTTCTATTTGATTCTGTTCTCTCAGAGATTAATTCTTTTGATTTTGTTGTGGAGCTGGTCCATCAGTCTCTGTTAAATATGAGCACCAAAACTATTTGGCACAACTCATGATTGCTACGTCTAATCAAAAATAGATTCTCCTTCTCTTGACTCCATATATAGAAGCAGTCAAATTTTAATGACCCAACAAATATAAACAACATTTCTAATATAGAATTATTATCCTTTTGTTTGTTTTCTTACATAAATACAAATAAATTTTATATGATATTTTTCACCTGTTATTCTATTTAATACAGTAAAAATAAGATTTTTATAAATTAGAATGTTTTTACCTAGATGTGCAAATTTAACAATTGCTACAACTGAATCTTATTATAATGGAGTTTTGGGGTCTATCTGTCTGTAACCGAAACTACATCACTGCTTACATCACAATACCCTCAGGAATTGTGCAAGTTTATCAATGAGTATTTAATCTATACATAGAATATATCTTATTTATTAACAATGTTTCTATGAAAATCTGAGTTAAATTTGCCTAAAAAAAACAGCTATTTGTGCATTAAAATCTTTCCATGTGTCTTATATATCACTAAGAAATATAGGTTTATGTAATATATGGTACGGTTAATTTGCATGCTGGTTTTAACAAAACCAGTTTTAATAAATAACTACTTGGTGTTATTGATATTATTGTTTTATTATCAAACATATTAAAATCAATCCTAATAATGATCTTAAATAGAAACCAATTAGAATACAATTAAAATAAATGTAATATTTTTATATGCATTCTTATTTGATTTTGTTAGTCTTTCTAATTTAATATATTTTATTACATTAAAACTTAAATACTTATGCCCGGAGGGTGCATATTCTTGCTAGTTCAAATAATATAATCATATACATATTTACCAACCCCTGCACACGAGCAGGATGTGACACAAGGTCAATTTATTAAGCAGAGTTTAACAGGTTTGAATTCAAAGTTTTCCTTCTCTTAGATTGGTTGCCTAACTAAAGTTAAAGAGCACAGTCTGCCCTGCTATGTACCAATAGCTGGAGGAAGAATAGTTGGATTCATACCTTTCCCAAGGGTATTAGCGCCAAGTGAAATGCAAACAGCCTCGTCCAGGATTTGAACTCATGTCACTGTGTCCATTTTCTATGATGGTAACCATAACTCCTGGCACCTCCATATATATATATATATATATATATATATATATATATATATATATAATCATATAGATAAACAAGTAAACCAAATGTTCCAGTAAACAGAAAACAACAAACAAATTACACATCCAACTGGTATTCGTGCAGGACAGAGTAAAACACTTAGCATTTTACATCCTTATTACAAATTACCACATTTTATTTTCAGGATGTAGCTGTGGCAGAATAATATAGTATTGTATTGTATAGTATAATCTTATTATAATGGAGATTGTTTGTTTGTTTGTCTGTAACCGAAACTATATTACTTCTCAACTCACAATCCCCTTTGTTATTTACGCCACTTTGTCCACGATTGTTATTTTTATTTAAACCTCAATTATTAATAAAATTATTTTACATTATTAATACTTTTGACTTTATCTACATTCTAATAAGATGCAATTGTATTTATATATACAACAAAATAGTGGTTTACAGTGTGAACAGGAAAGCTAATTTGTATATTGATATTAAAAGTTTAATTTTATTAAATATGCACTTGGTATTATTGATTTCTAATTGTTTGATTTTTTCTTAATGAATATGAGCAAAAATCTCGGGGATAAATCTTAAAAGAAATCCATTAATATAAAGAAATAACAGTAATTTTATTCTTTACTTCCTAATTTAACTGAATAGTTAAATTAGGAAAATTCAGCAATAAAAGGAGGGAGTGATGGAAAATGATAGAAGACTTAGTTTCAAAGTTGTTCTATTCTTCGATTATACCCCCTCTGTTTCAAATCATTTTATTTGGATTTTTATTCAGTTTCAAAAGTATTTCAAATTTAACATATTTCATTACATTAAAATTCAAATACTTGCACCCGGAGGGTGCATATATTTGCTAGTAATAATAATAATAATAGTATAATGGATGTATAGTAGAATGAGAACAAACTCCCTTGATGGATTGAATGATTTTTATAAAGTGGGTTAGTTATTTTGTTTAATGTCATATCTTGTGGGCTATTCAATGCCAAATTTTGATTTTTTTGTTTTTTCATTTTTTTGTATATATATGCATTTACACGAACAGGATGTGACACAAGGTCAATTTTTAAGCAAAGTTTAATTCATAGTTTTCCTTCTTCTATACCAGTTTCCATACCAAAGTTAAAGAGCCCTGTCTTCCCTACTATTTATCCATAGCTGGAGGGAGAATATTTGGATGAATACCTTTCTCAAGGGTATTAGTGCTAAATGAAATGCAAATAGCCTCATCCAGGATTCGAACTCATGTTGTCGAGTTCATTTCCTCCGATGGTAACCATTACACCATGCACCTATTAATCTGAGTATATCAGTGTATAATAATGATAGTCTCTTATCTCAGAAATTTAGAAAAAAATTATATTTATTCAATAATGAGGGCATGCATTGCTTTAAAATACAAAAGTTTTGCAATATTTTGGTAACATGAGTTAAATCAGTAGATATGGATATTTTTGCTAAGGTCATGAAGGTGACTAACCACATTGGACTGTAAGACAGTAAGCTTATTTTATACTCTCCAAATTCTACTCACTAGATTTGCCTCTATGGCTTGGAGCAAGGCCTCAGAATCCATGGTTTTAGGCCTACCTGACCTTTCCGGATCATCAAAGTTCTTGGGACCTGAGCAAAATTTCTTGAATGATCTGGTTACTGTATTCTAATTAACTGTACTTTCATCTTTGGTTGGTTGGTTGTTTGGTTGGTTAGTTGGGTTTTATGACAACTCAATCCTTGTTGGGTTATTTTATGCCAAAGATGTTTTGTTTTATTCATTCTTAATGGGTATTCAAATTTTTGTTTTAAACACAACATTTTTTAAAACTCAATTTTTTTTAAACTTATTTTTTCTGTTTAATACATAGATGGGACCTTAACAGCTACTACCACTCTGGGTCAGAGTGGACCTGGGAGTAATGGCAATGAAGGGATACTCCACACTCCCCAGAGCTCCAGAATTGGAACTCCACTAGATGCAGTTTAACATCATATCCAAGACAATAAGACCCTCAGTCACTGCCTTCCAGCATATATATGATAAAAAAGGTTGGGGGAGTTTGCTATAAGGGAAAAGGGCTTAGAATAATCATATAGGTGCTGGTGCTTGACATGACCAGCCAATTGATTAGTGGGGGCCTCTCCAAACACAAATTAGAGTGTTGCATGTCATGGACTCAGTCATCAATAATTCATTCTTAAGCATCACAGGCTGCCACCTATGGCCAACACGTGGCCCCCATTGGGCAGATTTTACCACTCTGTAGAGGTGCAGTTGGTGTATTCTTCTGCTCTAGCTGACAGGGCAAGCCTTCATCTTTCATACTACAAATGTTTTTAGTTGCTTTTATGGCATTATGGCTTAGTTCAAACTCGTAAAACATAAATTCCCAAAGTAGACAATGTTGAATGTTCATCTATGCAAATTTCAAATGACACACAGAGTGAAGTATTTGTTATATACCCTACCTATGAACATTAATGGGTATGTCCCAATCCTCATATACCCTACCTATGAACATTAATGGGTATGTCTCAATCCTTATAAATACAGAAGTATTATACTGACTGAGTAGTCTGATACCACTAACAGTAATTTACATTTCTTCATGCTGCTGACGAGTATTGTATTTTGTTAATCTTATAAAGATTGCATTTAATTTCCAACCTCCGTTTGGTTATTTCTCATTTAGTAACCTTTATTAGGTTACAACAGTATTGTACAACATTTCAGTGCACTAACTACCACAGTACTACCAACCACTTTAGTCATGTGATATACGTGCCATAAACTAGCATGTAACAAAATATTCCAAAACCTTTGTTTGTTTGTTTTGTTTTACGGCATATCAACCTCGGTGGGTCATTTAATGCTGACAAAGTTTTGAAATGAATTCATTCTTAATGGATACTCAATTTTTTTTTATAAACACATTTTTCTATTAACCCATATATGGGACCCTAACAGGTACTACCACTCCAGGTCAGAGTGAACCAGGGAGAAATGGTGATGAAGAGGTGATCCACATTCCCCAGACCTCCAGAACTGGAACCTCACCATCAGATAGAGTTTAACATCATTCTCAGGACATGAAGACCCTCAGCCACCACCTTCTATATGATAAAAAGGGTTGGGGCTTGCCATAAGGGCAATAGGGTTGGAACAATCATATACATGTTAGGGCTTGACATGACCAGCTGATTCATCGGAGGGGGCCTTTCCAACCACCCGTTTAGCCTAAGTAAGGACCTAAGCGGAGTGTTGCATGTCATGGACTGCTCATCCAAAACTTTTGACTCACCCTTGTATTTTTACAAGGTTTATGAAAATTGACAAGTTATAAACCTTTAGGCTCTAGGAGATGACAAAGTCACCCCTAATTGAGTTCATTAGCATTCCGACCATGTGAACACTATCTTAGGCGATAACCGCCCACCTGCCTCATCTGAGCTGTCTGAAACATGGGGAAACGGATAAACAAAGTTCCTTCCAGGGATGTGACCATACATCTCCCCACCCAACATTGTGTGATTTTTTTAAGTAAGAGAAATGAAGATTCACAGCTGAAAAGAACAGCTGATGGCTGGAACCAAAGGTATATGAAATGTTGAAAAGAATAACTGGAGTCGCGTTTTGTAAAAACAAGATGCTTTTATGAAACTTCATACAGTTGACAAAGTGTTACAGTTTAATCAAAGTTCATTGGAGTAAATTGCGTGAGTGACAATAGGTTGGTACAAGGATAGGAGTTGACAGTTCTTGCTAGCGTGGTGTGGGTTGCGGTGTCTCTCAGTGAAGTGCTCAAATGCAAATCCTGATTGCAACGAGCCTCAAGAAATGGCTCGCTTAAGTAATAAGTGCCCAAATCCTGGGGGGATTTTGGCTGGGTGGGGAGTTAGAGAGAGATTCTTGCTAATGACAAATTCTAATCAATTTGTATCAATCATTCCTTTGTTTAATTCTTTCGATTTCCCTAATTTGGGAAATCTGCAGACTCGCCAATTTTACGGTCCGACCCCTTCTTATCCAACTCCCTTTAGTCCTATTCTGACACTGTTACCTACCAAGAGGGTTACAGGAGGAAAGCTTTCCTCCTACTCTCTTAGTATCTATTGTGACCACCTCTCTTATGGGTGTCAACCTTTGTCTATTTAACAAACCTACCTTCCAGAATGCGTGGGCAAAGGGTTTGCTGAGATCGAATGGTCATTAATATTTCATTATCTGATTTCCCCTTGGCGAGCATCAACGTTTCATTATATTACGCAAGAAACTAACCAGATGCTACCTGTTTTTCCCAAATAATATTTGAACATTCTAAAATCAGTTTCTGAAACAACACTCTTATCTACATTAGCACAAGAAAGTCAGGGAAATCCCCTTTCTCTTTATTATATGTTTTGATTTGTTATTTTCTTTCAGCTATCTGAGTAAACTGAGATCTTAAAAACCAGTCCTGAAATGGTTGGGATTTTAAAAACCAGTAATTTTTTAGCGTTTATATAAATGTAAAAACGTGAACAAACTTGCTTTGGTTTTAATGCACGCGGTGTTCAGATGAATTTCTTTTTTTTTTCTTTTTTTTTTTTAAATAAAATAAAAGGAGAGAAAAAAATTTTTGCTCTCCTTTTATTTATTTATTTATTTAAAAAAAAGAAAAAAAAGAAATGCATCTGAACACCGCGTGCATTAAAACCAAAGCAAGTTTGTTTGATTATCATGTTTTTTTAAATACAAATTTAACGTCATAACATTACATCACGTGATCACATTCCACATCACATAAACGTTAAACAAGCCACAGTTTTAAAAAAACAATTTTTAGCTTTATAATTCCCATCGCGTGAAAATGCTTCACGTTTATATAAACACTAAAAAATTACTGTTTTTTTAAATCTCAAATTCACGACTGGTTTTTAAGATCTCAACCATTGGGACTAATCTGATGATTGGATTACCATGAAACTTCAAGTTATGAGTGTAAATCCATAATATTACCATTGATTATAAATCTGCTCTGCTTTATTAGCATTGAGCACCTTTTCATGCCAATACTTTTCTCATTTTTTCATTCTCTATTCATTATATATATATATATATATATATATATATATATATATATATATTTTAAAATTGAAATAGATCACTAAGTAGGCCTGAGCCTATTCTAGTAGTGACCTTCCCAAGTGGAGATTTAAGAGGTTTGAATTCAGAGTTTTCCTTCTCCTAGACTATAACCCGTCGGTCCTCCCACGAGCTGAAGGGCTCACAGAATCTCAGAAATTGGCCGTCAAGATCGGATTTTCTGCATCAACCACGGATTGCAGGGTCTCTATATGTGCTGGAAGTCTAGCCGAATGCCCCACGTTGTGCTAAGATCTCAAACGACTAGAAATCTGCTATAGAAACTGATTTCCGGGATTAATGGCGGCCGATTGGTCATATGAAAAAAAATAACGAATCTTTTCTTTTTAAAAAAATCAACAACATTTATATTCGAAAATATAGGAATACAAATAATTACTTCTCAAGGTTTGTGGGAGTGATGTGCCCGTAATTAAATACTTCTGGTCTTCTGCAAAGTATTGTGCAAAACAGTTCGTAAGTTGACTAAGTTTTCAAAATGGTCTTAGCTGAAGTCAGTTACTCTCGGCTCTCAGTATTGCGTTAATCTTGTCAGCTAGCCCGGTCAGCGCATGTGATCCTCAAACAACCAACGTCCTCTTTCAAGCGCAGCGTGGCTTAATCTGCCCTCAAGCCAAAAACGCCCGAGTTAAGTAACACTCCGACCGGAACAATTTTATTTCCGGTCGGCATGAAAAACATCGGGAATTTTTCTGCTCCACCCACCCAAGAAGGGTAACCGCCTTCCTCTTGTTCAATGAGCCAATCAAATTTACTTCCGCCCACCAATCTGGGTACCATCTCTTCCGGCCACTTGAATGTGTTTTTTTTTAATACATTCGACCCTTTTTTTTTTTTTTTTTAATGTCGATTTCCAACAAGAGTTTATCTCCATTATCCAGCAAATAGGGAAACATAAAAACAATAGATTCTCTTTAATCCTGGTTTCTTCATGTTCCGGTAATCTATAAAACAAGATTTATCTTTTCCCATGAGACTAAAAGTCTGGATACATCAAAGACTCGTCTAAGAACGGCTTCCCTCACTTCTGGGAGTTCCGACCTACTTGAGATTTTACTACCGGCTACTATCGCTTCGACCGAGGTCATTTTCGGATCGCCCATCTGTTTTAGATCTATGAGTTATATTTCCGTTTATTAATTCTTTCTTTCTTCTAATTTCAAAACCTAGATCAGGTCATATTTCGGTCGCGGCCCTGTACTTCTGACCCAAACAATCGGGAGATTTTAACTTCCGATTTTTCTTTCTTTCTTTTTCTATCTTCCAAACCTGAATCAGGTCACATCACTCCCTTCGCCTTTTGTCATTTACTTGTAAATGACATATCAACCCACCTACCAACTGGTAAGTTCAAAAACAATTCATACATAAGGTTTCTACTAATCATGCAGTAGAAACAGAAAACGTCTTTACTTCTTCCTTGATCATGCAATTGTTCCAGTTCTTTCTCAGTTTTTTTTTTTTTTTTTTTTTTTTTTTTTCATATTAATTTTCTTTCTACTAATCATGCAGTAGAGTTTTTTTTTTTTTTTTTTTCTCTTTTAAATGTTCTTTTTATGCAGTAGGATAGAATTCAAACAGAGCTCTCAGCGCTCCTTACCAATTACTCAATCCAATCCGTAGATTATGTTCAGAATATCAACACTTGTAATATATGTGTACACACACGCACTCACACATTTAGCAACAAGCTTTGGCTTTTAACAGCAGCCTTCAGTCCTCCGTCAAGTTTTTTTTTTTTTTTTTTTTTTTTTTTTTTCAAAGTATGCAAGATGTTCTTTTTATGCAGTAAGGTAGAATTCAAACAGAGCTCTCAGCGCCCCTTACCAATTACTCAATCCGTAGTTTTATATTCAAAATTTTAACACCTGTAATACACGTGTACACACATAGATTTAGCAACAAGCTTTCGCTTTAACAGCAGCCTTCAGTCCTTCGTCACAAGTTTTTTCACTATTTTTATTTTTTCTTTGTGTAGTTTCTTTCTTCGTGTCAATTATGGGTGCTGGGTCATTTGAGTTTCCCCTGCCTTCCATAGGACACCCAGTGGTTCTCCCTCTCCGCTCTCACACACTCCGCCAGTGCTCCTTTCCCGCTTAATATTTTCCTACGTCTTTTCCACAAGTATACTGCTGATAGTATCAGCACTATGGCCAGCAAAATTCCTATCATAATCGACCAGTTTATCACAACCCCCGACGTTCCCTTCCACACTGAATCCGATGTCCCTACTGAACTTAACTTGTCCTGTAACTGGTCTAAATCAATCCTCTCAACTGGCCCAAAAGCTTAGGTATCTTTCTTAACGTGGCCTCAGAAAATCCTTCACTAGGGTTTCCACAACTCACCTAATCGCTAATATTGGTCCCCAATAAGTTAAAAATTGATTCTTTTTTTTCCTGAAACTTCTCTTTGTATAACTCTAGTATACACAACTTACGATTATCCATTACATATATGGGACTCACAGAGTCGCAAGTTCCTAAGACATCACTTTTACACCTTATTGCTTCTACCTCTGACAACAGCAGAATTCTAGTCGAACCAAGCTCAAAACGAGAAATTCAGTTTCAATTTTATATCGAGCAACTGCTCCAAGTGTCTGGTCTACCCGGGGTTATGGGAGATGTCAATTCATCACCTGCTATCTTTCAAAAATACTATCTCTATCCAGTAGGGGAACGGATAACAATACCAACAGTCTATCATCTTCTAAAACAAGTAACACAGCCCAAGGCACTATAATACATCCACAATTCTTTAGTAGGGTCAACTGGCAATCTCAAATGATGAGAGAGCCCTGCCCGTATACCTACGAGAATACTTCTAAGACGACCAGGGGTTACCATAACTTGTCTGTCACATTCCCCACTTCTCCCTGCAAGGTTTCCATACTACCAATAAGCCAATTTATAGTGCCTCGTTCTTAGCTAATTCCACCTTGTCATGTTTAAAATGGATACGCTTTCCTTAGCTACCTGGGCTAACACTTTCTGACCCTCTTTTTACATCTTTCAATTTTCTTGTCGCTTTCGGATACTGTTCCGAACAACACACTTAGGGCTTTTCTTGCTATGGGTACCACCGCTCTTTTTGGTCTGGTTTGCAACAACTCTACTCCCTTTCAAATAATTCTGCATTTTCTTCCCCCGGTATGCTACCATAGAAGCCTCCTGCTCCAAGAAATCTAACAACCTTAGATACTTATCATCATCCGAATTTCTCTCAGTGAACTTTAATTTTCCTAAGTTCAGCTAATTCTTTTACCAACCTGGTCAATATCTCCACATACAGCCCTAAGTCTATCACTATCAGCCACCTTGATCTGGCTATGATCACCTCACTCGTTTTATTCATCCTTACAAGAGACGAGTGAGTCTCCTATTTTACTTATAGGTAACCACCACTAGTATTTCTATCAATTCATACAGATATCTATCTCTTCGGTTACCTACCCTAATGCTTGGTGAATTCAGTCTCAAAATATCCGCGAGCACCACCCCCGCATGGGGGCCCTTCCACACGAACGGCAGCACACGCGAACAACCCAAGACATTATTCACTTTTCCATTACCTTCTTACCTACTCATTGTTGGGGGCCAGCACTACTCCCCCTTGAGGTTTCAACGCCTGTGCTCCCCCTTATCCTCAATTTGAGTGGCAACTCAGGCTCACTCTCTACACTTTCTTCTTTTTCAAGTCTCTCTCGTAGTTGGGAGATAGGAACTACTTCCTCACCTTTACTTGCGACTATCTTTCTGGGCGGACATTTTACATCCTTTTGGCTAGTATTCCTACTACTTTTCTTCACCGCCCCCTAGGGACACCTCTACCCCACCCACTGACAACATTGGGGGGTTAAACGTCAACTGTGCCCTATTTCGTCCAAGCCAGTCTCTCCCTAAAATTATCTCGTTGTGCAAATCAGGTACTACATACAGCTTGTGGTTCTTTTCCACCCCACCTACTCTCAATGGTAGCCATGTCATACCTAATACTGTCAAATCTTCACCACTAGCCTGACTAATACTTAGGTCTGATTTCCCTAATTCCTTCCGGGTCTTCAGGCGATCATAAACGACCCTACTGATCAATGACACGGACGCCCCAGAGTCAATTAAAGCTTCTACTTTAATTTTCCCTAATCTAACTCTACAGGTCAGTTGTTTCTCCCCAGTTAAGAGCGAGAATACCTGAGCCTTTCCTTCTGACTTACGTTTTCTCCAGCCCTGCATCTTTCCAGACCTTGGGACTGGCAACAGATATCCTTCATATCTGTTCCTACCTCAGAGTCACAACTCTCCGACTCTACCTTACTTTTTCTTGCTATCTTCTTTCCTTTACTCCAGCCCGTGTCTTTCCAGACATTGGGACTGACAACAGATAATTTGCATTATCCGTTCCTGCCTCCGAGTCACAACTTTCCGACTCTATCTTACTTTCTGTTCCACTAAAACAGTATTTGCTAATGTGGCCCAATCTAAGGCACTTCCAACACTTTGTCTTATTCCCAGTCCTGTTTTCTCTTCTTATTCGCCTGGGACAGGACTTCTTAACGTGACCTAACTGATCACAAACCCAGCACTTTCTATGAGGACAGTTGGCAGACATATGGCCTGGTTGTCCACAGTTCCAGCATCTAAATCTTATCGTTCTAATTGGGGCCACCCTGGTCCTAATTACTCTAGTTGTTCCATAGGCCTTTCCCTGATTTCTTGGGACAGCTTTGAGACTAGCTACTGGAGATTCTTTAGACCTATCCTTATTCCGTCTATCCCACCCAGCTTCCTGTCTCTTTCTACCTGTCGGACACTCTACGGACCTATGTCCTTCACCCTTACATGTCCAACAAACCATCCTGTTATGTCTCGGTGGGGGATTATGAAATCCACGCCACACTGACCATGTTTCACGCCTGGGGTCTATTTCTTCCTCCCAATCTTCACTTACTTCCTGGAGTATTCTCCGTTCCCCTCTTGGGCCTGGGACCCTTCTTTCCCAAATATTTATCGCTTCTTCCTTAATCCTTTCCTGAGCTTGGCTCTTTCTAATTCGAGATCGATCCCAGAATCTCTCTCCATCTCGGGCTAGCTCTAACGCATCGGCCAACCTGGCCGGTCTCCCACGAAGTATCTCATTTCTCACTTCGTCGTCCTGTAAGGCATCTACATATAGATCCACCAGCTGGGCCTGGATCACCTTACATTCCCGAGCCTCCTCCGGGTAGGCAAGCAACGCCAATTCGGTCGCTCTCTCACCTAACTCTGAAGGGGTTTCTCCAGATTCCTGCTTCAGCCTAAGTAGCTTCCTATTTGCCTCTATCTCGGTACGAGCACTAGCATACTTTTCTATCACTCTATTTTTCAATTCTTCCCACCCTAAACCGGGACTTTCTTCAATCCATCTTCTTATGGATTTCGAAACCGGTCCCGCTGTTGCCTCAAATGCTAACAGCACCGATTCTCTATCTGATAGTCCATAGATCAATTTCTTTTTTTTCTATCGACTCTATCCAGTCTTGCAGTCTGGTAGAATCGCCCTTAAACACTGGCACTCGCATCCCACCTAATATCCTATGAAGGTTTCCTCTTCCTAATCCACCCTCATCAGCTTCCTGACACCCCCTATTCAAACTATCTTGAGACCCGCTCATACTCATTATACTCAAAAAAACACTGGCAAGAGATATATGATAACAAAGAAAAAGGGAAAAACCAAAAGAGTGTCCTACCTTTAAATGATCCTTGCCTCCTCAGTTTCTGGGTTGCTGGTTCTCTCAGAATTATTTTTTTTTAAAGTCAAATTGACTAGAGTCTCTTTTGTTTTTGTTTTTCTTTTAAAAACTGTCGTCTCGTTCAAAGCTCCTGGGTTCCTGGGTCTCAACGTTTCAGCGTCCTTGCTGTCTGGGTTCCTGGGGTGGTTTCTTCTTGGGTTTTTTTTTTTTTTCTGTGGTCACAGTCCGGTCGAAAAATCCTGGTCACGGCACCAAATATAACCCGTCGGTCCTCCCACGAGCTGAAGGGCTCACAGAATCTCCGAAATTGGCCGTCAAGATCGGATTTTCTGCATCAACCACGGATTGCAGGGTCTCTATATTTGCTGGAAGTCTAGCCGAATGCCCCACGTTGTGCTAAGATCTCAAACGACTAGAAATCTGCTATAGAAACTGATTTCCGGATTAATGGCGGCCGATTGGTCATATGAAAAAAAAATAACGAATCTTTTCTTTTTAAAAAAATCAACAACATTTATATTCGAAAATATAGGAATACAAATAATTACTTCTCAAGGTTTGTGGGAGTGATGTGCCCGTAATTAAATACTTCTGGTCTTCTGCAAAGTATTGTGCAAAACAGTTCGTAAGTTGACTAAGTTTTCAAAATGGTCTTAGCTGAAGTCAGTTACTCTCGGCTCTCAGTATTGCGTTAATCTTGTCAGCTAGCCCGGTCAGCGCATGTGATCCTCAAACAACCAACGTCCTCTTTCAAGCGCAGCGTGGCTTAATCTGCCCTCAAGCCAAAAACGCCCGAGTTAAGTAACACTCCGACCGGAACAATTTTATTTCCGGTCGGCATGAAAAACATCGGGAATTTTTCTGCTCCACCCACCCAAGAAGGGTAACCGCCTTCCTCTTGTTCAATGAGCCAATCAAATTTACTTCCGCCCACCAATCTGGGTACCATCTCTTCCGGCCACTTGAATGTGTTTTTTTTTTAATACATTCGACCCTTTTTTTTTTTTTTTTTTTTAATGTCGATTTCCAACAAGAGTTTATCTCCATTATCCAGCAAATAGGGAAACATAAAAACAATAGATTCTCTTTAATCCTGGTTTCTTCATGTTCCGGTAATCTATAAAACAAGATTTATCTTTTCCCATGAGACTAAAAGTCTGGATACATCAAAGACTCGTCTAAGAACGGCTTCCCTCACTTCTGGGAGTTCCGACCTACTTGAGATTTTACTACCGGCTACTATCGCTTCGACCGAGGTCATTTTCGGATCGCCCATCTGTTTTAGATCTATGAGTTATATTTCCGTTTATTAATTCTTTCTTTCTTCTAATTTCAAAACCTAGATCAGGTCATATTTCGGTCGCGGCCCTGTACTTCTGACCCAAACAATCGGGAGATTTTAACTTCCGATTTTTCTTTCTTTTCTTTTTCTATCTTCCAAACCTGAATCAGGTCACAGACTGGTTGCCTAACCAAGGTTAAAGAGCCCAGTCTACCCTACTTTTTACCCATAGCTGGAGGGAGAATAGTTGGATTCATACCTTTTCCAAGGGTATTAGTGTTATGTGAACGGTGGCTTTGTCCAAGATTTGAACTTAGGTCTACGAGTCCATTTCCTACAACTCTAACTAACCAGTACACCGCGCGCCTCCCAACAGCACCTCCCAAAAGCGCCTTAGAAAATATCAAAAGACTTCAATTTTTTTTTTATCTGCTTCCATAATGAAATGTTCCAGATGTGAATTACCTTTTCATAGCCCAGGAAAGACATTCAGAAAAAGTTCAAGGTCAGTTTAGCATGGTCAGTAAAGCATCTGCCTTGGAACCAGAAGGTTCAATGTTCAATACCAGCTCCTCACCAACTCAGCGCACAAGTAGCAAGGCTTAGATCTGTGAGGTAAAATAGGGAGCTGATGGTAGGTGTGACACTCCACCTCAGATACGAAAACAATATCCCTTGTCTATCACTAGTGAAAAGGGAATAGACTCCCTTGCCGTCTGTCAATCCCAATAAGCCACTTTGCTGACTTTACTTTTAGTAAACAAATGTCTTTTCACAATAACACAAAAGATTAAAATTGTAGGAAAAACTAACCATATAAGTACAATTGTTCTTTGGTTTTGGTTTAGTTTCTTTGTTTAATAGCATTCCAACCTTCATGGTTTATTTAATGCCAAAGCCATACTTGTAGAAGAACAGTAGTGGTACTATTTAAGGGTTGAGGGGGATCATAATTTTCCTAAGGGTTTTAGTTTGAAAGTGAACGTAATAGTGTGACTGGTGTTTGAACTTATTATGATGTTGCAGTCCAACACGTTAGCCAATACACCAAAAGGACCACTACACCATGGGGACTGTTGAAGGTAGGAATAAATAGTTTGGGGTTTTTTTTTGTCCTTCCCAATAGGTTTTTCTTCTGAACAGACATGTGTTAATGAGCTTCCTCTACTAGACAGCAGAAGTTAAATTTGAAACCTGGCTGATCTATTTGTATAGAAATTATTTTTAACTGATTCTGAGTTCAAAAATCAAGTTCTTTTCTTTTTTTGTTTTCAAATGTCTCAAAAGCCGTTTTAGATCATTAGAATTTTCATAGTGTTTATTTTCTCTTCTTTTCAACAGACCTTTTGTTTTTTTTTTAACTTCTTTTATCTTGTTTATGGTTGAATCTATGATTGAAGCACATTTATAATATATCTAAATTAAACATCAACTTGACATACTCTCTCCCTCTTCCTTGACCTACTACTCTATTTCTATTTATGTCACTATCTAGAAGTACATATTTATATATTATTTATATATATAAGTATATGTATATAAGTATTGTATATAAGTACATATATTTACCTGCCCCTCGAGGGTTCCAGTGTGCTTTGGCCCTGGACCAGTGAAGTAATTAACAGTGTTGATCTCAGGGAGCCATCCACCCAGGCAACACCTTCCCCCTTGATTTAAAGGGGCAGGGCTGGATTTATTGCCCAGTGCCTGAGGCACCCTCCTTGAGGGAGAATGCCAACAGGATCAGCGCATTTTTTGCACCCACCATCCCATGAGTTTCGGCTCGTGAGTGGTCCCACATTAAAAAGGCCTTGGGTCACACCTGTATATGTGGGATGCGCTGTAAATATCTACTTACCTGCCCTTTGGGGCCTATGTCCAGTGGCTACGGCCATTGGACTAGTAAGGAATTTAATAACAGTGTGATCTCTATGGGGCTATCCCCCCAAGCAACACTTGGCCCCTTGATTTAAAGGGTCAGGGCTGGGTTTTTTGCCCAGTGCCTGAGGCGCCGCAAAAGGGGAATGCTAAGGGGATCCATACATTTTTTGTACAAGCCATTGCATGAGCTTTGGTTTGTGCATGGCTTCCCACGTTAAAAAGACCCTGTATTACATCCTTACCTGGTGGGAGGTTGAGGTAAAAATCTATATACTCAGTCTGAATTTCAGTCAGGAATTCCCCATTTCTACCTTCCTATTGCCTAGTAACAATACAGCGATAGAGAGACAATTATTGTCTCTCTTTGTTGATAGAGGTGTGTCCATTGTAACAATATCAGAATCCTTCTTGTCCCTTTTCATCCATATTCTTAAAACGGTTAAGATGCACCTTTTTATCTCTGTTCATTGAACAGTACAGAGACTTTGTCTCCAGCCCCAACAATGAACTCTGTCTTTTCTCAACATTGAAACAAAGCCCACATGGCTAAACCACTGAAGACAAGTCAGACTTTTACCATGTTTGTATTCCTTTCATATGCTGCTTGTACATATATGTGCACATTTCATCTCTTGGGACATATTTGCATATTCTTCTTGTATGTATATATATACTTCTTGTATGTATATTGTGTATGCATTTACCAACCCCTCTGCATGATGTGACATAAGGTCAATTTTTTAAGTGGAGTTTTAACACGTCTGAATTCAAGTTTTTCCTTCTCTTACCATGGTTGGCTAACCAATGCTAAAGAGCCTATTCTGCCCTAGTATTTATATAATGATACATATACAAACACACACACACACGCACGCACACACACATATATATATATATATATATATATATATATATATATATATATATATGGTGTCCATAAAGTTCATGTGTACTTTAAACTATTATAACTTTAAAAATGCAAATTGACTTTATGGACACCCTGTGTGTGTGTATATATATATATATATATATATATATATATATATATATATATTGGGTTGGTGCATAATTATTGTGGTTTTTTTTCAACAAATTTGTTGAAAAAACCTACAATAATTCTGCACTTTTTGCAAATTTTTTTCTTCGCATATATATATATATATGGATTCTTGCTGGCATAGGACTGCTACTGGAGAGCATTTATGCAATATAAATTCCTGTAGCTCCAACTATCTTAGATCTGCATTTCTCTGTCTTACACAAAGCTAGGTCAAAATATAACATTTATATTTTAGAGAGAGTAACAATTCATTTGTCCTGCCAATACTTGTGTAGTCAGAGGAGACTAAAACATTCCCTAGCACTATTTGCTGGGGGTTTCATTAAACTTACAGTGTCTTAGAGAGGAATGAATTTATTTTTTCTTTTCTTTCTTTTTTTCTTATCTTTCTTTCTCTTTTTTTTTTTTTTTTTCTCTTTCTCATATTCTTGAAACTCCAATGTCACCTTTTCTTACCCCCTTTTATTCAAATTGTATACTTACTGATTTTTAAGCAATTCACGTGTTTTGTTTTTTTTTATTGTTGCAAAAACTCCTGTCGAAACTTAAGGGGCCCTATTATTCCTCCAACTATGGGTAAATAGTAGGGTGGACTAAGCTCTACAACCTTGGTAAGGCAACTGGCTTAGGAGAAGAAAAACTCTTAATTCAAACCTGGTAAATTCCACTCAAAAATATTGACCTTGTGTCAAATCCTGCTCAGGTGGAGAAGTTGTCAAATACATATAACAGTATGCAAACAAATTATTATTGTATAGAATTGATAACTTGAAACCATACAACTATTTATATATATATATATATATAACTTTCAAAGAAAGAAAAAACTTAAACTATCATTCCGTAATAAATTTATTTCGACCAAAAGCTCAAAAGGCTTTTAAAAATTTTGACAAAATTTTAAAAAATCATAAAAAAACTTAAAGGCCCCTTAAGTTTCCTCCTCTTTTAATTATTTTTTCATCTCTCTCTCTTGATCATGTTTTTAACAAAGTATGATTCCTCTACTTAATTCCAATATATATGTATATATAGATATCCTGTTCTAGAGAAGTGGATAGTGAAATTAAGGATGGTAACAGGATAGAGACTTACCAGGAAACAACTTAAGGATGTTGTTTTGTTGGTGAACCAAAATGAAATATTTCTTTGTTTTACCCCAATTCTTCAAGGCTGTCAAGTTGGTAGATGTTACTTTTTTTGGTTTTTAGTATGTTGGTCCATATAGTAGTCGGCATTAGTCGTCAATGGTAAAAAAGATAGTTAAGTAAAAAAAATAACATATAAAGTTATTACAACAGAATGTTTAACTGGCAATAACATAGGACTGGTTTAGCTCAGTCATTAGAGCATTTGACTACAAATCACAAGGTTCTGGGTTCGATACTGACCCTCGCCAACTCAGCGTATGAGTAGCACAAGGATCTGTGCAATAAAGTAAGGAGCTGATGGTAGGTGTGGTGCTCCACCTCAGATGCCAAAACAATCTCCTCTGTCTTGCACTAGTGAAAAGGGGATAGACTCCTTCGCTGTCTGGCTGATACTAACTTTAGGCCACCCCGATGACTATAGAAAAGCAATGACAAAAATATACAAATGGATGTGATAAAGATGTTTTTTTGTTAATAAACAGAATGAGAAATCTAGAAAGCTGTTAGGCAGTTTTTACTTGGCCTAAGCTGTGGGCTTCACTAATCCCAATGCTGGAATAGGCTGTGGGGCTTCACTCATCCTAATGTTGGAGTGAGTTGTATAGTGTACTTATGCTAATGTTAAATAATATGTGTAGTTTCACTCATCCTAAGTTTGGAGTGATCTGTGGAGCTTCACTCATCCTAATGTTAAGTGAGCTGTATGGCTTTACTAATGTTAATGTTGGAGTGAGTTTTATGGCTTCACTCTTGATGTTAGAGTGAACTGTATGGCTTAAAGTGTAGTATCTGTTCATTTGGTTTGATCATGTTTTTGTCTTTGGTCAGGACAAGGCAAATTAAAAAAAGACAGTCCTCCTGAGTTTGAGTATTCGAACCCTGCAGCAGCACCTCTACCCCCTCCTTGCACTAAAGGGGTGAGATAACCTGAAGCTAATGTCACAGGGGTTATTTTTGGCCTTGTTCGTGTGTATGCACATGGGATCCCTAGAAAGTACCACACAACATATCTTGCATAATTTATTCTAATAAAAGTCAAAACTCACAAATCTTTTTTGTTAATTTTCATTTCAAGATAAGATAAAAAAAAGATTTTTGGGTTTTATGATTTTATGTAGTATCAGGCTTTTAGGTTATTTTTGGTACGTGTTTACTAGTTTTCCATATATAACTCCATTATATATGGTTCTTCCTTCTTGTGGCTTGTCAGGCTGAAAAGGAATTAAAGAAAAAGAAGAGACAATGGCTAAAGATATTTTTAGGATTCAGACTTTCTTCCTCGGTTCATAGTTATTTCTTGGAGAGGAAATTTTCTCCTAAACCAGTCAATAATGTGTGTTCCCAGTAAGGTCTGCATTTGGAATGACCGAGAGTTCTTTTTGGTGCCAGAAAGGGGACTTTTTTCTGTGCATACCCAGATGGTTCTTCCTGTCTGGTGTCTCCTGGGAGATTGTTATTTTTTATTTTACTTTTATGTTATCTTAATTTTATTTTAATCCCCATATAAAAATTATTGGGGTCTTAACTCCTGTTCTCATAATGCATTAGGTTACCTAAAAGAGAGTAACCCAACACGTATTATTCGGTAGGAAAATAAAGACAGTCAACTAATACTATATAACATTTAATTCAACAAACCTCAAGAAAGGAACTAAGTTCCTTCCCAAACTATAAAAGAGTCACAATGTGTCCGAGAAACATGCGGAAATGTCTGAATAACAAAGAGGTGGAAACCACTTACTATTTCACAGATCTGGAAACAAAGACAATAGGTAGGTATTTACATAGGTAGGTATTTACCCAACCTGTTCACCACAGGTCACAAGTGTGGGGCTTCCAGTAAGAATTGAACTCACTAGTCAGTAGTAATGAATATGCAGGACTAGTTTGCTAACCATTACACTACGATAGGATGGCATTCCGTATGACAGAGGGTAGGTTTGCAACGAGTAGTACGTGACACAAGGTTGCAAGTATGGAACATCAAGCGAGGATCAAACTTGCTAGTCAGTAGTAATGGATCTTGGTTTGGTTTGGTTTGGTTTGTTGGATTTTACGGCATGTCAACCCTTGTTGGGTTATTTTATGCTGAAGACATTTTGTTTTATTCATGCTTGATGGGTATCCAAAATTTTTTTAAACTCAATTTTTTTGGACACATTTTTTTAAAACTCATTTTTTTTTATCTAACCCATAGATGGGACCTTAACAGGTACTACCACTCTGGGTCAGAGTGGACCTGGGAGTAATGGCGATGAAGGGGTACACACTCCCCAGAATTAGAACCTCACCATTAGATGCATTTTAATTCTATACTCTGGACACTAAGACCCCCAGCCACCACCTTCTAACACATAAATGATAAAAAAAGTTTGCCATAAGGGTAATAGGGTTGGGACAATCATATAGGTCCTAGGACTTGACGTGACCAGCTGATTGATCGGAGGTGGGGGCTCTCCAACTGCTTGTCTAAGGGCCAAACTGGAGTGTTGTATGTCATGGACTACTCAGCCACCAGTGTTTTATCCTTAAGTTTCATGAGTTGCCACCCATGGTGAACAGGTGGCATCATTGGGGGGATTTTACCCCTCTGCAGAGGTGCAATCAGTGTATTCTTTTGCCTCAGCCAACAGGGCAAATAATGGATTTGTGAGACTAGTTTGCTAACCATTACACCATGATGGGATGCCTTTTCTCTTACATGGGTAAATTGACCAAAGAAAGCAGTATTGAAAAAAAAAAAAATTGTGTAAGAATGAAAACCAAGTGTGCAATGTACGAGGGTTATCCCAAAAGTAAGATCTCCAAAGTTCAGTGAAACTTTGTGCGGCTATTGACAACACTGTTGTGTTTGATGTGCAAGCGCCAGCACCTGCCATGCATTCACCTTGATGCCACTCTCAGTCTTAACTTGGCAGCTGTTTCTGATGGAGCTCCCGATTAATGCTACTGCCAAATGTGAAGTCTGTACAGTTATTTGATTTTTTTAAAAAGCCATTAAACTGATTGAAATTCCTCACCAATGAACAGAAGTGTATGGTGAATCATGCATAGATGTCAAAAACGTCCGCAAGTTGTGTAGGATGTTTGCAATGACAACAAGGTTTAATGCTTCCTCATGACATGGTGGCGAGCTGGTATGACATGGGCATACAAAAACTGCCACAGCACCTGCAAAAGTAACATGTAACATGTAAGTATTTATACTTTGTTTTTTTTACCAGCAGCCTAAAGACTTATCTACTAAACAACTGTTTTCCTGAATTATTTGAATTTTTCAGACTATTGTCCTCATCTTTATTATTATATACACAATTAAATAAAGGGTTTGGTTCAAAGTTCTGTGAAGGCTCCCAATTACAACATGAAGGCTCCAGTGTTCAACAAAGAAGGTTCCCAAGTTTGAAGAGAAGTTTCTAAAGTTCGACAAGAAACACCTGAATAAGGCCGGAGGACACATTAGCCAAAAAGTTGTGCATATAATAATAAAGATGAGGATAATAATCTGAAAAATACAAATTATCAAGCCTCATCTAAAAAATTCAGACTGTTTTCTTATTAGGACATTTCTCTTATACAACTATATACAAGCTCTTCTTTGTATCCTGTCATGCCTGTATTCTCTATTAAGTTTGTTCAGCCAATAAAATATCCTTGTTAACACTTCGTTGTGAATTGTTCTTATATTTATACCATACGAAGAAACAATATACTCAATCAATTATCGTTTTTCAACACTATCTTTATCTATAGATAAGTGTTTCAAATGAGATTCTTCATCAGTGAAAGAGAATCAAGAACATTGCTCTGTGGAAATCAGCTTCCTTAAAGAAGAAACCTTTGTTAATTTAATGTGTCGCCAACCAAATAAGCTGTGCCTGTAGAATATACTGATTGTACCCCATTAAAGGGGTAAGACCCCACCAATGGGGCAACCTGTTAGCTGTGGGTAGTAATCTGTGATAGTTAAGGATGGAACCCTGGTAGCTAAGCAGTCCATGACATGCAACACTCCACTTTGGTCCTTAGGCTAGACAGAGGGCCATATTGCTCTTATGGCAAACCCCTAACCCTTTTATTATATATGTGCTAGAAAGCGGTGACTGATGGTCTTAGTGGTGAGGTTCCAATTCTTGAGCTCTGGAGAGTGTGAAGTGCTCCTTCATTGCCATTACTCCCAGGTCCACTCTGACCCAGAGTGGTAGTAACTGCTGTGGTCCCATCTATGGGTTAAATAGTTGTTTTTTTTTAAATGAGTTAAAAAAATTTGAATGCCCAACAAGAATCAACAAAACAAAAACGTCTTCGGCATAAAATAACCCAAGGGCTGACATGACGTAAAAATCCAACTAACATACCTGAGATGATATTATAATTCATTCAACAGTTGTTGAGTGCTCTATAGTAAATAATATACCGGGGTATCATAGCTAGCTAATCCATTCGCTACCTATCGTATATTGTATTTACCGCATACCCCACTTGTACGGGTCAGGCACAAAGTCCCTATTAACGTGGGACCACCCACAAGCCGAAGCTCATAGAATGGCAGGTGCAAAAATTGCGTCGATCCCGTCGGCATTCCCCTCAAGGGGGGCGCCTCAGGCACTGGGCAATAAACCCAGCCCTGCCCCTTTAAATCGAGGGGGCAGGTGTTGCCTGGGGGGATGGCCCCCTGGGATCGACGCTATTATTATAATCAAACCGGTCCAGCGGCCGAAGCTCGCCGGACCCCCAGTCGAAACTGGGTGGGGTTTTTATCGTATATAGTATTTACCGCGTACCCCACTTGTACGGGTCAGGCACAAAGTCCCTATTAACGTGGGACCACCCACAAAGCCGAAGCTCATGGAGTGGCAGGTGAAAAATTGCGTCGATCCCGTCGGCATTCCCCCTCAAGGGGGGCGCCTCAGGCACTGGGCAATAAACCCAGCCCTGCCCCTTTAAATCAAGGGGGCAGGTGTTGCCTGGGGGGATGGCCCCCTGGGATCGACGCTATTATTATAATCAAACCGGTCCAGCGGCCGAAGCTCGCCGGACCCCCAGTCGAAACCGGGTGGGGTTTTTATCGTATATGGTATTTACCGCGTACCCCACTTGTACGGGTCAGGCACAAAGTCCCTATTAACGTGGGACCACCCACAAACCGAAGCTCATGGAGTGGCAGGTGAAAAATTGCGTCGATCCCGTCGGCATTCCCCCTCAAGGGGGGCGCCTCAGGCACTGGGCAATAAACCCAGCCCTGCCCCTTTAAATCAAGGGGCAGGTGTTGCCTGGGGGGATGGCCCCCTGGGATCGACGCTATTATTATAATCAAACCGGTCCAGCGGCCGAAGCTCGCCGGACCCCCAGTCGAAACCGGGTGGGGTTTTTATCGTATATGGTATTTACCGCGTACCCCACTTGTACGGGTCAGGCACAAAGTCCCTATTAACGTGGGACCACCCACAAACCGAAGCTCATGGAGTGGCAGGTGAAAAATTGCGTCGATCCCGTCGGCATTCCCCCTCAAGGGGGGCGCCTCAGGCACTGGGCAATAAACCCAGCCCTGCCCCTTTAAATCAAGGGGGCAGGTGTTGCCTGGGGGGATGGCCCCCTGGGATCGACGCTATTATTATAATCAAACCGGTCCAGCGGCCGAAGCTCGCCGGACCCCCAGTCGAAACCGGGTGGGGTTTTTATCGTATATTGTATTTACCGCGTACCCCACTTGTACGGGTCAGGCACAAAGTCCCTATTAACGTGGGACCACCCACAAGCCGAAGCTCATGGAATGGCAGGTGCAAAAATTGCGTCGATCCCGTCGGCATTCCCCTCAAGGGGGGCGCCTCAGGCACTGGGCTATAAACCCAGCCCTGCCCCTTTAAATCAAGGGGGCAGGTGTTGCCTGGGGGGATGGCCCCCTGGGATCGATGCTATTATTATAAACAACCCGGTCCAGCGGCCGAAGCTCGCCGGACCCCCAGTCGAAACCGGGTGGGGTTTTTATCGTATATTGTATTTACCGCATACCCCACTTGTACGGGTCAGGCACAAAGTCCCTATTAACGTGGGACCACCCACAAGCCGAAGCTCATGGAATGGCAGGTGCAAAAATTGCGTCGATCCCGTCGGCATTCCCCTCAAGGGGGCGCCTCAGGCACTGGGCAATAAACCCAGCCCTGCCCCTTTAAATCAAGGGGGCAGGTGTTGCCTGGGGGGATGGCCCCCTGGGATCGATGCTATTATTATAAACAACCCGGTCCAGCGGCCGAAGCTCGCCGGACCCCCAGTCGAAACCGGGTGGGGTTTTTATCGTATATTGTATTTACCGCATACCCCACTTGTACGGGTCAGGCACAAAGTCCCTATTAACGTGGGACCACCCACAAGCCGAAGCTCATGGAATGGCAGGTGAAAAAATTGCGTCGATCCCGTCGGCATTCCCCTCAAGGGGGCGCCTCAGGCACTGGGCAATAAACCCAGCCCTGCCCCTTTAAATCAAGGGGGCAGGTGTTGCTGGGGGGATGGCCCCCTGGGATCGATGCTATTATTATAAACAACCCGGTCCAGCGGCCGAAGCTCGCCGGACCCCCAGTCGAAACCGGGTGGGGTTTTTATCGTATATGCAATCAAGGAAGTTAACCAAACTATTTATAGACTTGGGGAATGCCTAATTTTTTCTTTCTTTTTAAAAGAAAGTAATAGATAATTAGTAGTTAACATTTTCAAACAATAAAATAAGTTAAAAACAAAAATTATATCTTAAAATTAAAAAAATAAAATCTTGAATTTTAAAAACTTGGGACAGTTAATAATAAAGAAACAAAATATACACGAAATCATTTGCATCAAATGTATTTATTATGATACATTCTATTTAAATTTATAATTTTAAAACTTTTTCAAAGAAAAATATTGATATCTTTCAAATTATTCTATTTAATTTTTCGTACTACTTTTTTCAATAAAAAAATGTTACGCTATCGTTTGTATGTAGTACTACGCAGTGTTTGGCCTTATATTGTAATGACCCTCGTTAACCCATGTGACGTAGAAACGCTTATCTGAAAAGAGTCAGCACGTGTACAGGATAATTTGCAAGATGGCACGGTGAGTTGTTTGTATTTTAAAGTTGTCTCCCAGAATTTAAAAAAAAAAAAAAAGGAGGGGGGGGGGGGATAGAGGCTACATGTATTTATATATCTCTTATTTTATTTTTTATTTTTTTTACAAAGGTCCCGTTAACTTACAGCTATTCGTTTCTGTACCTCTTGGTGTCATTTTTAAGATTCTGTTAAGTGTTTACTGTTCGCCAAATAGTTAATTCGCAAAAGAAAAAAAAATGTCATTACTTTGACGTTTATTCTTTTACTGTTAGACTTTCCTGGCTTTTAATCTTTCACTCTTTACTGAAATGTTTCTGTACTACGCAGATAGTTTGTATTTTAAAACGAGTAATACTTGTTTCTTTAAATATTTTTTTTAATTTTGAAGCTAGCGTTTTTGCTTTCTTATTTTTGGTAACAAGTGGCGGAAATGTTTGTCCTTTCTTACTTTCTGTCTTCTGGCTTTTAGGGAAAATAAATATTTCCCCAGTTTCTCTTTCTAAAACTACCACCTCGCCCTACTAATAATACATGCCTTCGAACACGTTCTGTCCTAAAAAAAAAAGTTATATTAAAAAGACCTTTCACATAACCGCATTCATTCAGGTGTCTCTTTTAACAAACTCAAAACTTTTTAAATCCTATGTTACAAATTATACATGTATATCTGAAAGAAAAAATATCCGATAGTACGTCATATTTTCTTTTAAAAGTCTAAATGGGTTGTTCTTTTTCACTGGCTGTAAATTATGAATATTTAACTTTTTAACAAAAGTTAAATATCTATAACGAATAAAATTTGACTAAATTCCCAGACTTTTTTATTTTCCCTTCAAAAAGATTTCTTAAAGAAATGGCATTATTTTGTCTAACCCCTTAATATTTAAAAAAAAACATTTACTCTAGTTCTGTTCTTCAACTGTAACTTCCTTATTCCCACTCCCACCCTAAAAAAGTTATGGATTTTAATGAAGGACTTTTCATTTCTTATTCTTTCATTCAGTGTTGCCCCCCCCCCTCATAAAACGGTTTTATTGTAGATTAATGAACGCAGAATCCTAAATTTAAAAAAAAATGAGAGAAAACATAAGTTGAAGTTTCAGTAAAAAATAAAGTGAGATTAGACAGTTTTCTTCAGTTAACTTTTTGTATGGTTTTCTTTCTCTTTTAAAAAAAAATTTTTTTTTTTTCCTTTCTTTCTCTAATTCCAAGAGGGCGGGAACTTTTTTGTTTTCGTTTACCTTTTAACTCTTGTTCAACATGTAGGCCTTATCAAGGAAAATGTCTTAATTTGTTTCAAACAATAATTCATACCCCCCCCTTTTTTTTTCTTTCTCTCTTTCTCTACTTAACACAAAACAAAATGTTGTCTTAAAACTTAAAAGAATTTGTAAAATTTAGCGCTCTCAAACTTTAATTTTGTAAAGCATTATATTTTGAAGTTATGTTCTGTTATAAAGTTAAGAGTAAATCTTCGCTACATATTAAAATTGATAACTACAAAAATTTTACAATCTTCAAACCAGCGACCACCCACAAAAATTACAATACAATCCAAGTGTACGTAATTTGATTGTCAAAATATGAAATTACCCTACCCTTATTCTAATTAAACTATTCTAATTATGTTTTAGAGTTAAACTTCATTTAACTTTTATAAAAAAAATTATTCGGAAGTTTCTTCCCGGATTAAAATTTTTTTTTTTTTTTTTTTTTTTTTTTTTTCAAAATTGTAATGGTCAAGAGACAAGAAGTAAAACTTTCCACGTCAGATTCCAAAAGATATTACTCGTCGGTCTCTTCATGAATGGTAAAGATATAGTAAATAACATTTTTAATGAAGCATTACTCTTTATTCATATTCACACACGAAATACTTTTCATGCTAATACTAGAAAAGTAAAACGAAATTAATCTTCTTATTCTATAACTTTTGCATATTTAAGTTTTTTTTTTGTTTCCTCTTTCACTCATTACCACTTTAAAACTGTCTTGCTTGATTTTATTTTTCCACATGTAAAAAGGTTTCAATAGTGAGAGAATCTTGTGAATTGCTACTTTTATTCAAGTAAACAACTTTAGCCTTTCGCTTCCACTAATTATTTGTTTATTAAATCATTACTTAACGAAAGGGTGAGATAGGTATACAATATCTGTACGTTTTGTTAATTACTTTAAAAATAAAACTTCAATTTAAATATTGAGGTGCATCTAAGAAATGATTGTTAAATTCATCTCTTGTCTAAAATTCTTAAAGTACAATGTTTATTTCTAGGGACGAGTTGGGTGCCTTAAAAAGTCGGTATTCAAAACCGACTTTTGCGGTCAACAGAACCGTAATTTCGTTAGAAAATATTTTCTCGTGTTTAGGTTTGTTTGAAAGTAACTCTAAATTTCTTTCGGGATTTTTTTTCTAATTTTAATGTGATGTACCCGTGATTATGTATTTAGTTTATAAGACGCCCGGTTTCAACACCTGATGTTAAATTTACAACATAAATTTAATGTAAACTAGGCCCTGATTTTATATCCATTTACGAAAGTATGGCTGCAGAAACTTTTCGCTTTTATTTCCGTAATAACACAAACCAAAAGTTTTAAACATAAAGTGAAATACTATTTATTCCTCTTAGCTGTTGTAAATATCTGACGAGCTTTCACATTCATAGAACTGTGCACTTTCCTGGAAAACTTCTATGAAGTCTGCTAATTTTGGTTGGCAGAGTAAAAACGAGGAATTGACAGTCTGAAAAAGTGTTTGAAATCGAAAGTTCAATTAATCAAAATACAACAGTGGTCACACCGTAAAACAGATTATATTAATAAGTGTTTGTATCGAAAAGAATTGAAAGAAACTTGTTTTAAATGGTGAATCCGGACATGACTCGGACATTTATATCCTTAAACCTTTTGCTTGCTACTCCAATTTATAGTGACGACTGGAAAACTTCCAATGATCTATCAAACGAAAATTATATACACCCTTCAGAAGACTTAACAAATAAACAAGGTGTTCACTCAGACCCTTGAATGTTAGGAAGTCATGTTTCTCTCTGTCTGGAAACAGACTTTGTATCGCATGTACCTACCAAATATAGATATTTTAAGTTTTTTTCTGATGAGGACAGACCACATTTTATTGAAACGGCTGCTATGATGTATAGGTAAATATTTTATTTAAATTGTATATTTATTTTACCCCCACCCCAGTAAATAACATTTTTACGTAACAAGATCTCTAATTACCGTGTGCGTAGTATAATCAGAAAAGCCACGTTTTCGTAAGACTTACTCAATCGGGCTTCAGTTTATTTACATTGTAAATTAAACGTCATAAAGTATCCAATTACATCGGCTGTGAACTGGGCACCCACTTTATGGCAACATTACTCGGATCTCAAGTTAAAATTTCTGAAAGAAATGAGTACTTTTCAAACATAGTAAGTATACCTAACCACACAAGGAAAAGAAAAAAATAACTTAGACGAGATTCTGAAGCTTGACCAGTTTTGTCCCGAACACAAGACCTTTTGAATTTTCCACTTTCTGTTAAATTTCCATTTTTGTTGTATTCGTTTTCTAACATCTATTATCCGTGGAGCCACATGTACAAGTTTCAGCTGATGAATACAGTTACTGGCTAGAAACTTGTCTTAGAAATTGTAAACATTGTATTTCAATGGCAGTATAATTTGAAATGTTAATTTAATACCTTCATACTGTAAAATTTGCTTTTTGGTCAATTTAAGAAAAAAGTAAACACTCAAACTAGTATCTGTCAACCTGAGAGCTTTTGTTTTTGTTTACTCTTTTTCTCCATATCAAATGACAGCTTTCCTGAGAATTCAGCACTAAAACCTGTTGTGCATAAATTGACATGAGCTGCAGCTATGAAAAGAACTTTTAACAACTAGCTGAAATGCAATATTTCACTTCGAGCAACTGTTGTTGTTGCATGCATCCTTATTTGTATTTTGGTAAAAAGAATTTCTTTATTGTAACTCTTAGGTCACAAAAACATTGATATTATCACTTTAATTAATCAAATTTTTTTATTTTTTTTTTTTTTTTAATATACCAATTTTCTCTTAGCTACTGAGTGTATATTGAATTATTTTCTATTTCAATTCCTATATTGAGCATAAATGTTCAATGCACAAGTCAATATTTATTAGTTACTTAATAAGTGTCATTTTGTGATTACATGTGGTCTGTACTTTTTCTCCCCTATCTATTGTTTACTGTTAATAGGTTAATCTATAATCACTGGCTTATTTATTTGAAGTTTATGCTGACCTCAAAATATATCAGTTTTTTTTATTTATTTATTTATTTTTTTTTTTTATAGAATATAAACTTGGTGAAAGCCTGTAATTTTTCACTACTGGAAATTATAAATTTTAATCTCTTCATGATGTTCACTCTTAACTAAATATCAGGCTATTAGTAGTTCTCACTTGATTATTTTGAATGTATTTACTGCTTTAGTATTAGATTACAAACCTGTCTAAAGTAGCTGGATAGGTATACACAAATACATTAATCACTAATTTATCACAGGAGGTAAGTTTCTACCAAGCTGATGTGCCTAAAATAAATGCATATTTTATATTAACACATTTGAAGATTTCTAGTCAACTGCTGCCAGTTGAAAACTAAATATTATTTGGCAAGTTTGAAAATCATTATGTATGATACTAATTCTAAAGCCTTCATTATCAAGAATATTTCTTAGCCTTTTCTTGATTTTTCTCTAATACTTTAGGGACTTCTTCCACTGAAGCCTAAATTAAAGGTAGGAAATGGTTCTTTTTATTAAATTCTCTTGCTAAATCTTTTTTCTTTTTCTCCAGTGGACGAGGGCGCGGACTTGCATTTTTAGAATTTAACGATTCTAAGGATAACAACAACAATAATAATGGACATGTAATACAAAGGCCTCCTCTTCCACCTACTTCATCTAGTCAGTTTGATGATTGTTGGGATGATGATTGTTCTTCTGCTCAGGTGGGCACTAATAGTTATGACAGAGCTACACCAGACAATTTCTCCTATAGTCCTGGGGAAACTGATTCTTCTTTGCAACTTGCTGGTTTCAGCTCATCACCAACTGGCTGGGAAGATCAAGCCAGTAACCGAAGTAGTCCTTACCAGAACTCAAATGGTAAAATTAAAACATTTCTATATTGACATTTAATTATAGGAATAGGCTCGGAAGCTTTTTAAAATCTACATCTTTACTTCAATGAACTTATTAAAACTGGTAGGAATAAACTGATAACGAAGTTATGAACATTTTAAAATTAGCATTTAAAATCTTATGTTCTTTAGCTTCAAAAATTGATATATTTTTTTTATTTAAAAATAAAAAATTTCTTTAAACTTTTTAAACTAAATTTTAAGCTTCTTATGGAAGCTTTCTTTTTTTTTTTTTTTTTTTTTATTTCTTTTTTTTTTTTTAATGTTAAATGCCCAATACATATAACAAAATAAAATGGAAAGAGCTTTTTTACATTTGGCACACTTCATAAATTGACATGTTGATACTTTTTACATACTTCCAATAGTTCATTAAAACGAGTGTCCTAGATAATTTGTACTTGCCAATAATTTAGAATGTATATTGTAGATATGCTAGCTGTTACAGCTTTTAGAATGAATGAGGACGCACATTTCTGTTTCAATCCTGACATTGATTTAAATGCATCCATTTTGTCAATTATGAATGCCAGCTTTTCTGATTGTTCCGCTTTTTTCTTGGTGTTTGACTTGTTCATGGAATTACAAAAATTATTTATAAAAAATCTTTTTATTCCTTTTCTCTTTGCAGGTATAGGAATAGAGCTGATTCTAGCACGAGGTAAATATATCTTCCTATTTATAAAACAAAACTTAAAATAAGACCTTGTTTCCCTGAATTTTTTTATTATTGGTATCTTATATTTTTTAATTACTTGACTAGTAATATTTTTGATTTTAACACTTGTAAACCCAAGAGAAAGTGAAATTTTTTTAATGAACTTAGAACTAAATTATGGAGTCTGATCTTATAATAAACCAAATTATACTTGGTAGAATGAAAACCAATTTGTTTGCAAAAGCCACTTTAAAGTAGTTAAAAATATAAGCAAGCATTTATAAGAAACTTTTAAAACTACTTTAATCAAATCTTTTATACCAACTTTAACTTCACATTTCAACTAAGCTAACAGCTTTGGTCTGAGAAAAAGAAATTCTTACTTGTGCTACCAATTAATTATTTACTATGAAATTAGAATTTTACTAATTTAAATCCTGCAAATTGCAGCATATTTAGAAGTTAATTAAAATCTTTAAATTCTGTTGTATTTTTGTTTTTAGCATTATTTTTAATCTTATCATAATGGAGATTGTGGGTTTTTCTGTCTGTAACCGAAACTATATTACTATACAAGTCACAATTCCCTTTGTTATTTACATCACATTCTCCATGATTTTATTTTTATTTAAACCTCAATTATTGATAAAATGTTTTACATCATTAAGACTGTTGAGCATATCTACATACTAATAACATATAATTGTATTTATATATACAACAAAATAGCAGTTTACCGTGTGAATGGGAAGGCTAATTTGCATATTGATATTAGAAATTTGATTTTAATAAATATATGCTTAGTATTATTGATTTCTAATTGTTTGGTTTTATCTTATTGAATATGAGCAAAAATCTCGGATAAATCTTGAAAGAAATCCATTAACAAGAAATAACTAATATTATTCTTTACTTCCTATTTTAACTAAATAGTTGAATTAGGAAAATTTATCAATGAAAGACGGGAATAACGGAAAATGATGGCAGTTAGTTTCAAAGTTGTTCTATTTTTCAATCATACCCCCTCTGTTCCAAATCTTTATCTGCATTCTTATTTAGTTTCATTAGCCTTTCTAATTTAACATTTTATTATATTAAAACTTAAATACTTGCATTTGCTAGTTTGAATAAAATAAACTCTTTGACACTTAACTTTAAAGCTAATCTTTTTTTTTTTTTTTTTTTTTTTTTTTTTTTTGTTTCTCCAGTGCCATAGTTTTCAAAAGAAAGAAAGGCTTGGCAGTGGTCTCAACAGGACAGGTTTGTTTGTTTTCCCTCTCTTCTCTACATTACTTTGGCTTAATAAACTTTGTCACTTCAGTGACTAAATCCTTGATAAACTTATTTTTAAAGCCTTAGATAATTATGCATATCAAGCACATTACCTGTCACAAATTTGGGTTTTGTAATCTCAACAGGATAGAATTCTTTATTTTTTGAATCTAATTTTCTTTAAACTGATTTGATCCTCCTAAAATAATTTAGACATTAAATGTATTAAAACTATTTACTTAACAAGGTACTTGAAGTTTTATAAGTTTGTTTATAGATTTCAGTTTTGACTATTTGCTTTTTCTTTTAGGTAGTGGCTGCTTTAAATGTGGTGATTCTGGACACTTTGCCAGAGAATGTACTTCGGGCTTTTCACAAAGTAAGTTTCTTTCCCAATGTAAAGGATTTTTTTATGTTGATCTTAGGTTGTAAATTTTTAGATATTGTAAACTGACTTCATAGAAAGATTTGACTGAACTGCTTATTTCAGTTTTAATTTTTAATAGCTATAACATTTATCACTTGACTTTTTTGATACTTGAATTGTAATACCAATCCTAGTGCGTTAAGCCTCACCATTATACTTAAGGGAGAGGTAGGGTTAGTGTCTGAAGTGCCTTCCTTGTGTAGGAAAATATTAACTTTGCTGATGATTTCTAGAATTGCATAGTCTTGTGGGTCTTTACATAAATTGCAGCTTTGTGTATATGGGATGGGGGGGTTAAATAACATTTGACTTGTAACCTTGTCTCAAAAGCCCAACCGTTTACTAAGGAAATAGGCCCCCCTCTTTTTTTTTTTTTTTTTTTTTTTTTTTTTTTCTCTCTCTTTAGTGGACTGGAAAAAAAATTTTTGTTACTGACTTTTGTTTTCTCTCTCCAAAACACAGATAGCAATGGCAGTTCTACATGTTACAAGTGTGGAGAGTCGGGTCACTTTGCTCGAGAGTGTCCTATGTCATCAAATGATGGAAATGGTAAAAGTAAGTTACATTCATAAGTTTTGTGAGAAAGATTTAATGAACAAAAAAAAAGTCTGAAAGATCTATTGATGTTGTGAAGTCTTATGCTTATTAGTGTTTAAGATTGCTGAACTAAAACTTGTATTGATTAAAACTGATTCTCGGAAGTATTACAAAATAAGAACCTTAATAGCATAGGAAAATTGTAATATTATTAGTCTTGACTTCTTTAAATTAAGGCCTTTTTTTTTTAAATTAAGAATATTACTGTAATTAACTTTTTTACAAGAAAAAGTGACCCTGTATCTTAAGTGAAATTGCGATCTATATGCTAATTTTATCCCAACACACTACCATAGTTAAAACCTCAGCTGGTCACTTCTACCAAGGCAGACAACATAGTAATATTTACTCAAATGACATTGTAGTACAGAGCAAGTAATTATCATAAAGTACCAGTGATGATTTCTTTTTCTTTTTTTTATCATCAGTAAAAGATGATCCATCTTACCTAAATGTGCTTAGACACAATTGACTTTTTGGAAACTACAGAAGAAAACGTAACTAAAAGGAAATCTGATAATGGTAAAAGACTAACTTGGAAAACTTAATATTAAGGCTGCAGAAAGATATCCAAAGCCGCCAGAGAATAATTTGAAAGGCTGAGCGCATTTTACATATGGTGCCTGCATCCAAATTTTGTAATGTAATGTTACATGGTTCAATATAAATTAAAAAAATTTAAGTCTAATATGTCCTGCATTTTTATAACATTAAATACAGTACTTTGAATAAAAGAACTTAAAAGCAAAAAATCTGCTTTTGCATATAGAATAAAATAATTTGTAAATCCTCACCATTACACTTGAAAGGGATAGGTTTATGGTCAGTGTTTGAAGTGCCTTCCTTGTGTATGAAAATATTAACTTTGCTGATGATTTCTTGAACTGCATACTCTTGTGGGTCTTTACATAAATTGCAGCTTTGTGTATATGGGATGGGGGGGGGTAAATAACATTTGACTTGTAACCTTGCCTAACTTAAAAGCCAATAGTTTTACTAAGACAAATGGCTTTTTTAATGAGTAAATTGGGGAAAAGTTTTTTTTCTACTGACTTTTTTTTTTTTTTTTTTTTTCTCCATCAGATAGCAGCAGCAGTACATGTTACAAGTGTGGAGAGTCGGGACACTTTGCTCGAGAGTGTCCTATGTCATCAAATGATGGAAATGGTAAAAGTTACTCATAAGTTTGAGAAAGATTTAATGAACAAAAAAATATTGTCTGAAAGATCTATTGATGTTGTGAAGTCTTATGCTTATTAGTGTTTAAGATTGTATGATTGAAACTGATTCTCAGTGGAAGTATTACAAAATATGAACATTAATATCACAGGAAAATTGTAATATTAATTAGTTTTTGGCTGACATGTGTGTCAAAATAAAGTTGTGTTCACTGCTCCTTGATTTCCCACCATTTCTGTAGAAAGCTTGGTCAAATTTAAGACTTTCAGAGTATATTTATTGCCATTAACTTTTCTTTAATATTGAACCAGAATAAATACTGATGAAAAAATTCCTTTTAAATCTAACTTAAAAATTTTACTTTTTTTTTTTTTTTTTTTTTTTTCTTGAGTGAGGAAGATTTTATTGTTCTTGGTATGTTTCTCTTGCTAACCTGTTATAGAAACCCATTTTAATAATGGAATCTAGTTCACCAGTTAAAAGTGGCATAGTATGATATTGACTATGAGTCTCCTCCCTTGTGTGTGGGTAGATTCCAACTTGGGTGGATTTTTTTTTTTTGCTTTGTATGCGCTGCATCTGATTTGGAAATTAACTGTCGATGAGATCATTGCAATGTAATTAGGAATGCCAATCATTATGAAACTTAAAAAAAGCACTACACAATTGTTTTTATTTTTCCACATCTTTTCTTCCCGTCTGTCAGATATTTTGGAATATGCCTTAGATCAAAACAAAGTTTACATGCAGGGCATGGAAACACATTGAACTCTCATTATAGTTTAAATGTTTGAGCCTAACAATCTTTTTATTATTAATGGGCCACTTGAGAAATCTGAAGATAATTTTAAGTTATGCAGTGGTTACCCAGTTGTATATATGCACAATCTGTTATTTATTACAGTTTATTATTATAAGGTTAAACTAGTTTTTCCTTCTCTCTCTCCAAAAACTACTAAATATCTGAAATTCAGAGTTCACTTCTTGAATTAACTGTTTAGACTGTTAACTAATGTAAACTAACCTTAAGTGGTTTAATACAAACTCTCTTTAAGCCATTAATCTAGATAATAGCCAAAACATTTATTGGAAGTCCCAGTGGGTAGTGAGTTTGAATTCCAGTCGTGCAACTGTTCACTTTTGAATTAATACCTTGGTAAAGATATGAAACACCTCATTCCCCCAGGGTAAATAGTACCAGTACTGTTTTTGTGCAAGGGTGGCTTGGCATTTAATAACCTACAATGGCGTTGATATGCCATTAAACAAAAACATTCTGAGAATAACATTGAAAGCTTTCTGGAGAAGTAATTTTTATAAAAATTACTTCTCTTTGATAGCCTTTGTTTGGGGTAGGGAACTACTAGTTTTAATTATCCCATTTCATATAAGTTTATCGCCAGGTTTGATGTTGCCTGAGATGGTTTTTAATTGCATAATCTTATGATTTACTGATGGTTTGTTCATACACTAAGATTTACAGTTTTAGGCCTGATTTTAAATTTTCAGAAATTGTTCAGGTTATCCCTGAGGTTTTTAATTATATTCATTAAAGATTTATTTATTCAACCCACCTCTGCCCTGCCAAAAAATGTTAAGTAATTAAAAAGGAATATATAATTTACAAGAGGTAGCTAAGTAATCTTGCATTTAAAGAAAATGGAAGTTGGGATTAACAGAACTTTTAAATGTTTTGAAAATATTTGAATTGCTGAATAAAATCTGAAAATGAAATTACCAATTAAACACTTAAAAAAAATTAAAAACAAATAATTGTTTTAATTTAGCAAAATATAACTTCAAAATGCCAGTTTTCAAAAAAAAAATTTTCTTTGTAATGGATTTATTTATAAACGGATATAAATGTTATTTTCTATTCTTTTGCCTGATTTCTTTCTTTTGTAAGAAATTAATCTACTTGTTTTAGTCCACTTTCATCCGTTCAATTTATACAGATGATTTGATAGATTTTAAAAGAATTATGAGGGTAAATAATATTTAAAAAAAATAATTTCACAAAAAATTGTCATTCTGTATGTAGCCAAAGTTATCTAACATGAAAAGTTTTATTTTATGACAAGCAATTGATTACTGTAAATTTGTAGGTATTGCATATAATTTTATAATCTGAAGTTTGGCAATAAGAGAACTCTCTTTCCAAATCTTTATGTAGATTTGGAAGAGATTTTTTGATTTCTGTTAAATTTGGTCATTGTATTTATAGCTCAATTTTTATTTAAATAGTCCCTAAGGTCTAGGGACTTTGGATAATGCTAGCACTTTTTTTGGTATGTCTACTATACTCTACTTGTAGATAGGATTGGTACTACTAGTCTTTGTCCATCTCTTAAACCTCAAGTGCTGGTTTCCCAGAGCTGCACCTAGTATATTTTATTTAACAAGTTTAGGTAATGTAATGCGTTTACTGGATTAAAATGATTTATAAAAGAGAAAAATACATCTATTTCTTGTAGAGATTTGCTGATAAGTGATCACCCATTTTTAACAATCCACTTTATATCCATTTTTTTTTTATTTTTATTTTGGGTTATCTTTTTGCCAAAAACAAAACTTTTGTTACAAACACTAATTGTTATAAAAGCAATCGATAAGGTTTATATGAAGTTGATATTTCTGTGAAAGTTTGAGAGAAATTTTTATTATATATAATATATATATATATATATATATATATTTATATATATATGGTGTGCAACATTAAGATTTTATTTTAGTCAGGATTGTAATTCTAAATTATATGCGCTCAGTTTTGACATCAGAGACCGTCCTAAAAAACCAGTATGTAATACAAGAAAGTACTAGGTTTCTTATTTGATCTTGTGGCTTTTTTTTTTTTTTACATTTGTAAATT
The DNA here is from genome assembly GCA_023376005.1 of Doryteuthis pealeii. Classification (NCBI taxonomy): domain Eukaryota; kingdom Metazoa; phylum Mollusca; class Cephalopoda; order Myopsida; family Loliginidae; genus Doryteuthis; species Doryteuthis pealeii. The sequence goes on along the minus strand of CM042148.1, from coordinate 55,624,216 downwards.
ACCTAACTTATTGGCATCATTAAATGATGCAATTGTTTGTAAGAAAGATGGAATTTTTAATAGTTATTGATTATTTACTGGAAGGTATTGGCCTAAAGGATTAAAAATATAAAATAATAATAAAAATGAAGGTAACTCTGAAAAACAACTTGCTGATAACTAGACGTTCATATATGCACATAACTGCAAAACGGAATCCTCCAACTTATTTTTGTGCATGTGTGTGACAGTTCTTGTATTTATTTTATTATTTGTTTTTTCAGATTACAAAGACCGGATGACTCTTGGAGGTAAATTTCTTATATTTATAATTCTTATTATTGCCAGTGGTAAAATTTAAGAAAAAAATTCTTGTATTGGTTAATTGCCATTTCTGAATTTTCTTTGTAGGTTCGCCGTAAAGAATCTGGTTATATTCCCCCACCTCCACCAGAAGATGAAGAGACCATATTTTAAAAAGTGTTCCAACAGGAATTAATTTTTCCAAGTATGATGAAAATCCCAGTGGAGGGTCTGGTAGGCAGCACCAGGAAAGATGCTTAACTTTGATACTCATTTTAATGGATTGTTGCTAGGAAACATTAAGCGTGCCAAGTATGATAAACCTACTCCAGTGCAAAAGAATGCCATCCCAATCATTCATGCATGGCCAGTACCTTATGGCTTGTGCCCAAACAGGATCGGGCAAAACTGTAAGACTTTTTAACAATTCTTTAAATAAGCCCTGTGTGAATTAGAAATATACATTTATATATATGTGTGTATGTGTAGCTGATAAAAAAAAAAAATTACCCTGCATATGTGAAATTGGTTCTCCTATAGACTAATTTATCCTAACATACTAGCATAGGCGTATAGTTTAACCTCAAGCTGGTCACTTCTACCAAGGCAGACGACATAGTAATATTTAATCAAATGACTTTTGTAGTACAGTAAAAGTAATTATAAAGTACCATCAATTTAAAAAATTTTAATCATCAGTAAAACTGATCCATTGTAATGATGTGGATGGGCGTCTAATATGACCATGCATCTTTTTATGACGTTAATATACGTACTTTTAAATAAAAACTTAAAGCAAATCTGCTTTTGCATGTAGAATAAAAATAATTTGTAAACTGAAAAGCAAGACTATATTTTATAGCTTTCATTATAAATGTGGTAGCTTTTATTACTTTAATTACATTTGCCAATAAACTATTGTACCTTCCTTCTTTTCCAGGCTGCATTTGTGTTACCGGTGTTGAATGCCCTGATGACAAAGTGGTGCAGAAATTTGGTAGTAGTACACTCTCCACTAATTCATATGTTTTTATGGGTTGCCTCCTACAAGAGAACTGGCTGTTTCAAATCTCTGGATACTCGGAAAATTTGCTCATGGGAACGAACATTTAGGACTCTGCTGCTCTGTCTATTGGGGCACATCAGTCAGCTAATCAAAGCTACAGACACACTCCGCATATCCAGGAGTTCACTTCTTGGTTGGGACCCCTTGGCAGACTTCTGGACTTTATAGAAAAAAATACAGTAAGTTTTTTTATCTTGTATGCTTTTGATGAATTCAAGACAATAAAAGCTCACTTGACTTTTTTTTTTTTTTTTTTTATTCATTGTTATATTTTGTTTCACTATGCTGAATTTAAAGAGAAAATTACAGGTAATAAATTTGATTTATGAATTGTAACCCCGTGTTTTGACAACGAGTCGCCAGTGCCAAAAACTGTCAAAGGTCTTGTATCCATCCTTATTAAGATTGCATTAAAGAGAAGTGAATAAAGTGACTCTTTATATTTTAGCCATAAGGAGAAATTTAAATTTTTAGTATTGAGTGAGTCCTGCCACAAAAAAAAAATGTACTAATCTACAGTATTTAAATCAGATTGTTTTTACCTGCGTTTGGCACAATGTATATATTTTCACTAAACGGTAGATTTTTGTACCTCTCCCCGTCTATTCCCCCCCCTTATTATTAAAAACCTTTTTTTCCTCAAAAGTTTAAAACTTTAATTTTTCTTTTCTTTTTCTTTTTTCTTTAGATTAATCTGTCAAAAGTGAGGCATTTCATCTTGGAGAGGCAGACCGAATGATTGGACATGGGTTTTGAGCCAAGTATTAAGAAAAATGGTCAAAGAATCGAATGCCACCAAAACTGAAAGGAAACTTTGATGTTTAAGTGCTACATCCAGATTAGAATTCAAGAGATGGCTAGCATAGGAGCTTTTCTTAAATGATTATTATTATTTTCTGATATAACTTGGTGTGTATTGGTGGGTGGCGCAGTGTGACAGATGTGATACGCAGATGTTGGACAAAATGTGATTACGCGCCGGAAAAAGAGAGCGAGAAACAACTTATGCGGCCTTTTTAAGATGAACTTTGGCTCGAGTTCACACACACACTTTGGTATTTTTGTCTAGTGTCAACTTTGATGCTGTTAATTTCATATTTGAATTTTTTCTTTCCAAGATTGTTCTCTTAAGATTTTTCTGCATTATAAGATCTCTGAATATGAGCGTGTTAGTATTGAAATATTCTTGCTGTTAATTTTCCCTCCTATTATAGGAATTTTACTTTTAAAAGTTATGCATTCAAGGAAATTAACATCCTCGTCTTTGTCTTGGTAGCGTGCTTGTCAGCATTAATATGTGTAGACTCTTTCTCGGCATTTATAAAATTTGAGCATGGTTAAGCTACACTCTAGGAAACTAATTAAATTCTTTAGTATTAGAATGTGAGACTGTGTGATCACTGAACTAAGCCGCGGGAGTTTCTAAATTTACATTTATGGATTTAAATCTGTTCAATTTCTCTATCATCCCAACACTAAAGGAAATAAATTTACCATTTTGATATTTGAAACTCTTTTTAGTAAGCTGGTTTCTGAATATTAATCAGTATATTAAATTATGTCTAACACACCTTGAATCATTGAAAGATCTAGAATGTTAAAAAACATATAACTTAAGGGTTTTTTGTTGTCAAAGTTATTGATGATTGAACCCTTTCTTATAAGTTTATGAAGAGTTGAAAATCTTGTATATCTTATTTCATGGCTCGTTTTTGAAAATGATAGTTTTAATGAAATACATGTTATTGCTACAATAGAAGCCAAATTTACATTTTGCAAATTCTCACGTTGTAGAGCATAAGATATGGTGTTGAAATTGACGTTTTCTACTCGCGTTTATTGGGATTTAATCCCTTAGTAAATATCTAAGAATTTATAAACATATTAATCATAATAAGTTTTGAAACGTTATATTGTTAGACACTCTTAATTTTGATATTAAACAATGTTTTAGGTGCAGATTAATGGACGTTGGTGTGTTTGTGTGAAACAAAAGAGAAATGCTGACTTGCTTTGTCACTCTTACCTTTCACAAATAATAATATTAAATCCACAAAGTATTCATGGTAAGTACTTAAACATTTCTTTAACACATACTTTTAATATAATCATAATTCATGAATAAATCATTCAATTTCAAGATTAGCCTTACTGAAGTATGAACCATTCTATGCATATATCATTGGGGAAACAAACTTTCTGATTCCCCATATATTATACCTGCATTGGAAAAATAAGGTCTCAAAAGAAGTTTGGCTTTGGGTTACCTTACCATTGCTTTTAATAAACCTAATTGACTTTTTAACCTTTAAGATTTTTATTATTTCTTACATATTTTACTTTCATGTAGTGACAGACTCCAACGTGAACGAGAGTATATGTGTGCTTTGAGAGAAATTAAGGAATGAGGGTACCCAATTTTGATTAGCAACTCAGTGCTCTGTGGCCTTGATTATACCCAATGTTACATTTAGTGGTGAATTATTTGAACTTGCCCAATTGTATAGATGAATTATGTACATCGAATTGGTCGGACTGGACGATGTTTTGGAAATATTGTAGGGCCATTTAGTTCTATCTTCAGACAGTGACACTGCTCTTGCCAAAGGACTGACAAAAATTTTTAAGTTAATGTGAGTATACATTACATGCCATCCTTTTTTTCTTTGCCTTTGCAATTAAAGATATTAAATTAATTTTCTCATGAAAACCAAAGCTGAAATTAGACTGTTTTTCCATTGCTAAGTATAATAAGATTTATTAGCTAATGAGTCAAAAAAAGTTGCATTTCCACTAATCCTTCAGACACCATATTGAAGTGTGCATACATACTTGCTCTTGAGAGTGGAAGAGTCAACATAGGAGCAATGGTTTATGAGATGCAAGAGGTTACTTTGTTTTCAGCCAAAACTGCCAATGAAAATGTGTCAATTAAATTTGGGCGATAGAGCTATCACTTGATTCCTATCGACCAATTTATGGACACAATTCATTGGCAGTTTTTGGCCTGAAAACAGGAACCCTGCATCCTCATCAGACCTTGCTCCAGTGACTTTTCATCTCAAGCAGCAAGTATGGTATGGCACCACCTTCAATTTTGTGTTTGAAGTATTCAGTGGAATGCAATTTTTTGATCATTAGGAATAAATCTTATATTACTTACAATTGAAAACAGTCTAATTTTAGCTCTTGTTTCATTGAGAAATTAACTCTCTAATATTCTTTAATTGCAAAGGCAAAGAAAAAAAGGATGGCGATGTTATATGACTCACATTTACTTTAAAATTTTGTCGATTATTTAGCAAGAGACAGATATCAACTGTCTGAAGAAATAGAAACTAAAATAGGCAAACCACTACCAAATATTTCCACATCGTCCAGATCCGAACCCAATTCGAAAAATAATAGCGAGTATCATGCACTAATACAATTGGGCAAAGTCATCACTTACACCTACACTAAACTGTTACATTGTGAGTAATATCAACGGCCACGGAGCAGCAACTGAATGTCTCTATCAAAAGATTGGTGGTTACCCCGATTTTTTCTGTAAATTCTCTCAAGCCTCTTCTCGTTCACGTATTGGAGTCTGTCACTAACAATGAAAAGTAAATATGTAAGAAATAAAAAATTAAAAAATCTTAGGTAAAAATGTCAATCTAGGTTTTTTTAAAAATGCCATTGGTAAGGTAACCAAAAGCCAATACTTCTTTTATAGCACCTTATTTTTCCAAATGCAGGTATAATAATTTGCGGGATTCGGAAGTTTAGATTTCCCCAGAGATGGATACTATTGCATGAATGTAGATTACACTGGGGAGAATAAATAAGTTCCCAAACTGGAGCTTTCAGAATAAGGCTAAGCTTGATTAAGATTAAATGAATTTATTGACTAGATGAGTATGTATTTATTAGTCTCTCGAAAGTTATGATCTGTAAAGAAATGTTTTAAGTACTTACCATGAATACTTGTGGTTTCCTTATAATATTTTGTGGAAAGGTAAGATCCAAGAAGTCAGCATTCCTCTTTTGTTCAACAAACACCAACGTCTTATCTGAACCTAAAACATTTTTAATACAAATAATTATAGTGTCAACAATATACTTTCCAAAACTTATATTAGATTAATTGGTTTAAAAATCTTAGATTTTCATGAATAGATTAGGAAATCCCTAATAAACCACAGAAAAAGATCATTCTCCAACCACCATCATCTCTCTAATGCTCAACAACAGGGAATTTATAGAAAATGTATGCATTTCACTATGCAATACAGAGAGAGAGAGTAACAAGTCTAATTATATTAAAAGCTATCAATTTTCAAACACGTGGAATATAGTTACAGATTCAACTTCATAAACTTAAAGGAGAAGGAGGTTCAAATCGGATCCAAATTAACTTTACAACAGAGAAAACCCTCTAAGTATTAAACATTCTAGATCTTTCAAATGATTTCAGTGTGGATATACATAATTTTTAGTGAATGGATTATATTTCAGAAACCAGCTACTAAAATATTTCAATAATTTCAAAAATGGATTATTTCTAGTGTGGGAGATAAATAAATGTTTGAGCAGATTAACTCCCTAAATCAATTTGAAACCCGCTTTGTTCAGTGTCACAAGTTTCATCCTAAAATAGTAAGTAGCATTTTTAATTAGTTTCCTAGACTTTTTGTGCTATAACATGCAAATTTTAATAAAGCGAAAGAGTCTTAACAACCATTTAATGCTGACAAGCAACTCTACCAGACAAAGTTAATTTCTGATGCATAACTTTAAAAGTAAAATTTCCTAAAAAGGAAAATTCAAGAATATTTCAATACTAACACCCTCAATATTCAAGAGAATCTTAGCAGAAAAATCTTAAAGAGTAACAATCTTTGGGAAAAGAAAAATTCAAATATAAATTAAACAGAACATCAAAAGTTGAAACTAGACAAAATACAAGTGTTGTGAACTCACCAAATTATCTAAAAAAGCCGGAGCTAGTTTTTGTCTCTTTTTCTGAGCGATCCACTTGTAGAACAATCTGTTTCAACATCTGTACATGCGCCACCCACCATACAACCAGTTTAGAAATAAATAATCATTTAAGAAGTCTGCTGCCAATTCTTGAATCTATCTGGGATTAGCACTAAAACATCCAAAGTTGCCTTTCAGTGTTTTTGGTTAGCATTCCCGATGTCTTGACCATTTTTGTATACTTGGCCAAAAACCCATGGTACAAACATTCGGTCTGCCTCATCCAAGATGAAATGCCTCACTTTTGACAGATTAATCTAAAGAAAAAGAATAAAGAAAGAAAAATTAAAGTGGTTTAACTTGTTGAGGAAAAGGTTTATTAATAATAAGGGGGGGGGATAGACAGGGAGAGGGTACAAAAATGTACTGCCTCGTTAGCTGGAAAAACATACCAAAGAGTAAAAACAATTCTGAATTTTAAATACTGTATGAATATAATTTTTTTGGCAGGACACTTCAAATAAAATTATACCTTAAGGCTAAAAAAAGTCACTTATTTCACTTTCTTTATGCCATCTTAATAAGGTGGACAACAAGGAACCTTTGACAGTTTTTGGCTACTGGCGACTCAGTGTAAAACACGGGTTACAATTTTCATAAATCAAATTTATTACCATGTAATTTCTACTTTAAAATTCAGACATAGTAAGAAACCAAAATATACAAGAAATAAAAAAAAAAAAAAAAAAAGTTCAAGTGAAGCTTTATTGTTTGATTAATTCATCAAAAAGCAAATACAAGATAAAAAACTGTACTTGTATTTTTTTCTATAAAGTTCCAGAAAGTCATATGCCAGGGTCCCAACCAAGAAGTGAAAACTCCTAAGCGGTATGTTCTAGCTTGTATTAACTGACTGATGTGCCCCCATAGACAAGACAGACCTAAGTTCGTTCCCCATGAGCAAAATTTCCAGTATCCTATGAAAGAATATTTGAACAGCCAGTTCTCTTGTAGGAGCAACCACTAAACATAAGGACATTGTGGGAAGTGACTCCACTAAAAATTTCTGCCACCACTTTCATCAGGGCATTCAACACCCGGTAACAACAAATGGCAGCCTGGAAAGGAAGGAAGGTTAAATAGTTAATAAATGTTAATTTAATATTAAATAAAAGCTACACACTTTAATAATGAAAAAGCTATAAATAATATAGTCTTGCTTTCAGTTTACAAATTATTTTTATTCTACAATGCTCAAAAGCAGATTTGCTTTTAAGTTTTATTTAAAGTACTGTATTTAACGTCATAAAAGATGCATTGGTCATTAATTAGACGCCCATCCATCATTCATGGATCATTTTACTGATGATTAAATTTTATATTTTAAATTGTAGGTACTTCATATAATTATTTTTACTGTACACAAAGTCATTTGATTGAATAATGGTTACTATGTCGGCTCTGCCTTGGTAGAAGGTGACCAGCTTGAGGTAAACTATAGCCTTATTTGCTAGTATGTTAGGATAAAATTAGTCTATAGGAGACCAATTTTCACATATGCAGGGTAATTTTTTTTTTTATCAGCTACACATACAACACATATATATAAGTAATATTTCTAATTCACAAGAGGTCCTTATTTTAAAGAATTTATAAAAAAGTCTTACAGTTTTGCCCAGATCCTGTTTGTGCATCAAGCCTTTAAGGGTCTACGGGCCAGGCCAATGAATGATTGGTGATTGGCATCGTACTTTTGCACTGGAGTAGGTTTATCCATACTTGGCACGCTTAATGTTTCCTAGCCAACAATCCATTTAAAATGAGTATTCAAAGTTAAGCATCTTTCCTGGTGTTGCTGCTCTCCTCATACCAGACACCTCCAACTGCGGATTTCATCATACTTGGAAAAATTAATCCTTTGAGCAACCTTTTTAAAAATGGTCTCTCATCTTTCTGGGGGAGGTGGGGAATTATAACCAGATTCTTTTACGGGAACCTACAAAGAAAATTCAGATATTTCAAATTAACCAAGTACAAGATTTTCTAAATTTTCTACCATCTGCAATAATAGAATTATTAAATATAAGAAAAATTTACGCTTCAAGAGTCATTCCTGGTCTTTGTAATCTGAAAAAACAATAATAAAAAATACCAAGAACTGTCACACACATGCACAATAATAAGTTGGAGGATTCGTTTTGCAGATTATGTGCATATATGAACGTCTAGTTATCAGCAATGTTTTGTTTTTCAGAGTTACCTTCATTTTTTATTATTTTTATTTTTAATTCCTTATAGCGCCATAGCCTTCCAGTAAATAAATCAATAAACTATTAAAATATTCCATCTTTCTTACAAACAATTGGCATCATTAAATTGATTGCCAATAAGTTAGGTTAATTTTACAAACTGTAAAACAAAAAAAAATAGCCACAAGATCAAAATAAGACAAACCTAGTACTTTCTTGTATTACATACTGGTTCTTAGGACAGAGTCTACTGATGTTCAAACGGAGCATATCATTTTAGAATTAACAATTCCTGACTAAAATAAAATCTTAATGTTGCACCCAATATATGATATTAATATAGTATTATATATTATATATATTTATTATATAATAAAAATCTTCCTCATAACTTTTTCAACATGAAAATATCAAACTTCATTATTAAACCTTAATCGATTGCTTTTATAACAATTTAGTGTTTGTAAACAAAAAGTTTTGTTTTGGCAAAAGATAACCCCAAATAAAAATAATAAAAAAAATTGGATATAGAAGTGGATTGTTTAAAAATGGGTGATCACTTAATCAGCCAAATTCTACAAAGGAAATAGATGTATTTTTTCTCTTTTTATAAAATCATTTTAATCCATGCTAAACCGCATTACATTACCTAAATTGTAAATAAAAATATTACTAGTGGCAAGCTCTGGGAACCAGCACTTGAGGTGTTAAGAGATGGACAAAGACTAGTAGTACCAATCCTATCTATAAGTAGAGTATAGTTAGACATACAAAAAAGTGCTTAGCATTATCCAAGTCCCTTAGACCTTAGGGACTTATTTTAAATGAAAAAATTGAGCTAAAAAATACGATGACCCAAATTTACAGAAATTCAAAAATCTCTTCCAAATCACAAAAGATTTGGAAGAGAGGTTTTCTCTTATTGCCAAACTTCAGATTATAAAAATTTATTACATGCAATACCTACAAATTACAGTTAATCAATTGCTTGTCATAAAATAAAAATTTTCATGTTAGATTAACATTTGCTACATACAGAAAATGACAATTTTTTGTGAAATTATGTTTTTTAAATTTATACCCTCATATTCTCTTTAAATCTAAATCCAAATCATCTTATAATTGAACGGATGAAAGTGGGACTAAAACAAGTTAGATTAATTTCTTACAAAAGAAAGAAATCAGGGCAAAGAATAGAAAAATAAACATTTTATATCCGTTTATAAATAAATCCATTTACAAAGAAAATTTTTTTTGAAAAACTGGACATTTTGAAGTTATATTTTCTTAAATTACAATTATTTGTATTTTTAATTTTTTAAGTGTTAATTTCGGTATTAATTTCATTTTTCAGAATTATTCAGGCAATTTTCAAATATTTTTCAAACATTTAAAAGTTCTGTTAATCCCACTTCCATTCTCTTTTTAATGCAGATTACTTAAGCTACCCTCTTAAAATTATATATTCCTTTTTTAATTACTTAACATTTTTATTGGCAGGGGCAGAGGTGGTAAATAAATAAACTTTAATGAATATAATTTAAAACCTCAGGATAACCTGAACAATTTCTGGAAAATTAAAATCAGGGCCTAAAAACTGTAAAATCTTAGTGTTATGAACAAAACATTCAGTAAAATCATAAGATTACTGCACATAAAACCATCTCCATGGCAACATCAAACCTGGCATCACTTATAGAATTGGGATAATTAAAACTTTGAGTAGTTCTCCTACCCCCATAACAAAAGGCTATCAAAGAGAAGTAATTTTATTAAAAAATACTCTTCCAGAAAGCTTTTCAATGTTATTCTCAGAATGTTTTTTGTTTTAATGTGATTATCAACCATTGTAGGTTTATTAGAGTGGTCCAAAGCCACCCATTGCACTCAAAAAACTCAGTACGGTACTATTTACCTGGGGGAATGAGGTGTTTCATATCTTTTACAAGAGGTATAATTTCAAAAGTGAACAGTTGACGACTGAGATCAAAACTCACTACCCACTGCGACTTCACAATAAAATGTTTGGCTATTATCTAGAATTTAATGGCTTAAGAGGAGTTTGTATTAAACCACTTTAGCGTTAGTATAAACATTAGTTAACAGTCTAAACAGTTAATTCAGTGGAGAGGTGAACTCTGAATTTCAGATACTTAGTAGTTTTTGGAAGAAGAAGGAAAATACTTAGTTTAACCTGTGAGTATAGTAATAGAAGCTGATAAATAAAATAAACAGATTAGTGCATATATACCAACTCGAGAACAAGGTATACCCACTGTCTCTAACTTAAAAATTATTCTTCAGATTTCTAAGGGATCACTATAAATAATAAAATAAGAATGTTTAGGCTCAAAACATAAACTTATAATTGAGAGTTCAATGTGTTTCCATGCCCATGGCATTGTTAATGCTTTGTGTGTTGATCTAAGGCATATTCCAAAAATTATGCTGACAGACGGAAGACACAAAGATGGTGGAAAAATAAAAGACAATTGTTGATGCTTTTTTAAGTTTCATGAATGGAGTTGGCATTGCCTAATTAGCATGATGCAATTGAATACTCTAAATCGACAGTTAATTTCCGATTAAATACAGATGCACAATGCATACAAAGCAAAAATAGAGAACAAACTGCGAGCATAGAATGGAAAGTACTACCCACACTAAAAGAGAGATCTATAGTCAATATACTATGGTGACTATGCCACTCTCTCTCCACAAACTGAGTTTTGAACTAGATTTCCTAGTGTCACATAAAATGGGTTTCATAATATAATCATTGATATAGCTCAGGAAGAAACATACCAAGAACAATAAAATCTTCCTCAACCAAGAAAAAAAAAAAAAAAAAAAAAGTAAAATTTTTAGTTAGATTTAAAAAGGAATTTTTCATCACGCTTTACTCTTCTGGTCATCCATATTAAAGAAAAGTTAATGGCATATAAATATACGTTCTGTAAGCGCATTATAATAAAATACTGACCACTAGTTTTGCTGAGCTAGTGACATATCTGCGTGATACTCAAGAGCAGGCAGCAGTGCACCAATCTTCAACCTTTATTTTTGACCACAGGTCAGCCAAAAGGGACTTTAATTAATATTAACAATTTTCCTGTGATATTTAATGTTCATATTTTTTGTAAATCAACTTCCACTGCAGAATCAGTTTCACATCACAATTCGAGATTCTTAACACTCACTATACAACATAAGACTTCGAGACATCTCTAAATTAGTATCCCTCACTCTCAGACAATATATTTTTTTGGTGTGTTCATTATAATCTTTCTCAAACTTATTAAACATGAGGAGACTGATACAACTTTATTCCTTATCTCCATTGATGACTAGGAGGATGAAAATACGTGAGCAAAGTGTCACCCCGCGACTCATCCACCACTGAACATGTACTGCTGCTGCTTAGTTCGATGAGAGAAAAAAAAAAAAAAAAAAAGAAAAAAGTCGTATAAGCAATAAAAATATAAACTTTTTCTCCACACTCTAATATATACTCTTATAGTTAAAAAAGCCCATTTTGTGTCTTTTAAGTAAAACTTATTGGCTTTTAAGTTTAGGCAAGGTTACAAGTCAAATGGTTATTTATCACTCTCACCTCTTCCCTCATTCTCACATAGATATCAGCTCCAAGAGCTTGCAATTTATGTAAAGACCACAAGAGTATTGCAGTTCAAGAAAATCATCCAGCCAAAGTTAATATTTCAAATTAACACACAAGGAAGGCACTTCAAACACTGCCTATAATCCATATCGCTTTCAAAGTGTGATAATGGGTGAGGATTTTACAAATTATTTTATTCTATATGCAAAAGCAGTTTTTTTGTTAGAATTCGAGATATTATTCAATAGTACTGTATTTAATGTTATAAAATGATGCGAAAGGACATATTAGACTAAATTTTTTTTAATTTATATGGATTAAAAAAAAAAAAAGAAGACCCTCACAATGGTTTGAACAGTGATACATTACAAAATTTGGATGCAAGGCACCCATATGTAAAATGCGTCAGCCTTTCAAATTATTCTCTGGCGGCTTCTGGGATATCTTTCTGCAAGACCGTTAATATTAAGTTTTGACCAAGTTAGTTTTTTACCAGTATACATGATTTTTCCTTTTAGTTACGTTTCTTGCACTGTAGTTCCGAAAAGGACGATCAATTGTGAGGATCGTAAAGCAGAAATTATAAGAGTAAG
>CM042148.1:55527023-55611342 GCA_023376005.1 Doryteuthis pealeii | reverse complement strand
AGAGATTTGATCCTTACCCTCTCTCCTTCGATCTCTACCAAACCAATAGAACCATAGTTATTGGCCTCCAAAAATCCACCTACTATGCGCACCTGCCATTTTCGCTTCATCTTCCTAACCAAGCAGGTACATCTGTAGTTGCCTAATATAGGGAAATTCAAATTGTAATATTGGTTTAAACATAGAATTATACAATCTTGTAAATTGTTAGCAAGGTGTCAAGTACTTGTTCATTGTGAATTACTGACTGAGTAAGATCAAAAAGGAGAATCTTAAAATTTTGTTTTAAAGTTTAAAAGCTTATGTTTAAGCAATAACTTATAGAATCAAGTGATACCTCTATCGACCAATTTATTGACTACATTTTCATTTGGCTAGTTTTTGGCCTGAAAACAGAACCCTGCAATTCTCATCAGACCTTGCTCATGTGACTTTCTATTCTCAAGAGCAAGTATGTATGCCACTTCAATTGTGTTTTGGAAAGGGATTCAGTGGATATGCAATTTTTGATCATTAGGAATAAATCTTATATACTTACAATGGAAAAGCAGTCTTAATTTCAGACTTTTGTTTTCAATGAGAATGTAATTTAATTCTTTATTGCAAAGGCAAAGGAAAAAAAGGATGGCATGTTATGTATATCACTTACTTAAAATTTTGTCAGTCTTTGGCAAGAGCAGTGTCAACTGTCTGAAGAATAGAACTAATGGCCCTAACCATATATTTCCACATCGTAGTCCGACCAATTTCGATTGTACATATTCATCTAATAGTCAAATTGGGCAAGTCATATAATCACTCACTAATGTATCATTGGGTATATCAAAGGCCACTGAGCAGCAACTGAAGTTGCTATCAAATTGGGGTTACCTACCCATTCTTAAATCTCTCAATAGCCTCTTCCGTTCACGTTGGAGTCTGTCACTACAAATGAAAAGTAAATATGTAAGAATAATAAAAAATCTTAAGGTTAATTAAAGTCATATTAGGTTTAAAAGCATGGTAAGGTAACCCAAAGCCAAACTTCTTTTAGACCTTATTTTTCCAAATGCAGGTATAATAATTGGGGAATCAGAAGTTTGTTTCCCCAATGATATATGCATTAGAAATGGTTCATACTTCAGAATAGGCTAATCTTGATTGAATGATTTATTACATGATTATGATTATAATTAAAATGTATGATGTAAAGATAAGTTTAAGTACTTACCCATGAATCTTGTGGTTCTATAATTATTTTGTGATATTAGGTAAGATGCCAAGAAAGTCAGCATTTCTCTTTTGTTCAACAAACACCAACGTCTTTCTGAACCTAAAACATTTTAATATCAAAAATTATAGTGTCTAACAATATACTTCAAAACTATTAGATAATTGTTAAAATCTTAGATTTCAGATTAAATCCCAATAAACCAAAAAAGTCAATTTCAACACCATATCTTTAATGCTAACAAGCAGGGAATTTGCAAATGTAATTTGCTTCTATTGTACAATAACAGTATTATATTTAAACTATCAATTTTCAAACACCTGATATAGTTTACAAGATTTCACTTCATAAACTTAAAAAAGGAGAAGGGTTCAAATCATCAATAACTTTACAACAAAAACCCTCTAAAGTATAAACATTCTAGATCTTTCAAAATGATTCAGTGTGTATACATAAATTTTAGATGATTAATATTCAGAAACCAGCTTACTAAAATATTTCAATATCAAAATGGTATTTATTTCTTTAGTTTGGGAGAATAAAAATTGAGCAGTTTCCCCTAAATCATTTGAAACCGCTTTGTTCAGTGTCACAGTTCATCTAAATTAAGAGCATTTTAATTAGTTTTCCTAGAACTTTTGTGCTTAACCATGCAATTTTAATAAATGCCAGAGAAAGAGTCTACACCATTTAATGCTGACCAAGCAACTCTACCCAAGACACAAGTTAATTTCTGATGCATAACTTTTAAAAGTAAAATTCCTAAAAAAAGGAAAAATTACAACAGAATATTTCAATACTAACACCTCAATATTCAAGAGATCTTTAGCAGAAAAATCTTAGAGTAACAAATCTTTGGAAAGAAAAATTCAAATAGTGAATTATACAGACTATCAAAAGTTGAAACTAGACAAAACCAAGTGTGTGTGAAACTCACCAAATTCATCTAAAAAGCCGCATAGTTTTTGTCTCTTTCCTGGCGATCCACTTGTAGAACAATCTGTTCAACATCTGTACATGCGCCACCCACCATATACCAACAGTTAGAAATAAATAATCATTTAAGAAGTCTGCTGCCAATTCTTGAATTCTATCTGGGAATGTAGCACTAAACATCAAAGTTTTGCCTTCAGTTTTTGGTGGCATTCCCGATTCTTTGACGCATTTTCTTTATACTTGGCTCAAAACCCATGTCCAACATTCGGTCTGCCTCATCCAAGATGAAATGCTCACTTTTGACAGATTAATCTAAAAAAAAGAAAAGAAAAGAAAAAAATTAAAGTTTAACTTTTGAGGGAAAAAGGGTTTTTAATAATAAGGGGGGGGGGGATAGACAGGGGAGAGGGTACAAAAATGTACGTTAGTGAAAAACATCCAAAGAGTAAAAACAATTCTGAATTTAAATACTGTAGATATAAATTTTTTTTTGGCAGGACACTTCAAATAAAATTATACCTTATGGCTAAAAAAAAGGTCACTTATTCACTTTCTTTAATGCCATCTTAATAAGGATGGACACAAGACCTTTGACAGTTTTTGGCACTGGCGACTCGTGTAAAAACGGGGTTACAATTCATAAATCAAATTTATTACATGTAATTTCTACTTTAAATTCAGCATAGTAGAAACAAAATATACAAGAAATAAAAAAAAAAAAAAAAGTTCAAGTGAGCTTTATTGTTTGAAATTCATCAAAAGCAAATACAAGATAAAAAACTTACTGTATTTTTTTTCTATAAAGTCCAGAAGTCTGCCAGGGGTCCCAACAAGAAGTGAACTCCTAAGCGGAGTGTTCTAGCTTGATTACTGACTGATGTGCCCCCATAGACAACAGCAGACCTAATGTTTTCGTCCATGAGCAAATTTCCGAGTATCCATGAAGATTTGAACAGCCAGTTCTCTTGTAGGAGCAACCACTAAAACATAAGGACATTGTGGAAGTGACTCACTACAAATTTCTGCACCACTTTTCATCAGGGCATTCAACACCGGTAACACAAATGCAGCCTGGAAAGGAAGGAAGGTAAAATAGTTATTAAATGTAATTAAAAGTAATAAAAGCTACACACTTTAATAATGAAAGCTATAAAATATAGTCTTGCTTTTCAGTTTACAAATTATTTTTATTCTACATGCAAAAGCAGATTTGCTTTTAAGTTTTTTATTTAAAGTACTGTATTTAACGTCATAAAAGATGCATGGTCATATTAGACGCCCATCCATCATTCATGGATCAGTTTTTACTGATGATTAAAATTTTTTTAATTGATGGTACTTTATAATTACTTTTACTGTACTACAAAGTCATTTGATTAAATATTACTATGTCGTCTGCCTTGGTAGAAGTGACCAGCTGAGGTTAAACTATAGCCTATGCTAGTATGTTAGGATAAAATTAGTCTATAGGAGACCAATTTCACATATGCAGGGTAATTTTTTTTTTATCAGCTACACATACACACATATATATAAGTAATATTTCTAATTCACAAGGGCCTTATTTTAAAGAATTGTTAAAAAGTCTTACAGTTTTGCCCGATCCTGTTTTGGGCACAAGCCATAAGGTCACGGCCAGCATGAATGATTGGGATGGCATTCTTTTGCACTGGAGTAGGTTTATCATACTTGGCACGCTTAATGTTTCCTAGCAACAATCCATTAAATGAGTATCAAAGTTAAGCATCTTTCCTGGTGCTGCCCTACCAGACACCTCCACTGGGATTTCATCATACTTGGAAAAATTAATTCCTGTTGGAACACTTTTAAAAATGGTCTCTTTCATCTTCTGGTGGAGGTGGGGAATATAACCAGATTCTTTACGGGAACCTACAAAGAAAATTCAGAAATGCAAATTAACCAATACAAGATTTTTCTAAATTTTACCACTGCAATAATAGAATTATTAAATATAAGAAATTTACCTCCAAGAGTCATCCGGTCTTTGTAATCTGAAAAAACAATAATAAATAAATACAAGAACTGTCACACACATGCACAAAAATAAGTTGGAGGATTCCGTTTTGCAGATTATGTGCATATATGAACGTCTAGTTATCAGCAAGTTGTTTTTCAGAGTTACCTTCATTTTTATTATTATTTATTTTTTAATCCTTATAGCGCCATACCTTCCAGTAAATAAATCAATAAACTATTAAAATATTCCATCTTTCTTACAAACAATTGCATCATTTAATGATGCCAATAAGTTAGGTAATTTTACAAATGTAAAACAAAAAAAAAAGCCACAAGATCAAAATAAGAAACCTAGTACTTTCTTGTATTACATACTGGTTTTAGGACGGTCTCTGATGTCAAACTGGAGCATATAATTTAGAATTAACAATCCAGACTAAAATAAAATCTTAATGTTGCACCCATATATATATATATATATATATATATATATATATATATATATAATAAAATTTCCTCAAACTTTTCACAGAAAATATCACTTCATATAAACCTTATCGATTGCTTTTATAACAATTAGTGTTTGTAACAAAAGTTTTGTTTTGGCAAAAAGATAACCCAAATAAAATTTAAAAAAAAATGGATATAGAAGTGGATTGTTAAAAATGGGTGATCACTTATCAGCAAATCTACAAAGAAATAGATGTATTTTTTCTCTTTTTATAATCATTTTAATCCATGTAAACGCATTACATTACCTAAACTTGTAAATAAAATATACTAGGTGCAGCTCTGGGAACCAGCACTTGAGGTTTAAGAGATGGACAAAGACTAGTAGTACCAATCCTATCTACAAGTAGAGTATAGTAGACATACCAAAAAAGTGCTAGCATTATCCAAGTCCTAGACCTTAGGGACTATTTAAATAAAAATGAGCTATAAAAATACATGACCAATTTAACAGAAATCAAAATCTCTTCCAAATCTACATAAAGATTTGGAAGAGAGGTTTCTCTTATTGCCAAACTTCAGATTATAAAATTATACATGCAATACCTACAAATTTACAGTAATCAATTGCTTGTCATAAAATAAAACTTTTCATGTTAGATAACATTTGGCTACATACAGAAATGACAATTTTTTGTGAATTATTTTTTTAAATATTATTTACCCTCATAATTCTCTTTAAATCTATCAAATCATCTGTATAATTGAACGGATGAAAGTGGGACTAAAACAAGTAGATTAATTTCTTACAAAAGAAAGAAATCAGGCAAAAGAATAGAAAATAACATTATATCCGTTTATAAATATCCATTTACAAAGAAAATTTTTTTTGAAAACTGGCATTTTGAAGTTATATTTTCTTAAATTACAATTATTTGTATTTTAATTTTTTTTAAGTGTTTAATTGGTAATTTCATTTTCAGAATTTATTCAGCAATTCAAATATTTTTCAACATTTAAAAGTTCTGTTAATCCCAACTTCCATTCTCTTTAAATGCAAGATTACTTAGCTACCCTCTTGTAAATTATATATTCCTTTTTAATTACTTAACATTTTATTGGCAGGGGCAGAGGTGGGTTGAAATAAATAAATCTTTAATGAATATAATTTAAAACCTCAGGGATAACCTGAACAATTTCTGAAAAATTAAAATCAGGCCTAAAACTGTAAAATCTTAGTGTATGAACAAACATTCAGTAAATCATAAGATTACTGCAATTAAAACCATCTCAGGCAACATCAAACCTGGCGATAAACTTATATGAATGGGATAATAAAACTAGTAGTTCCCTACCCCCAAACAAAGGCTATCAAAGAGAAGTAATTTTATAAAAATTACTTCTCCAGAAAGCTTTCAATGTTATTCTCAGAATGTTTTTGTTTAATGGCATATCAACCATTGTAGGTTATTTAATGCCAAAGCCACCCTTGCACAAAAACAGTACTGGTACTATTTACCCTGGGGGAATGAGGTGTTTCATATCTTTACCAAGGGTATTAATTCAAAAGTGAACAGTTGCACGACTGGAATTCAAACTCACTACCCACTGGGACTTCCAATAAATGTTTTGGCTATTATCTAGATTAATGGCTTAAGAGGAGTTTGTATTAAACCACTTAAGGTTAGTTAAACATTAGTTAACAGTCTAAACAGTTAATTCAGAGAGTGAACTCTGAATTTCAGATATTTAGTAGTTTTTTGGAAGAGAGAAGGAAAAACTAGTTTAACCTTATAATAATAAACTGTAATAAATAACAGATTGTGCATATATACAACTGGGTAACCACTGCATAACTTAAAATTATCTTCAGATTTCTCAAGTGGCCCATTAATAATAAAAAGATTGTTAGGCTCAAACATTTAAAGTATAATGAGAGTTCAATGTGTTTCCATGCCCTGCATGTAAAGCTTTGTTTTGATCTAAGGCATATTCCAAAATATCTGACAGACGGGAAGAAAAGATGTGGAAAAATAAAAACAATTGTGTAGTGCTTTTTTTAAGTTTCATAATGATTGGCATTCCTAATTACATTGCAATGATCTCATCGACAGTTAATTTCCAAATCAGATGCAGCGCATACAAAGCAAAAAAAAAAAAATCCACCAAGTTGGAATCTACCCACACACAAGGAGGAGACTCATAGTCAATATCATACTATGCCACTTTTAACTGGTGAACTAGATTCCATTTTAAAATGGGTTTCTATAACAGGTTAGCAAGAGAACATACCAAGAACAATAAAATCTTCCTCACTCAAGAAAAAAAAAAAAAAAAAAAAAAAAAAAAAAGTAAAATTTTAAGTTAGATTTAAAAGGAATTTTTTCATCAGTATTTATTCTGGTTCAATATTAAAGAAAAGTTAATGGCAATAAATATACTCTGAAAGTCTTAAATTTGACCAAGCTTTCTACAGAAATGGTGGGAAATCAAGGAGCAGTGACACAACTTTATTTTTGACACATGTCAGCCAAAAGACTAATTAATATTACAATTTTCCTGTGATATTAATGTTCATATTTTTGTAATACTTCCACTGAGAATCAGTTTCAATCAATACAATCTTAAACACTAATAAGCATAAGACTTCACAACATCAATAGATCTTTCAGACAATATTTTTTTGTTCATTAAATCTTTCTCAAACTTATGAATGTAACTTTTACCATTTCCATCATTTGATGACATAGGACACTCTCGAGCAAAGTGTCCCGACTCTCCACACTTGTAACATGTACTGCTGCTGCTATCTGATGGAGAAAAAAAAAAAAAAAAAAAAAGTCAGTAAGAATAAAAAAACTTTTCCCCAATTTACTCATTAAAAAAGCCATTTGTCTTAGTAAACTATTGGCTTTTAAGTTTAGGGCAAGGTTACAAGTCAAATGTTATTTACCCCCCCCCATCCCATATACACAAAGCTGCAATTTATGTAAAGACCCACAAGAGTATGCAGTTCAAGAAATCATCCAGCAAAGTTAATATTTTCATACACAAGGAAGGCACTTCAAACACTGACCATAAACCTATCCCTTTCAAGTGTAATGGTGAGGATTTACAAATTATTTTATTCTATATGCAAAAGCAGATTTTTTGCTTTTAAGTTCTTTTATTCAAAGTACTGTATTTAATGTTATAAAAGATGCAGGACATATTAGACTTAAATTTTTTTAATTTTATATTGAACCATGTAACATTACATTACAAAATTTGGATGCAGGCACCATATGTAAAATGCGCTCAGCCTTTCAAATTATTCTCTGGCGGCTTTGGATATCTTTCTGCAGCCTTAATATTAAGTTTTCCAAGTTAGTCTTTTACCATTATCAGATTTCCTTTTAGTTACGTTTCTTCTGTAGTTTCCAAAAAGTCAATTGTGTCTAAGCACATTTAGGTAAGATGGATCATCTTTTACTGATGATAAAAAAAGAAAAAGAAATCATCACTGGTACTTTATGATAATTACTTGCTCTGTCTGTACTACAATGTCATTTGAGTAAATATTACTATGTTGTCTGCCTTGGTAGAAGTGACCAGCTGAGGTTTAACTATGGTAGTGTGTTGGGATAAAATTAGCATATAGATCGCAATTTCACTTAAGATACAGGGTCACTTTTTCTTGTAAAAAAGTTTAATACAGTAATATTCTTAATTTAAAAAAAAAAAGGCCCTTAATTTAAAGAAGTCAAGACTAAATAATATTACAATTTTCCTATGCTATTAAGGTTCTTATTTTTGTAATACTTCCGAGAATCAGTTTTAATCAATACAAGTTTTAGTTCAGCAATCTTAAACACTAATAAGCATAAGACTTCACAACATCAATAGATCTTTCAGACTTTTTTTTTGTTCATTAAATCTTTCTCACAAACTTATGAATGTAACTTACTTTTACCATTTCCATCATTTGATGACATAGGACACTCTCGAGCAAAGTGACCCGACTCTCCACACTTGTAACATGTAGAACTGCCATTGCTATCTGTGTTTTGGAGAGAGAAAACAAAAGTCAGTAACAAAAATTTTTTTCCAGTCCACTAAAGAGAGAGAAAAAAAAAAAAAAAAAAAAAAAAGAGGGGGGCCTATTTCCTTAGTAAACGGTTGGGCTTTTGAGACAAGGTTACAAGTCAAATGTTATTTAACCCCCCCCCATCCCATATACACAAAGCTGCAATTTATGTAAAGACCCACAAGACTATGCAATTCTAGAAATCATCAGCAAAGTTAATATTTTCCTACACAAGGAAGGCACTTCAGACACTAACCCTACCTCTCCCTTAAGTATAATGGTGAGGCTTAACGCACTAGGATTGGTATTACAATTCAAGTATCAAAAAAGTCAAGTGATAAATGTTATAGCTATTAAAAATTAAAACTGAAATAAGCAGTTCAGTCAAATCTTTCTATGAAGTCAGTTTACAATATCTAAAAATTTACAACCTAAGATCAACATAAAAAAATCCTTTACATTGGGAAAGAAACTTACTTTGTGAAAAGCCCGAAGTACATTCTCTGGCAAAGTGTCCAGAATCACCACATTTAAAGCAGCCACTACCTAAAAGAAAAAGCAAATAGTCAAAACTGAAATCTATAAACAAACTTATAAAACTTCAAGTACCTTGTTAAGTAAATAGTTTTAATACATTTAATGTCTAAATTATTTTAGGAGGATCAAATCAGTTTAAAGAAAATTAGATTCAAAAAATAAAGAATTCTATCCTGTTGAGATTACAAAACCCAAATTTGTGACAGGTAATGTGCTTGATATGCATAATTATCTAAGGCTTTAAAATAAGTTTATCAAGGATTTAGTCACTGAAGTGACAAAGTTTATTAAGCCAAAGTAATGTAGAGAAGAGAGGGAAAACAAACAAACCTGTCCTGTTGAGACCACTGCCAAGCCTTTCTTTCTTTTGAAAACTATGGCTACTGGAGAAAAAAAAAAAAAAAAAAAAAAAAAAAAAAAAAGATTAGCTTTAAAGTTAAGTGTCAAAGAGTTTATTTTATTCAAACTAGCAAATGCAAGTATTTAAGTTTTAATATAATAAAATGTTAAATTAGAAAGGCTAATGAAACTAAATAAGAATGCAGATAAAGATTTGGAACAGAGGGGGTATGATTGAAAAATAGAACAACTTTGAAACTAACTGCCATCATTTTCCGTTATTCCCGTCTTTCATTGATAAATTTTCCTAATTCAACTATTTAGTTAAAATAGGAAGTAAAGAATAATATTAGTTATTTCTTGTTAATGGATTTCTTTCAAGATTTATCCGAGATTTTTGCTCATATTCAATAAGATAAAACCAAACAATTAGAAATCAATAATACTAAGCATATATTTATTAAAATCAAATTTCTAATATCAATATGCAAATTAGCCTTCCCATTCACACGGTAAACTGCTATTTTGTTGTATATATAAATACAATTATATGTTATTAGTATGTAGATATGCTCAACAGTCTTAATGATGTAAAACAATTTTATCAATAATTGAGGTTTAAATAAAAATAAAATCATGGAGAATGTGATGTAAATAACAAAGGGAATTGTGACTTGTATAGTAATATAGTTTCGGTTACAGACAGAAAAACCCACAATCTCCATTATGATAAGATTAAAAATAATGCTAAAAACAAAAATACAACAGAATTTAAAGATTTTAATTAACTTCTAAATATGCTGCAATTTGCAGGATTTAAATTAGTAAAATTCTAATTTCATAGTAAATAATTAATTGGTAGCACAAGTAAGAATTTCTTTTTCTCAGACCAAAAGCTGTTAGCTTAGTTGAAATGTGAAGTTAAAGTTGGTATAAAAGATTTGATTAAAGTAGTTTTAAAAGTTTCTTATAAATGCTTGCTTATATTTTTTAACTACTTTAAAGTGGCTTTTGCAAACAAATTGGTTTTCATTCTACCAAGTATAATTTGGTTTATTATAAGATCAGACTCCATAATTTAGTTCTAAGTTCATTAAAAAAATTTCACTTTCTCTTGGGTTTACAAGTGTTAAAATCAAAAATATTACTAGTCAAGTAATTAAAAAATATAAGATACCAATAATAAAAAATTCAGGGAAACAAGGTCTTATTTTAAGTTTTGTTTTATAAATAGGAAGATATATTTACCTCGTGCTAGAATCAGCTCTATTCCTATACCCTGCAAAGAGAAAAGGAATAAAAAGATTTTTTATAAATAATTTTTGTAATTCCATGAACAAGTCAAACACCAAGAAAAAAGCGGAACAATCAGAAAAGCTGGCATTCATAATTGACAAAATGGATGCATTTAAATCAATGTCAGGATTGAAACAGAAATGTGCGTCCCTCATTCATTCTAAAAAGCTGTAACAGCTAGCATATCTACAATATACATTCTAAATTATTGGCAAGTACAAATTATCTAGGACACTCGTTTTAATGAACTATTGGAAGTATGTAAAAAGTATCAACATGTCAATTTATGAAGTGTGCCAAATGTAAAAAAGCTCTTTCCATTTTATTTTGTTATATGTATTGGGCATTTAACATTAAAAAAAAAAAAAAAAAAAAAAAAAAAAAAAAAAAAAAGAAAAGCTTCCATAAGAAGCTTAAAATTTAGTTTAAAAAGTTTAAAGAAATTTTTTATTTTTAAATAAAAAAAATATATCAAT
The DNA here is from genome assembly GCA_023376005.1 of Doryteuthis pealeii. NCBI lineage: Eukaryota > Metazoa > Mollusca > Cephalopoda > Myopsida > Loliginidae > Doryteuthis > Doryteuthis pealeii. Next base: position 55,600,055 of record CM042148.1, on the reverse strand, counting down.
TTTTGAAGCTAAAGAACATAAGATTTTAAAATGCTAATTTTAAAATGTTCATAACTTCGTTATCAGTTTATTCCTACCAGTTTTTAATAAGTTCATTGAAGTAAAGATGTAGATTTTAAAAAGCTTCCGAGCCTATTCCTATAATTAAATGTCAATATAGAAATGTTTTAATTTTACCATTTGAGTTCTGGTAAGGACTACTTCGGTTACTGGCTTGATCTTCCCAGCCAGTTGGTGATGAGCTGAAACCAGCAAGTTGCAAAGAAGAATCAGTTTCCCCAGGACTATAGGAGAAATTGTCTGGTGTAGCTCTGTCATAACTATTAGTGCCCACCTGAGCAGAAGAACAATCATCATCCCAACAATCATCAAACTGACTAGATGAAGTAGGTGGAAGAGGAGGCCTTTGTATTACATGTCCATTATTATTGTTGTTGTTATCCTTAGAATCGTTAAATTCTAAAAATGCAAGTCCGCGCCCTCGTCCACTGGAGAAAAAGAAAAAAGATTTAGCAAGAGAATTTAATAAAAAGAACCATTTCCTACCTTTAATTTAGGCTTCAGTGGAAGAAGTCCCTAAAGTATTAGAGAAAAATCAAGAAAAGGCTAAGAAATATTCTTGATAATGAAGGCTTTAGAATTAGTATCATACATAATGATTTTCAAAACTTGCCAAATAATATTTAGTTTCAACTGGCAGCAGTTGACTAGAAATCTTCAAATGTGTTAATATAAAATATGCATTTATTTTAGGCACATCAGCTTGGTAGAAACTTACCTCCTGTGATAAATTAGTGATTAATGTATTTGTGTATACCTATCCAGCTACTTTAGACAGGTTTGTAATCTAATACTAAAGCAGTAAATACATTCAAAATAATCAAGTGAGAACTACTAATAGCCTGATATTTAGTTAAGAGGTGAACATCATGAAGAGATTAAAATTATAAATTTCCAGTAGTGAAAAATTACAGGCTTTCACCAAGTTTATATTTCTATAAAAAAAATAAAATAAATAAATAAATAAAAAAAAACTGATATATTTTGAGGTCAGCATAAACTTCAAATAAATAAGCCAGTGATTATAGATTAACCTATTAACAGTAAACAATAGATAGGGGAGAAAAAGTACAGACCACATGTAATCACAAAATGACACTTATTAAGTAACTAATAAATATTGACTTGTGCATTGAACATTTATGCTCAATATAGGAATTGAAATAGAAAATAATTCAATATACACTCAGTAGCTAAGAGAAAATTGGTATATTAAAAAAAAAAATAAAAATAAAAAAATTTGATTAATTAAAGTGATAATATCAATGTTTTTGTGACCTAAGAGTTACAATAAAGAAATTCTTTTTACCAAAATACAAATAAGGATGCATGCAACAACAACAGTTGCTCGAAGTGAAATATTGCATTTCAGCTAGTTGTTAAAAGTTCTTTTCATAGCTGCAGCTCATGTCAATTTATGCACAACAGGTTTTAGTGCTGAATTCTCAGGAAAGCTGTCATTTGATATGGAGAAAAGAGTAAACAAAAACAAAAGCTCTCAGGTTGACAGATACTAGTTTGAGTGTTTTACTTTTTTCTTAAATTGACCAAAAAGCAAATTTTACAGTATGAAGGTATTAAATTAACATTTCAAATTATACTGCCATTGAAATACAATGTTTCAATTTCTAAGACAAGTTTCTAGCCAGTAACTGTATTCATCAGCTGAAAACTTGTACATGTGGCTCCACGGATAATAGATGTTAGAAAACGAATACAACAAAAATGGAAATTTAACAGAAAGTGGAAAATTCAAAAGGTCTTGTGTTCGGGACAAAACTGGTCAAGCTTCAGAATCTCGTCTAAGTTATTTTTTTCTTTTCCTTGTGTGGTTAGGTATACTTACTATGTTTGAAAAGTACTCATTTCTTTCAGAAATTTTAACTTGAGATCCGAGTAATGTTGCCATAAAGTGGGGCCCAGTTCACAGCCGATGTAATTGGATACTTTATGACGTTTAATTTACAATGTAATAAACTGAAGCCCGATTGAGTAAGTCTTACGAAAACGTGGCTTTTCTGATTATAACTACGCACACGGTAATTAGAGATCTTGTTACGTAAAAATTTATTTACTGGGGTGGGGGTAAAATAAATATACAATTTAAAATAAAATATTTACCTATACATCATAGCAGCCGTTTCAATAAAATGTGGTCTGTCCTCATCAAAAAAACTTAAAATATCTATATTTGGTAGGTACAAATGCGATACAAAGTCTGTTTCCAGACAGAGAGAAACATGACTTCCTAACATTCAAGGGTCTGAGTGAACACCTTGTTTTTGTTAAGTCTTCTGAAGGGTGTATATAATTTTCGTTTGATAGATCATTGGAAGTTTTCCAGTCGTCACTATAAATGGAGTAAGCAAGCAAAAGGTTAAGGATATAAATGTCCGAGTCATGTCCGGAATTCACCATTTAAAACAAGTTTCTTTCAATTCTTTTCGATACAAACACTTAAATATAATCTGTTTTACGGTGTGACCACTGTTTATTTTGATTAATTGAACTTCGATTTCAAAACACTTTTTTCAGACTGTCAATTCCTCGTTTTTTACTCTGGCCAACCAAAATTAGCAGACTTCATAGAAGTTTTCCAGGAAAGTGCACAGTTCTATGAATGTGAAAGCTCGTCAGATATTTACAACAGCTAAGAGGAAAAAATAGTATTTCACTTTATGTTTAACTTTTGGTTTGTGTTTTTACGGAAATAAAAGCGAAAAGTTTCTGCAGCCATACTTTCGTAAAATGGATATAAAATCAGGGCCTAGTTTACATAAATTTATGTTGTAAATTTAACATCAGGTGTTGAAACCGGGCGTCTTATAAACTAAATACATAATCACGGGTACATCACATTAAATTAGAAAAAAAATCCCGAAAGAAATTTAGAGTTACTTTCAAACAAACCTAAACACGAGAAATATTTTCTAACGAAATTACGGTTCTGTTGACCGCAAAAGTCGGTTTTGAATACCGACTTTTTTAAGGCACCCAACTCGTCCCTAGAAATAAACATTGTACTTTAAGAATTTTAGACAAGAGATGAATTTAACAATCATTTCTTAGATGCACCTCAAATATTTAAATTGAAGTTTTATTTTTAAAGTAATTAACAAACGTACAGATATTGTATACCTATCTCACCCTTCGTTAAGTAATGATTAATAAACAAAATAATTAGTGGAAGCGAAAAGGCTAAAGTTGTTTACTTGAATAAAAGTAGCAATTCACAAGATTCTCTCACTATTGAAACTTTTTACATGTGGAAAAAATAAAATCAAGCAAGACAGTTTTAAAAGTGGTAATGAGTGAAAGAGGAAACAAAAAAAACTTAAATATGCAAAGTTATAGAATAAGAAGATTAATTCGTTTTACTTTTCTAGTATTAGCATGAAAAGTATTTCGTGTGTGAATATGAATAAAGAGTAATGCTTCATTAAAAATGTTATTTACTATATCTTTACCATTCATGAAGAGACCGACGAGTAATATCTTTTGGAATCTGACGTGGAAAGTTTTACTTCTTGTCTCTTGACCATTACAATTTGAAAAAAAAAAAAAAAAAAAAAAAAAAAAAAAATTTTAATCCGGGAAGAAAACTTCCGAATAATTTTTTTTTATAAAGTTAAATGAAGTTAACTCTAAAACATAATTAGAATAGTTTAATTAGAATAAGGGTAGGGTAATTTCATATTTTGACAATCAAATTACGTACACTTGGATTGTATTGTAATTTTTGTGGGTGGTCGCTGGTTTGAAGATTGTAAAATTTGTAGTATCAATTTTAATATGTAGCGAAGAATTTACTCTTAACTTTATAAACAGAACATAACTTCAAAAATATAATGCTTTACAAAATTAAAGTTTGAGAGCGCTAAAATTACAAATTCTTTTAAGTTTTAAGACAACATTTTGTTTTGTGTTAAGTAGAGAAAGAGAGAAAGAAAAAAAAGGGGGGGTATGAATTATTGTTTGAACAAATTAAGACATTTTCCTTGATAAGGCCTACATGTTGAACAAGAGTTAAAAGGTAAACGAAAACAAAAAAGTTCCCGCCCTCTTGGAATTAGAGAAAGAAAGGAAAAAAAAAAATTTTTTTTAAAAGAGAAAGAAAACCATACAAAAAGTTAACTGAAGAAAACTGTCTAATCTCACTTTATTTTTTACTGAAACTTCAACTTATGTTTCTCTCATTTTTTTTAAATTTAGGATTCTGCGTTCATTAATCTACAATAAAACCGTTTTATGAAGGGGGGGGGGCTAACACTGAATGAAAGAATAAGAAATGAAAGTCCTTCATTAAAAATCCATAACTTTTTGGGGGGGAGTGGGAATAAGGAAGTTACAGTTGAAGAACAGACTAGAGTAAATGTTTTTTTTTAAAATATTAAGGGGTTAGACAAAATAATGCCATTCTTTAAGAAATCTTTTTGAAGGGAAAATAAAAAGTCTGGGAATTTAGTCAAATTTTTATTCGTTATAGATATTTAACTTTTTGTTAAAAGTTAAATATTCATAATTTACAAGCCAGTGAAAAAGAACAACCCATTTTAGACTTTTAAAAGAAAATATGACGTACTATTCGGGATATTTTTTTCTTTCAGATATACATGTATAATTTGTAACATAGGATTTTAAAAAGTTTTGAGTTTGTTTAAAAGAGACACCTGAATGAATGCGGTTATGTGAAAGGTCTTTTTTAATATAACTTTTTTTTTTAGGACAGAACGTGTTCGAAGGCATGTATTATTAGTAGGGCGAGGTGGTAGTTTAGAAAGAGAAACTGGGGAAATATTTATTTCCCTAAAGCCAGAGACAGAAAGTAAGAAAGGACAAACATTTCCGCCACTTGTTACCAAAAAAGAAGCAAAAACGCTAGCTTCAAAAATTAAAAAAAATATTTAAAGAAACAAGTATTACCGTTTTAAAATACAAACTATCTGCGTAGTACAGAAACATTTCAGTAAAGAGTGAAAGATTAAAAAGCCAGGAAAGTCTAAACAGTAAAAGAATAAACGTCAAAGTAATGACATTTTTTTTTTCTTTTGCGAATTAACTATTTGGCGAACAGTAAACACTTAACAGAATCTTAAAAATGACACCAAGAGGTACAGAAACGAATAGCTGTAAGTTAACGGGACCTTTGTAAAAAAAATAAAAAATAAAATAAGAGATATATAAATACATGTAGCCTCTATCCCGACCCCCCCCTCCTTTTTTTTTTTAAATTCTGGAGACAACTTTTAAAATACAAACAACTCACCGTGCCATCTTGCAAATTATCCTGTACACGTGCTGACTCTTCAGATAAGCGTTCTAGTCACATGGATTAACGAGGGTCATTACAATATAAGGCCAAACACTGCGTAGTACTACATACAAAACGATAGCGAACATTTTTTTATTGAAAAAAGTAGTACGGAGAAAATTAAATAGAATAATTTGAAAGATATCAATATTTTCTTGAAAAAGTTTTAAATTTAAATTAAATAGATATGTACATAATAAATACATTTGACGCAAATGATTTCGTTATATTTTGTTTCTTTATTATTAACTGTCCCAGTTTTTAAATCAAGATTTTATTTTTTTTAATTTTAAAGATATAATTTTTGTTTTAACTTTATTATTGTTTGAAATGTTAACCAAACTATTTAAGACTGGGGAATGCCTAATTTTTTTCTTTCTTTTTAAAAGAAAGTATAGATAATTAGTAGTTAAATTTTCAAACAATAAAATAAGTTAAAAAACAAAATTATATCTTAAAATTAAAAATAAAATCTTGAATTTAAAAACTTGGGACAGTTAATAAAAAGAACAAAAATATCACGAAATCATTTGCATCAAATGTATTTTATTATGATACTTCTATTTTAAATTTATAATTTTAAAACTTTTCAAAGAAAAATATTGATATCTTTCAAATTATTCTATTTAATTTTTCGTATACTTTTTTCAATAAAAAATGTTACGCTATCGTTGTATGTAGTACTACGCCAGTGTTTGGCCTTATATTGTAATGACCCTCGTTAACCATGTGACGTAGAAACGCTTATCTGAAAAGAGTCAGCACGTGTACAGGATAATTGCAAGATGGCACGGTGAGTTGTTTGTATTTTAAAGTTGTCTCCCAGAATTTAAAAAAAAAAAGGAGGGGGGGGGGGGATAGAGGCTACATGTATTTATATATCTCTTATTTATTTTTTTATTTTTTTTACAAAGGTCCCGTTAACTTACAGCTATTCGTTCTGTACCTCTTGGTGTCATTTTTAAGATTCTGTTAAGTGTTTACTGTTCGCCAAATAGTTAATTCGCAAAGAAAAAAAAATGTCATTACTTTGACGTTTATTCTTTTACTGTTAGACTTTCCTGGCTTTTAATCTTTCACTCTTTACTGAAATGTTTCTGTACTACGCAGTAGTTGTATTTTAAACGAGTAATACTTGTTTCTTTAAATTTTTTTTTAATTTTGAAGCTAGCGTTTTGCTTTCTTATTTTGGTAACAAGTGGCGGAAATGTTTGTCCTTTCTTACTTCTGTCTTCTGGCTTTTAGGGAAAATAAATATTTCCAGTTTCTCTTTCTAAAATACCAACCTCGCCCTACTAAATAATACATGCTTCGAACACGTTCTGTCCCTAAAAAAAAAAGTTATATTAAAAAGACCTTTCACATAACGCATTCATTCAGGTGTCTCTTTTAACAAACTCAAAACTTTTTAAAAATCCTATGTTACAAAAATTATACATGTATATCTGAAAGAAAAAATATCCGATAGTACGTCATATTTTCTTTTAAAAGTCTAATGGGTTGTTCTTTTTCAACTGGCTGTAAATTATGAATATTTAACTTTAACAAAGTTAAATATCTATAACGAATAAAATTTGACTAAATTCCCAGACTTTTTTAAATTTCCCTTCAAAAAGATTTCTTAAAGAAATGGCATTATTTTGTCTAACCCCTTAATATTTAAAAAAAAACATTTACTCTGTTCTGTTCTTCAACTGTACTTCCTTATTCCCACCCACCCTAAAAAAGTTATGGATTTTAATGAAGGACTTTTCATTTCTTATTCTTTCATTCAGTGTTGCCCCCCCCCCTCATAAACGGTTTTATTGTAGATTAATGAACGCAGAATCCTAAATTTTAAAAAAAATGAGAGAAAACATAAGTTGGAACGTTTCAGTAAAAAAATAAAGTGAGATTAGACAGTTTTCTTCAGTTAACTTTTTGTATGGTTTTCTTTCTCTTTTAAAAAAAACATTTTTTTTTTTCCTTTCTTTCTCTAATTCCCAAGAGGGCGGGAACTTTTTTGTTTTTCGTTTACCTTTTAACTCTTGTTCAACATGAGGCCTTATCAAGGAAAATGTCTTAATTTGTTTCAAACAATAATTCATACCCCCCCCTTTTTTTCTTTCTCTCTTTCTCTACTTAACACAAAACAAATGTTGTCTTAAAACTTAAAAGAATTTGTAAAATTTAGCGCTCTCAAACTTTAATTTTGTAAAAAGCATTATATTTTGAAGTTATGTTCTGTTATAAAGTTAAGAGTAAATCTTCGCTACATATTAAAATTGATAACTACAAAAATTTACAATCTTCAAACCAGCGACCAGCCACAAAAATTACAATACAATCCAAGTGTACGTAATTTGATTTGTCAAATATGAAATTACCCTACCCTTATTCTAATTAAACTATTCTAATATGTTTTAGAGTTAAACTTCATTTAACTTTTATAAAAAAAATTATTCGGAGTTTCTTCCCGGATTAAAATTTTTTTTTTTTTTTTTTTTTTTTTTTTTTTCCAAAAATTGTAATGGTCAAGAGACAAGAAGTAAAACTTTCCACGTCAGATCCAAAAGATATTACTCGTCGGTCTCTTCATGAATGGTAAAGATATAGTAAATAACATTTTAATGAAGCATTACTCTTTATTCATATTCACACACGAAATACTTTTCAATGCTAATACTAGAAAAGTAAAACGAAATTAATCCTTCTTATTCTATAACTTTTGCATATTTAAGTTTTTTTTGTTCCTCTTCACTCATTACCCTTTAAAACTGTCTTGCTTGATTTTATTTTCCACATGTAAGGTTTCAAATGTGAGAGAATCTTGTGAATTGCTACTTTTATTCAAGTAAACAACTTTAGCCTTTCGCTTCCACTAATTATTTGTTTATTAAATCATTACTTAACGAAAGGGTGAGATAGGTATACAATATCTGTACCGTTTTGTTAATTACTTTAAAAATAAAACTTCAATTTAAATATTGAGTGCATCTAAGAAATGATTGTTTAAATTCATCTCTTGTCTAAAATTCTTAAAGTACAATGTTTTTCTAGGACGAGTTGGGTGCCTTAAAAAGTCGGTATTCAAAACCGACTTTTGCGGTCAACAGAACGTAATTTCGTTAGAAATATTTTCTCGTGTTTAGGTTTGTTTGAAAGTAACTCTAAATTTCTTTCGGGATTTTTTTTCTAATTTTAATGTGATGTACCCGTGATTATGTATTTAGTTTTATAAGACGCCCGTTTCAACACCTGATGTTAAATTTACAACATAAATTTAATGTAAACTAGGGCCTGATTTTATATCCATTTACGAAGTATGGCTGCAGAAACTTTTCGCTTTTATTTCCGTAAATAACACAAACCAAAAGTTTAAACATAAAGTGAAATACTATTATTCCTCTTAGCTGTTGTAAATATCTGACGAGCTTTCACATTCATAGAACTGTGCACTTTCCTGGAAAACTTCTATGAAAGTCTGCTAATTTTGGTTGCAGAGTAAAACGAGAATTGACAGTCTGAAAAGTGTTTGAAATCGAAAGTTCAAATTAATCAAAATACAACAGTGGTCACACCGTAAAACAGATTATATTAAGTGTTTGTATCGAAAAGAATTGAAAGAAACTTGTTTTAAAATGGTGAATCCGGACATGGACTCGGACATTTATATCCTTAAACCTTTTGCTTGCTACTCCAATTTATAGTGACGACTGGAAAACTTCCAATGATCTATCAAACGAAAATTATATACACCCTCAGAAGACTTAAACAAATAAACAAGGTGTTCACTCAGACCCTTGAATGTTAGGAAGTCATGTTTCTCTCTGTCTGGAAACAGACTTTGTATCGCATGTACCTACAAATATAGATATTTAAGTTTTTTTTCTGATGAGGACAGACCACATTTTATTGAAACGGCTGCTATGATGTATAGGTAAATATTTTATTTAAATTGTATATTTATTTTACCCCCACCCCAGTAAATAACATTTTACGTAACAAGATCTCTAATTACCGTGTGCGTAGTATAATCAGAAAAGCCACGTTTTCGTAAGACTTACTCAATCGGGCTTCAGTTTATTTACATTGTAAAATTAAACGTCATAAAGTATCCAATTACATCGGCTGTGAACTGGCACCCACTTTATGGCAACATTACTCGGATCTCAAGTTAAAATTTCTGAAAAGAAATGAGTACTTTTCAAACATAGTAAAAGTATACCTAAACCACACAAGGAAAAGAAAAAATAACTTAGACGAGATTCTGAAGCTTGACCAGTTTTTGTCCCGAACACAAGACCTTTTGAATTTTCCACTTTCTGTTAAATTTCCATTTTGTTGTATTCGTTTTTCTAACATCTATTATCCGTGGAGCCACATGTACAAGTTTCAGCTGATGAATACAGTTACTGGCTAGAAACTTGTCTTAGAAATTGTAAACATGTATTCAATGGCAGTTATAATTTGAAATGTTAATTTAATACCTTCATACTGTAAAATTTGCTTTTGGTCAATTTAAGAAAAAAGTAAACACTCAAACTAGTATCTGTCAACCTGAGAGCTTTTGTTTTGTTTACTCTTTTTCTCCATATCAAATGACAGCTTTCCTGAGAATTCAGCACTAAAACCTGTTGTGCATAAATTGACATGAGCTGCAGCTATGAAAAAGAACTTTTTAACAACTAGCTGAAATGCAATATTTCACTTCGAGCAACTGTTTGTGTTGCATGCATCCTTATTTGTATTTTGGTAAAAAGAATTTCTTTATTGTAACTCTTAGGTCACAAAAACATTGATATTATCACTTTAATTAATCAAATTTTTTTATTTTATTTTTTTTTTTAATATACCAATTTCTCTTAGCTACTGAGTGTATATTGAATTATTTCTATTTCAATTCCTATATTGAGCATAAATGTTCAATGCACAAGTCAATATTTATTAGTTACTTAATAAGTGTCATTTTGTGATTACATGTGGTCTGTACTTTTCTCCCTATCTATTGTTTACTGTTAATAGGTTAATCTATAATCACTGGCTTATTTATTTGAAGTTTTATGCTGACCTCAAAATATATCATTTTTTTTTATTTATTTATTATTTTATTTTTTTATAGAAATATAAAACTTGTGAAAGCCTGTAATTTTTCACTACTGGAAATTTATAATTTTAATCTCTTCATGATGTTCACCTCTTAACTAAATATCAGGCTATTAGTAGTTCTCACTTGATTATTTTGAATGTATTACTGCTTTAGTATTAGATTACAAACCTGTCTAAAGTAGCTGGATAGGTATACACAAATACATTAATCACTAATTTATCACAGGAGGTAAGTTTCTACCAAGCTGATGTGCCTAAAATAAATGCATATTTTATATTAACACATTTGAAGATTCTAGTCAACTGCTGCCAGTTGAAAACTAAAATATATTTGGCAAGTTTTGAAAAATCATTATGTATGATACTAATTCTAAAGCCTTCATTATCAAGAATATTTCTTAGCCTTTTCTTGATTTTTCTCTAATACTTTAGGGACTTCTTCCACTGAAGCCTAAATTAAAGTAGGAATGGTTCTTTTTATTAAATTCTCTTGCTAAATCTTTTTTCTTTTCTCCAGTGGACGAGGGCGCGGACTTGCATTTTTAGAATTTAACGATTCTAAGGATAACAACAACAATAATAATGGACATGTAATACAAAGGCCTCCTCTTCCACCTACTTCATCTAGTCAGTTTGATGATTGTTGGATGATGATTGTTCTTCTGCTCAGGTGGGCACTAATAGTTATGACAGAGCTACACCAGACAATTTCTCCTATAGTCCTGGGGAAACTGATTCTTCTTTGCAACTTGCTGGTTTCAGCTCATCACCAACTGGCTGGGGAAGATCAAGCCAGTAACCGAAGTAGTCCTTACCAGAACTCAAATGGTAAAATTAAAACATTTCTATATTGACATTTAATTATAGGAATAGCTCGGAAGCTTTTTAAAATCTACATCTTACTTCAATGAACTTATTAAAACTGGTAGGAATAAACTGATAACGAAGTTATGAACATTTTAAAATTAGCATTTAAAATCTTATGTTCTTTAGCTTCAAAATTGATATATTTTTTTTATTTAAAATAAAAAATTTCTTTAAACTTTTAAACTAAATTTTAAGCTTCTTATGGAAGCTTTCTTTTTTTTTTTTTTTTTTTTTTATTTCTTTTTTTTTTTTTAATGTTAAATGCCCAATACATATAAAAAATAAAATGGAAAGAGCTTTTTACATTTGGCACACTTCATAAATTGACATGTTGATACTTTTTACATACTTCCAATAGTTCATTAAAACGAGTGTCCTAGATAATTTGTACTTGCCAATAATTTAGAATGTATATTGTAGATATGCTAGCTGTTACAGCTTTTTAGAATGAATGAGGGACGCACATTTCTGTTTCAATCCTGACATTGATTTAAATGCATCCATTTTGTCAATTATGAATGCCAGCTTTTCTGATTGTTCCGCTTTTTTCTTGGTGTTTGACTTGTTCATGGAATTACAAAAATTATTTATAAAAAATCTTTTTATTCCTTTTCTCTTTGCAGGTATAGGAATAGAGCTGATTCTAGCACGAGGTAAATATATCTTCCTATTTATAAAACAAAACTTAAAATAAGACCTTGTTTCCCTGAATTTTTTTTATTATTGGTATCTTATATTTTTTAATTACTTGACTAGTAATATTTTTGATTTTAACACTTGTAAACCCAAGAGAAAGTGAAATTTTTTTTAATGAACTTAGAACTAAATTATGGAGTCTGATCTTATAATAAACCAAATTATACTTGTAGAATGAAAACCAATTTGTTTGCAAAAGCCACTTTAAAGTAGTTAAAAAATATAAGCAAGCATTTATAAGAAACTTTTAAAACTACTTTAATCAAATCTTTATACCAACTTTAACTTCACATTTCAACTAAGCTAACAGCTTTTGGTCTGAGAAAAAGAAATTCTTACTTGTGCTACCAATTAATTATTTACTATGAAATTAGAATTTTACTAATTTAAATCCTGCAAATTGCAGCATATTTAGAAGTTAATTAAAATCTTTAAATTCTGTTGTATTTTTGTTTTTAGCATTATTTTAATCTTATCATAATGGAGATTGTGGGTTTTTCTGTCTGTAACCGAAACTATATTACTATACAAGTCACAATTCCCTTTGTTTATTTACATCACATTCTCCATGATTTTATTTTTATTTAAACCTCAATTATTGATAAAATTGTTTTACATCATTAAGACTGTTGAGCATATCTACATACTAATAACATATAATTGTATTTATATATACAACAAAATAGCAGTTTACCGTGTGAATGGGAAGGCTAATTTGCATATTGATATTAGAAATTTGATTTTAATAAATATATGCTTAGTATTATTGATTTCTAATTGTTTGGTTTTATCTTATTGAATATGAGCAAAAATCTCGGATAAATCTTGAAAGAAATCCATTAACAAGAAATAACTAATATTATTCTTTACTTCCTATTTTAACTAAATAGTTGAATTAGGAAAATTATCAATGAAAGACGGGAATAACGGAAAATGATGGCAGTTAGTTTCAAAGTTGTTCTATTTTTCAATCATACCCCTCTGTTCCAAATCTTTATCTGCATTCTTATTTAGTTCATTAGCCTTTCTAATTTAACATTTATTATATTAAAACTTAAATACTTGCATTTGCTAGTTTGAATAAAATAAACTCTTTGACACTTAACTTTAAAGCTAATCTTTTTTTTTTTTTTTTTTTTTTTTTTTGTTTCTCCAGTAGCCATAGTTTCAAAAGAAAAGAAAGGCTTGCAGTGGTCTCAACAGGACAGGTTTGTTTGTTTTCCCTCTCTTCTCTACATTACTTTGGCTTAATAAACTTTGTCACTTCAGTGACTAAATCCTTGATAAACTTATTTTTAAAGCCTTAGATAATTATGCATATCAAGCACATTACCTGTCACAAATTTGGGTTTTGTAATCTCAACAGGATAGAATTCTTATTTTTTGAATCTAATTTTCTTTAAACTGATTTGATCCTCCTAAAATAATTTAGACATTAAATGTATTAAAACTATTTACTTAACAAGGTACTTGAAGTTTTATAAGTTTGTTTATAGATTCAGTTTTGACTATTTGCTTTTTCTTTTAGGTGGGCTGCTTTAAATGTGGTGATTCTGGACACTTTGCCAGAGAATGTACTTCGGGCTTTTCACAAAGTAAGTTTCTTCCCAATGTAAAGGATTTTTTTATGTTGATCTTAGGTTGTAAATTTAGATATTGTAAACTGACTTCATAGAAAGATTTGACTGAACTGCTTATTTCAGTTTTAATTTTTAATAGCTATAACATTTATCACTTGACTTTTTTGATACTTGAATTGTAATACCAATCCTAGTGCGTTAAGCCTCACCATTATACTTAAGGGAGAGGTAGGGTTAGTGTCTGAAGTGCCTTCCTTGTGTAGGAAAATATTAACTTTGCTGATGATTTCTAGAATTGCATAGTCTTGTGGGTCTTTACATAAATTGCAGCTTTGTGTATATGGATGGGGGGGGGGTTAAATAACATTTGACTTGTAACCTTGTCTCAAAAAGCCCAACCGTTTACTAAGGAAATAGGCCCCCCCTCTTTTTTTTTTTTTTTTTTTTTTTTTTTTTTCTCTCTCTTTAGTGGACTGGAAAAAATTTTTGTTACTGACTTTTGTTTTCTCTCTCCAAAACACAGATAGCAATGGCAGTTCTACATGTTACAAGTGTGGAGAGTCGGGTCACTTTGCTCGAGAGTGTCCTATGTCATCAAATGATGGAAATGGTAAAAGTAAGTTACATTCATAAGTTTGTGAGAAAGATTTAATGAACAAAAAAAAAGTCTGAAAGATCTATTGATGTTGTGAAGTCTTATGCTTATTAGTGTTTAAGATTGCTGAACTAAAACTTGTATTGATTAAAACTGATTCTCGGAAGTATTACAAAAATAAGAACCTTAATAGCATAGGAAAATTGTAATATTATTTAGTCTTGACTTCTTTAAATTAAGGGCCTTTTTTTTTTAAATTAAGAATATTACTGTATTAACTTTTTTACAAGAAAAAGTGACCCTGTATCTTAAGTGAAATTGCGATCTATATGCTAATTTTATCCCAACACACTACCATAGTTAAACCTCAGCTGGTCACTTCTACCAAGGCAGACAACATAGTAATATTTACTCAAATGACATTGTAGTACAGAGCAAGTAATTATCATAAAGTACCAGTGATGATTTCTTTTTCTTTTTTTTATCATCAGTAAAAGATGATCCATCTTACCTAAATGTGCTTAGACACAATTGACTTTTTGGAAACTACAGAAGAAACGTAACTAAAAGGAAATCTGATAATGGTAAAAGACTAACTTGGAAAACTTAATATTAAGGCTGCAGAAAGATATCCAAAGCCGCCAGAGAATAATTTGAAAGGCTGAGCGCATTTTACATATGGTGCCTGCATCCAAATTTTGTAATGTAATGTTACATGGTTCAATATAAAATTAAAAAAATTTAAGTCTAATATGTCCTGCATCTTTTATAACATTAAATACAGTACTTTGAATAAAAGAACTTAAAAGAAAAATCTGCTTTTGCATATAGAATAAAATAATTTGTAAATCCTCACCATTACACTTGAAAGGGATAGGTTTATGGTCAGTGTTTGAAGTGCCTTCCTTGTGTATGAAAATATTAACTTTGCTGGATGATTTCTTGAACTGCATACTCTTGTGGGTCTTTACATAAATTGCAGCTTTGTGTATATGGGATGGGGGGGGTAAATAACATTTGACTTGTAACCTTGCCCTAAACTTAAAAGCCAATAGTTTACTAAGACAAATGGCTTTTTAATGAGTAAATTGGGGAAAAGTTTTTTTATTCTTACTGACTTTTTTTTTTTTTTTTTTTTTCTCCATCAGATAGCAGCAGCAGTACATGTTACAAGTGTGGAGAGTCGGGACACTTTGCTCGAGAGTGTCCTATGTCATCAAATGATGGAAATGGTAAAAGTTACATTCATAAGTTTGAGAAAGATTTAATGAACAAAAAAATATTGTCTGAAAGATCTATTGATGTTGTGAAGTCTTATGCTTATTAGTGTTTAAGATTGTATTGATTGAAACTGATTCTCAGTGGAAGTATTACAAAAATATGAACATTAATATCACAGGAAAATTGTAATATTAATTAGTCTTTTGGCTGACATGTGTCAAAAAATAAGTTGTGTCACTGCTCCTTGATTTCCCACCATTTCTGTAGAAAGCTTGGTCAAATTTAAGACTTTCAGAGTATATTTATTGCCATTAACTTTTCTTTAATATTGAACCAGAATAAATACTGATGAAAAAATTCCTTTTAAATCTAACTTAAAAATTTTACTTTTTTTTTTTTTTTTTTTTTTTTTTTTTTTTTTTTTTTTTTTTTTTCTTGAGTGAGGAAGATTTTATTGTTCTTGGTATGTTTCTCTTGCTAACCTGTTATAGAAACCCATTTTAATAATGGAATCTAGTTCACCAGTTAAAAGTGGCATAGTATGATATTGACTATGAGTCTCCTCCCTTGTGTGTGGGTAGATTCCAACTTGGTGGATTTTTTTTTTTTTGCTTTGTATGCGCTGCATCTGATTTGGAAATTAACTGTCGATGAGATCATTGCAATGTAATTAGGAATGCCAATCATTATGAAACTTAAAAAAGCACTACACACAATTGTTTTTATTTTTCCACATCTTTTCTTCCCGTCTGTCAGATATTTTTGGAATATGCCTTAGATCAAAACAAAGCTTTACATGCAGGGCATGGAAACACATTGAACTCTCATTATACTTTAAATGTTTGAGCCTAACAATCTTTTATTATTAATGGGCCACTTGAGAAATCTGAAGATAATTTTAAGTTATGCAGTGGTTACCCAGTTGTATATATGCACAATCTGTTATTTATTACAGTTTATTATTATAAGGTTAAACTAGTTTTTCCTTCTCTCTTCCAAAAAACTACTAAATATCTGAAATTCAGAGTTCACTCTCTGAATTAACTGTTTAGACTGTTAACTAATGTTTAACTAACCTTAAGTGGTTTAATACAAACTCCTCTTAAGCCATTAATCTAGATAATAGCCAAAACATTTATTGGAAGTCCCAGTGGGTAGTGAGTTTGAATTCCAGTCGTGCAACTGTTCACTTTTGAATTAATACCCTTGGTAAAGATATGAAACACCTCATTCCCCCAGGGTAAATAGTACCAGTACTGTTTTTGTGCAAGGGTGGCTTTGGCATTAAATAACCTACAATGGTTGATATGCCATTAAACAAAAACATTCTGAGAATAACATTGAAAGCTTTCTGGAGAAGTAATTTTTATAAAAATTACTTCTCTTTGATAGCCTTTGTTTGGGGGTAGGGAACTACTAGTTTTATTATCCCATTCATATAAGTTTATCGCCAGGTTTGATGTTGCCTGAGATGGTTTTAATTGCAGTAATCTTATGATTTACTGAATGTTTGTTCATACACTAAGATTTTACAGTTTTAGGCCTGATTTTAAATTTTCAGAAATTGTTCAGGTTATCCCTGAGGTTTTAAATTATATTCATTAAAGATTTATTTATTCAACCCACCTCTGCCCCTGCCAATAAAATGTTAAGTAATTAAAAAGGAATATATAATTTACAAGAGGGTAGCTAAGTAATCTTGCATTTAAAGAGAATGGAAGTTGGGATTAACAGAACTTTTAAATGTTTGAAAAATATTTGAATTGCTGAATAAATTCTGAAAATGAAATTACCAATTAAACACTTAAAAAAAATTAAAATACAAATAATTGTAATTTAAGAAAATATAACTTCAAAATGCCAGTTTTCAAAAAAAAATTTTCTTTGTAAATGGATTTATTTATAAACGGATATAAATGTTATTTTCTATTCTTTTGCCTGATTTCTTTCTTTTGTAAGAAATTAATCTACTTGTTTTAGTCCCACTTTCATCCGTTCAATTATACAGATGATTTGATAGATTTAAAGAGAATTATGAGGGTAAATAATATTTAAAAAAATAATTTCACAAAAAATTGTCATTTCTGTATGTAGCCAAATGTTATCTAACATGAAAAGTTTTATTTTATGACAAGCAATTGATTACTGTAAATTTGTAGGTATTGCATGTATAATTTTATAATCTGAAGTTTGGCAATAAGAGAAACCTCTCTTCCAAATCTTTATGTAGATTTGGAAGAGATTTTGATTTCTGTTAAATTTGGTCATGTATTTTTATAGCTCATTTTTATTTAAATAGTCCCTAAGGTCTAGGGACTTGGATAATGCTAGCACTTTTTTGGTATGTCTACTATACTCTACTTGTAGATAGGATTGGTACTACTAGTCTTTGTCCATCTCTTAAACCTCAAGTGCTGGTTCCCAGAGCTGCACCTAGTATATTTTATTTACAAGTTTAGGTAATGTAATGCGTTTACATGGATTAAAATGATTTATAAAAAGAGAAAAATACATCTATTTCTTTGTAGATTTGCTGATAAGTGATCACCCATTTTTAACAATCCACTTCTATATCCATTTTTTTTTTATTTTATTTGGGTTATCTTTTTGCCAAAACAAAACTTTTGTTACAAACACTAATTGTTATAAAAGCAATCGATAAGGTTTATATGAAGTTGATATTTTCTGTGAAAAGTTTGAGGAAATTTTTATTATATATATATATATATATATATATATATATATATATATATATATATGGGTGCAACATTAAGATTTTATTTTAGTCAGGATTGTTAATTCTAAATTATATGCTCCAGTTTGACATCAGAGACCGTCCTAAAACCAGTATGTAATACAAGAAAGTACTAGGTTTCTTATTTTGATCTTGTGGCTTTTTTTTTTGTTTTACATTTGTAAAATTACCTAACTTATTGGCATCATTAAATGATGCAATTGTTTGTAAGAAAGATGGAATATTTTAATAGTTTATTGATTTATTTACTGGAAGGTATGGCGCTATAAGGATTAAAAAATAAATAATAATAAAAATGAAGGTAACTCTGAAAAACAACTTGCTGATAACTAGACGTTCATATATGCACATAATCTGCAAAACGGAATCCTCCAACTTATTTTTGTGCATGTGTGTGACAGTTCTTGTATTTATTTATTATTGTTTTTTCAGATTACAAAGACCGGATGACTCTTGGAGGTAAATTTCTTATATTTAATAATTCTATTATTGCAGTGGTAAAATTTAGAAAAATCTTGTATTGGTTAATTTGCATTTCTGAATTTTCTTTGTAGGTTCCCGTAAAGAATCTGGTTATATTCCCCCACCTCCACCAGAAGATGAAGAGACCATTTTTAAAAGTGTTCCAACAGGAATTAATTTTTCCAAGTATGATGAAATCCCAGTGGAGGTGTCTGGTAGGGCAGCACCAGGAAAGATGCTTAACTTTGATACTCATTTTAATGGATTGTTGCTAGGAAACATTAAGCGTGCCAAGTATGATAAACCTACTCCAGTGCAAAAGAATGCCATCCCAATCATTCATGCTGGCCGTGACCTTATGGCTTGTGCCCAAACAGGATCGGGCAAAACTGTAAGACTTTTTAACAATTCTTTAAAATAAGGCCCTTGTGAATTAGAAATATTACTTATATATATGTGTGTATGTGTAGCTGATAAAAAAAAAAAATTACCCTGCATATGTGAAATTGGTCTCCTATAGACTAATTTTATCCTAACATACTAGCATAGGCTATAGTTTAACCTCAGCTGGTCACTTCTACCAAGGCAGACGACATAGTAATATTTAATCAAATGACTTTGTAGTACAGTAAAAGTAATTATAAAGTACCATCAATTTAAAAAAAATTTTAATCATCAGTAAAACTGATCCATGAATGATGGATGGGCGTCTAATATGACCATGCATCTTTTATGACGTTAAATACAGTACTTTAAATAAAAACTTAAAAGCAAATCTGCTTTTGCATGTAGAATAAAATAATTTGTAAACTGAAAAGCAAGACTATATTTTATAGCTTTCATTATTAAAGTGTGTAGCTTTTATTACTTTAATTACATTTAATAACTATTTACCTTCCTTCCTTTCCAGGCTGCATTTGTGTTACCGGTGTTGAATGCCCTGATGAAAAGTGGTGCAGAAATTTGTAGTGAGTCACTTCCACAATGTCCTTATGTTTTAGTGGTTGCTCCTACAAGAGAACTGGCTGTTCAAATCTTCATGGATACTCGGAAATTTGCTCATGGGACGAACATTAGGTCTGCTGTTGTCTATGGGGGCACATCAGTCAGTAATCAAGCTAGAACACTCCGCTTAGGAGTTCACTTCTTGGTTGGGACCCCTGGCAGACTTCTGGACTTTATAGAAAAAAATACAGTAAGTTTTTTATCTTGTATTTGCTTTTGATGAATTTCAAACAATAAAGCTCACTTGAACTTTTTTTTTTTTTTTTTTATTTCTTGTATATTTTGTTTCTACTATGCTGAATTTAAAGTAGAAATTACATGGTAATAAATTTGATTTATGAATTGTAACCCCGTTTTTACACGAGTCGCCAGTGCCAAAAACTGTCAAAGGTCTTGTGTCCATCCTTATTAAGATGGCATTAAAGAAAGTGAATAAGTGACCTTTTTTTTAGCCATAAGGTATAATTTTATTTGAAGTGTCCTGCCAAAAAAAAATTATATCTACAGTATTTAAATTCAGAATTGTTTTTACTCTTTGGATGTTTTTCACTAACGTACATTTTTGTACCCTCTCCCCTGTCTATCCCCCCCCCCTTATTATTAAAAACCTTTTTCCTCAAAAGTTAAAACTTTAATTTTTTCTTTTCTTTTTCTTTTTTCTTTTAGATTAATCTGTCAAAAGTGAGGCATTTCATCTTGGATGAGGCAGACCGAATGTTGGACATGGGTTTTGAGCCAAGTATAAGAAAAATGGTCAAAGAATCGGGAATGCCACCAAAAACTGAAAGGCAAACTTTGATGTTTAGTGCTACATTCCCAGATAGAATTCAAGAATTGGCAGCAGACTTCTTAAATGATTATTTATTTCTAACTGTTGGTATGGTGGGTGGCGCATGTACAGATGTTGAACAGATTGTTCTACAAGTGGATCGCCAGGAAAAGAGACAAAAACTATGCGGCTTTTTAGATGAATTTGGTGAGTTCACACACACTTGGTATTTTGTCTAGTTTCAACTTTTGATGTCTGTTAATTTCATATTTGAATTTTTCTTTCCAAAGATTGTTACTCTTAAGATTTTTCTGCTAAAGATCTCTTGAATATTGAGGTGTTAGTATTGAAATATTCTGTGTAATTTTCCTTTTTTAGGAATTTTACTTTTAAAAGTTATGCATCAGAAATTAACTTTGTCTTGGGTAGAGTTGCTTGTCAGCATTAAATGGTGTAGACTCTTTCTCGGCATTTATTAAAATTTGCATGGTTAAGCACAAAAGTCTAGGAAACTAATTAAAATGCTCTTATATTTAGATGAAACTTGTGACACTGAACAAAGCGGGTTTCAAATTGATTTAGGGAGTTAAATCTGCTCAATTTTTATCTCCCAAACTAAAGAAATAAATACCATTTTGATTATTGAAATATTTTAGTAAGCTGGTTTCTGAATATTAATCATCTAAAATTATGTATACACACTTGAATCATTTTGAAAGATCTAGAATGTTTATACTTAGAGGGTTTTTGTTGTAAAGTTATTGATGATTTGAACCCTTCTCCTTTAAGTTTATGAAGTGAAATCTTGTAACTATATTCAGGTGTTTGAAAATTGATAGTTTAATATAATTACTGTTATTGTACAATAGAAGCAAATTACATTTTGCAAATTCCCTGCTTGTTAGCATTAAAGATATGGTGTTGAAATTGACTTTTTCTGGGTTTATTGGGATTTAATCTGAAATCTAAGATTTTAAACAATTATCTAATAGTTTTGAAGTATATTGTTGACACTATAATTTTGATATTAAAATGTTTTAGGTTCAGATAAGACGTTGGTGTTTGTTGAACAAAAGAGAAATGCTGACTTCTTGGCATCTTACCTTTCACAAAATAATTATAGAACCACAAGTATTCATGGGTAAGTACTTAAACATTTCTTTACATCATACTTTTAATATAATCATAATCATGTAATAAATCATTCAATCAAGATTAGCCTTATTCTGAAGTATGAACCATTCTAATGCATATATCATTGGGGAAACAAACTTCTGATTCCCCAATTATTATACCTGCATTGGAAAAATAAGGTCTAAAAGAAGTTTGGCTTTGGGTTACCTTACCATGCTTTTAAAACCTAATTGACTTTTTAACCTTAAGATTTTTATTATTTCTTACATATTTACTTTTCATTTGTAGTGACAGACTCCAACGTGAACGAGAAGAGGCTTTGAGAGAATTTAAGAATGGGGTAACCCCAATTTTGATAGCAACTTCAGTTGCTGCTCGTGGCCTTGATATACCCAATGTACATTTAGTGGTGAATTATGACTTGCCCAATTGTATAGATGAATATGTACATCGAATTGGTCGGACTGGACGATGTGGAAATATTGGTAGGGCCATTAGTTTCTATTCTTCAGACAGTGACACTGCTCTTGCCAAAGGACTGACAAAAATTTTAAGTAATGTGAGTATACATAACATGCCATCCTTTTTTTCTTTGCCTTTGCAATTAAAGATATTAAATTAATTTCTCATGAAAACAAAGCTGAAAATTAGACTGTTTTCCATTGTAAGTATATAAGATTTATTCCTAATGATCAAAAAATTGCATTCCACTGAATCCTTCAAACACATTGAAGGTGTGCATACATACTTGCTCTTGAGATGAAAGTCACATGGAGCAAGGTCTGATGAGAATGCAGGGTTCTGTTTTCAGCCAAAAACTGCCAATGAAAATGTGTCAATAATTGGTCGATAGAGTATCACTTGATTCTATAAGTTGCTTGCTTAAACATAAGCTTTTAAACTTTAAAACAAATTTTAAGATTCTCTCTTTTTGATCTTACTAGTCAGTAATTCAACAAATGACAAGTACTTTGACACTTGTAACAATTTACAAGATTGTATAATTCTATGTTTAAACCTAATATACAATTTGAAATTTCCCTTATAGGCACTACAGAATGTACCTGCTTGGTTAGAAGATGAAGCGAAAATGGCAGGTGGCGGTGGTGGTTTTGGAGGCCATAACTATGGTTCTTTTGGTGGTAGAGATCGAAGGAGAGGGATGGTAAGTAATTACTAAAAGTAGCATTCCCTGTTGATTTAATCATATTAGTTATATAGAGCTCTGTAAATGGAGTTCAAAACTGTTTGAATTATGCAAATATCTCCAGTGGTTCAAAAGTTATGAGAATTTAAAGCCCTGAAATTGGGAGTACAAAAGTGGACATGATTTTGTTAATTAAAAAAAATGTCAAATCACGGACCAATTCAAAAGAAATTCTGTAATTTCTTTATTTTTATAGCAATTTTGATAAAACTTGGAATTATGTAAAATTGTATGTATCTATGCTGTAACCCATTATTTAGAGAATAAGAGGTATGGATATCGACTTTTTAAAGTTTTATCACAGGATTTTACTTTTTTTTTTTTTTTTTTTTTTTTTAATTTCAATACTGCATGTATACACACATACAGTATTAATTTGAATAACACTTTACACGAAATAGAATACCTATTTGTGATTTTTTTTTTTTTTTTTTTTTTTTTTTTTTCCCCCTCTCTCTCTCTCGGCTGTTCAAAGCAAAATACCATTTTAAATTGCTGTTAAAAAAAAAAAACCCTGGAAATTACATTAGAAAGATTTTCTTTCCAACCATATAAATATTTTTAAGATTGGATCAGAAATACTCTAAATTGTGAATTGAACTGGTTAAGGTGCAAATTTGATTTCAGTGAAGTGCTGGTAATGCTACTAAAAGTATAAAATTGTTGGCACTTTATTTTATGTAAAACTGCCGTATCCAAGAAAGGTGGGGTTATTCAGTTAGTGATCCGGAGTACCTATACTATTGAAATAGCAACCTTAATTTAAGGAAGAAAAAGTGGTTCGTAATTTGAGGAAGTGCGTCCCGGTCTCCTGCCTCAAAAATTGCTACCTGGTGACTATTAAAATAACGACCCAGCTCAGTCTATTCGAAACAATCCATCTTCATATCTATCTCAATTTGTTCATATTTATCTATATTACTTTGAATACTAAGATTATTTTTTTCATGTTTGTTTAATGTCTTGTTTTTAGTTTAAATAAACAAGAATTACGACAAAAGATGCGGGGGGGGGGGACAGCCCCCCCCCCCTACATTTACTTGTCGAAAATATCTATCTCCATTTGTTCATATCTATCTATTATGTTTGTTTATCTATCTCAGTCTATTCCAAACTATATATCCATCTTCATATCTAAACAAGAATTACGATAAATAAACCAGAATTACAACGCGCTGGGGTTATTTTGATAGTCACCAGGTAGCAATTTTTGAGGCAGGAGATCGGGGCGCACTTCCCCATAAATTACCAAGTGGTTATTTCATAATATTTGAGATCTTAATATAAGGTTCTCTTAAATATTGCTCAAATGTTATTTCACTAAAAATTTGCTTTAATTTTCTAAAACTAATTCCTTTAAATATTTATTTTTTAATTTGGATCATTTTTATTTTATACAATATTTTTTAAAATAATTAGATTAATCACAACTTGGTTAACATTGTCTCACTGTTAATTTATTTCAACATTACTATTCCTCTTCCCCCTTCCATTGTAAAGATGTCTCCAGGTTGTCCACTGATTTTTTTTTTTTTTTTTTTTTTTTTTTTTTTTTTTTAAATCTAATTAGCCAGTCCTGTTTATGAATATGTGGTTTCATCATAGATGCTCAAACTGTAATATACTTTAGTTTATACGGGTTTTCCCCCTTCATGTAATTAAGGATGTAAAAACTGAAGACCCTTTTAATTTTTGAAGATAATTGATGACTAAATATTTTTTCTCTTCTTCCAGAATGATTATAATAATGATGCTGGTTGGCAACCTATAAGTAATAGAGCTCCTCCTGCTGAAACCTTATTAGAAGAGGAAAGCTGGGATTAACCGTTGACCACTTCTGTGATACATTCCATAAATCAATTCCATCCTGCTCAAATCTAATTTTGTATAAGTTGATACAAACTAGGTTTGAACACTGTTTTTTTTTTTGTTATTTTTTTTTTCTTTTTTACTCAAAGGACCAAAAATAATTTTACTTTTGTATGATGTATATATTTCAGTTGAGTTTTCTTTTTTGTATTTGATTCTAATACAGAAATTTTGATATTACTCAAAACTTTATAAATTTAAGTTCTTGTTCACAAGCTTTTAATAAAAAACTTTTAAAAAAAAGTTAAATGCTTTTCTCTTGCTATCTATGAAATTGTCATTTTTTTGTATGTTTGATTTAGCTAAAAAAAAAAAAAAAAACTTCCTAAAATACAAATGACAAGGGAGACTAATAGAAACTCCAAATATATAAATCCTATTCAGTTGACTTTAGTGCAGTCAGTAAGCTTGGTTTAGCTCAGTTGGTAGAGTATGTGCCTATAAACCACAAGGTTCTGGGTTTGATACCAGCGTCTCATCAACTTGGCACTTGAGTAGCACAGCTTGGATCTGTGGGGAGTTGATGATAGGTGTGGTGCTCCACCTAAAAAAAAACCCATCTCCTGCACTGTCTAGCTGATACCGACAATAGGCCACTCTACTTTGCTTTTTACTTATTCTTTTCCTAGTGGCCTTATTGCAACCATCTTTGTTCCTTAGTACACTTTTTATATATATTTAAAGCAGAAGGAAACTTCAAGGTGTTGAGTGGGTACTCTTAATTGTTCCTACCACCTAAAGGTATGTAGTCTTAAATTCTACAGTCTTATTTAGTTCACATAATCCAAAAGTACTTTTCTTGTGTAATTTTCATCTTAATGGCATTAGTGTTTTAGGATTCTTAAGCTATTTGGGTTGATGGCTACCAGGTACATTGAAGGGCATATCTAAACTTTGGTATGTACCCCATCCACCCAAAAATGCATTATAATTAAAATATATAAATCTATACAAAAAGAATTATATATTATAAGAATTATTAGGTGGTAATTTCACATTTTACAGCTTTAGTTGGACATTTCTCAAACTTTAAAATTGATTTTGGTTGATTTGCCTTCAATTCCCTTCCTCCAAGAAAGGAACTGAAGAGTTACTCTTGACAATTTAAGGTCAGCTAGCAATAATTTGGTGAGGCAATGAAGTCATGTGACTTTTGGGGCCAGTCTAATGTCGGCTGCATGCCCCTACACAATTAGTTACTGATATTCTTGATCCATAGCTTTGTGCAAACTCAAATTTACTTGGATTTGTATGACTAGCAGCATGGCAACCGTCTCACCAAGTACAATGGTAGGTGGTAAGGTGCAAGTAACTAGACAGTTTTTTTTTTTTTTTTAAATTCACTTCTATTTCTATAATTGATAATAAATATTAATTTCTATAAGCAACCCTCCCTGGTTTTCCCTTTCCCTGTTCGTATGTAGTATGGTATCTTTATTCTTTACACCACAGATCATGCCTAACAGTTGTCAAATGTGACACACACTGCCCTCCCTGATCTGCATGGTAATTCACTTGGGGCTTCTTGTCCTTCAGAACTCTCATTGCCTGACAACAAACCAACAACTTTTGAACACCTAGAATGTGCTGAGGAATCCCATCCACCAATATATTTTACCTATTCTGTATTGAAGCTGATCCTCTTGGCTCAGATGGAGCAACTAACAGGTGCATCCACTACTAAAACTGCTGCTGCTACCCAGTTCTCCTGTCCTACCTGATGTGGCATATACCAATGGACTGAGGGGTGAAATTTTTACCCCCTTTTGGTTATTGCTTTAACCTGTTATCTTTATCGCTGCCATCCTATGCTACTTGTGTCCTACCACACAATCCCAATAATATATCCTTCATCATATGTAGCAAAAACTAGCCTCTTTTTCATGTAGGCTACAGTCCCAGACGTCAAAAAGGGCTTAGTTTTCGAATTACGTTGCTCAACAATTAGCGGTAATAATTTTAGCGTAATTAATTAAAAATCAAAAGTTTTCGCAATCGGTGGCATATCTTGACATTATGCAAAAAGTAGAATTTAAACGGACTACTTTTTTTTTTTTTTTTTTTTTCTTTTTTAAAAAAAAAAAAAAAAAAAATACGAAGCAAAATGGAGTAGCTCCGAAAACGGAATAAGCGAATGAAAATCATGTATTCGAAATATGAATAAGTAAAAATGGCCACCTCCCAGCGAAGAAGCAACAGTTGTTAGCGACAAATGTTTTCTGTGCATTTTTACCTTCCAAAAAGCATAAAATTTTCTAAGAAAACGTGTACTCATCATGTGACAACAAATCACGTAAATAAAACGAGTAATAAGCGAATTTGCTTTTTAGAAAAAAGAAAAAAATAGTATTTCACATATCGCGTAAATTTGTTTCTATTCCTATGTTCGGTCTTTTATCTCTTTATTTATACTGTAATTAGTATCGAAAATGACCAAAACAATTTATGCCCCCAACATAAGGTGGGGTCAAAATTAAGTGACCTGAAAAAAATGAGAGTTTTGAAATAAAATAAATAATGCATTATAAAGATCGTTCATTGATAAATAAACACTGAAAGTTTCATTAAAATCCGATAATTCCCTGATTTTTGGTAAATTATTTTCTGTAGGGGGGCTAAAGTCATACGCATTTTAGGTTCATTAAAAAAAAAAAAATTTTTTCTAAAAAGCCAGTTCTTTAATTGAAAATTATATTTTGAAATTTTTCCTAAAGAAAAAAAATTGTTTACTTCAATTACTAAAGCATTATTATTGTTTGCTTTAGTTACTAAAGCATATTAGGAATTTTTTGGGGGGTGTTTTGAGGGTCATTCTAAATTAATATTTTTTTTATTTCATAAACACAGAACACCAGCTGATGTTTACATTCCAGATAAAATCTGTAATTGGCTAATTGAATTCGGAGCTATTTTCGTTCTATACGTATTTTAATCACTTAAAACTTATTTTATTAATTCTTGCAGCAATAAACTTATGCGCGAAAAAAAATTGGAATTTTGGGGTGATATCATTTTAATAATAAAGGACAATTTATTCGGCCACTTTTTACATCCGACACAACTGAACGATAATCGGCTTGGGACTGTAGCCTAATGTGTGCACACCGCAGGATAAAGTGGGTTTTATAATTTTTCAAGAGAAAAATTGGTAGCGGCTCAAAATCATAGTTGAATTTGGTGTGGATCTCCCAGATTCTTGATAAATCAGACTCTGCCAATCAAAATAGGATTGGGTAGTGAAATTGACTGGTAAGAATCGAGACCCTGATGTCTTAATAAAAGACAGAAGAAAAACTCCAGGCAATTGTGTTAAGCCGAATAAATATTTTAAAACAGTCAACTCCGTTTTTGAGTTGATTTGTGACAGCTTTGTTCAATAGGCCATAATACACATAGCCTAACCAAGACAACATAGCTCATCTCTGGCAGCATTCTGCAATACGACTACATTCTCTTTCTCATGCAGGTAGAACTTAATTGAAAGAATTATATCAATAACACTTTTATTGCCACATGCAATTAATTGAATGTTCCATGTTTTTATTTTATTTTTTTTTATTTCTCTGTCCATAGCATGTTATTTAGTTATTTAACACTAAAAGGATTTGAATCTGAAGTATAATTTTCTGGATAGCTTGATTCCTCGAATTTCATTTGAAGTTGTACGTTTTCCAAAACCTGTCCAGTATTTTCTGATAGTTTAATAAAAACAGTCCTATTGAATATCGGCTTTATACTGACTCTGCCCATCCCTTCAGCAATTATTTGCAACGTACCAATATCGTGCAGGAAGACACGGATGCACACCTGTTTTTCTTTACTGGTAGTCCGAATTAATATGCTTTTATTATTGGAAAACGATTCTGGTTCAAAAATAAATAACGGTTTCTTGTTTGGTGCGACAGTTAACTGAGACAGATCCTCATCTATGCCCAGCACATGAATGTCTTTTAGCAGAGAACAGGTTTTGATTCCAGCCTGACGAAAAGCTTCCTGAAAGGCTTTTATATTTAACGATAAATAATAAGCAGCCCTGAGAACATCGCAAGCCCCACTGGCGAAATTCGACGTTGAATGCCAAAACATGCGGTTGGCCAACAGCATAGCATGATATGCATCTTTGATGCTAATGCCAAAGTGCTGAACAATAACATAAAAGATTCGGTTATAAATTCCACTACCATAATGGGGGTCCAAAGACTGACTGTATTTAGCATAATGGCTCACAGACACGTTGTCTTTGCACGGGTTGTCAATGTATCTAAAACCATCATCGTCTTTCATGGCATATCTACCAACTGTCCAATCGTTTGCGTCTAGGTATGCTTCCAGGGTTTCTCCTGTCATGTCTGAAAATGCTTCGTTAATGGCACCGGATTCGCCAAAATATAAAAGACGAGAATGGTAATCCGTAAAGGCGTGTGCCAATTCATGACCAACGACGTCGGCAACAGTGTAAGGATATGACTCTTCGCTACCATCGCCAAATTTAAACTTGTCGCCATCCCAGAATGCATTGTCCATATCATAGTGCACTCCAATTACAGATTTCTTGTGCATTAGTTTCGTTTGGTACCATTCTTCAAACATACGCCAAAGAGAGCTGGCGTAAAAAAGTGCATCTCTGGTGGGAGAATGTGCATCGTTGGTTGAATCATTAAATTCCTCCAAGCAACGGAAGCTTAATGTGTTCTCGGCGTGATACGCGCCTCGACTGACATCAATGACTTTGGCGTATTCGTTTTCAAAGAAGCAGTAATCCCCTTTTTGCGTTATGTGTGTAGCTCTCGTCTGACCACTATATTCAAATTGACCAGTTCTCTTGTTTCCTCCATAGCCGGTCATGAGACGAGTGACAGCATCAAGTTTTGACCACTGTAATAAAATAGATCCAGTGTGGGAATGCAAGAGGAACGCTGGGCGTTGGACGACCCTCTCAGTTTCAAACAAATAATCAACTTCGTAAATCGGATGAACCTGCCCAGTGGAATCGACGAAAATCTCCTTTGAGAACTTCACAGAATGTATACGATTGCGCCGTTTGTCGTGTCCGCGTGATTTCATTGCAATCTCCAAGACTTCCTCTTTCGATAAAGTTGGTTTTAAAGGGGGAAAATGGAGAGCGTCTTGAGTTAGGCCCTGGATATATGATCCACTGACCACTCCTGTAAGTTGACCGTTCGGACGAGACACCGCCGTTACACAGGTGTCGAATATCGGAATGTTTTGATAATTCTGCTCCAATTTCCAAATGTGTAATCCATTGGAAGTGCTCACATTATCCACAACTTTCAAGCCATCTTGGATGGAAAGTCCGAGAAGGTCATTGACTGCGATTGGAATGTTTGATTGGTGATCGATGTGTGTGTAGCTTCGGAGACTTGCATTCACACGATGTACATATCGTCCAGCCGGTTTGATTATAAAAACTGAGGAAAGAAGAGAAAAAAAGTTTTAATTAAATGTAACAATTTGTTTGCAAATACGCTTTCATCTCAAATAATAAATGCGAATGTGTCATATTTTTTCTACTTTACTACTAGAAGCCGTAGCCCAACATATACAATTTTGGAATCAGACCGACTCCATGAGCAAATTAAAAAGATTCCTGAAATTTTGGATTACCCAAATTACGTTTTTTGTACGATAACAATTTTCATAACTTAGAAATGAATTGGTAATAATCAAAATTGCAAAATCCAGCGAAAGTCACCCATGAAATTGAAATAATTGTTTGTAAGGAAAGAAAGGACCTATGTACCTCAAATTGTCTTTAAATTAAGAGGCAGCGGAAGAATTATCGTTGAACTTTTAAAAGGTAAGCTTAAATATTAATGTAATACTTAAATGCAGTGATCAATTTTGAGTTTCACTGTAGTTTATTGTTGCCTGTCGCCTAGCTATTTGTACTGACCCCTAGATGGGAAAATCAAAAATGTTGTTTATCATGCAGCTTTGCCATAAGTTCCAAATAGACAACTCATATCATCTTTTCGAAGAAAAATTAATTGTTTGAAAAATATTGTTCAAGTTTATTAAACTTTAATATGCACTCAATGCATGAAATGTCATTGTTGGCCCGAAAACCCAATCAAGTGTCCTTCGGAGGAGCTAGCTTAATTGCCATCACATAGAGCGGCTTTTAAGCTAGAAATAGAACTTTGTAGTTATTGGGACAATGAAAACTTGCTAAATTTTTATTAGGGCTTGGTGAAAAGTTCTCAGTTCAACCAAGGGAATGTGCTACACAAATGAAAAACAAGGATGTGCTGAACAGGTGGATGATATATGGAATCGCATGTTCGTTTCAATGGCTTAAAAAAAAAAAGCTCATGTAATACCGGCCACTCGGGTTCTAAGAGTTGAAAATTTGTGTGTGCTTGCATTTATTCATTATGGAATAGTGAGAATCAAACCCAGTAACACGTGAGATAAACTTTTTTTTATCCATTCTTCTTCTAAATAAGTCCCTTTGTCTAATAACTACCGTATTCCCCGAAAATAAGACAGGCCTTATATTAATTTTCACTCCGAATTATAAAACTAGGGCTTATTTTCGGGGGATGTCTTATTCATTATATATCGAAAAACGACATTACGAAAAACGATCTACATTTATTTACCATTAACATATTCTTTTATTCAAAAATTCATTAACGACAATTCATTCAAATATAATCATAACATCATTTTCTGGTATGTTATTATTTTGCAAGTCACTGGTTTCCAAAATTCTGTCGCTCTCAACTAGGGTTTTAAGGAGGGGGGGCTTATATTAAAATCATCTTGGAAAATCACAGGTCTTATTTTCAGGGAAACACTGTGTTTGCCGGGTTTTTTTTTTAAACCGCAGATACATTGGTACGGACCGCCACTATGACCCAAGTGAATACGGGTCGAGAAGATTTTAAGGAAAAGGTGAACTATTCAAATTCCAAGCGTGTGATTCCCACGTTAAGTAATGGTTTGATTTCTTTGTTTAATGGCAGATAAACATAACTTTCCAAAGGGTATTAGTTCGAAAGTGTACGTAATAGTGCGACTGGTGCTCAAACTTCGCTTACAACTATGCCACAGGACTTCCCTCTCCGTTAAATTTGCAAACCATTTCCCTCTCCGTTAGATTTGCAAACCATTTTTAGTGAGTTTGATTCTTACCTGATTCGCCATATTTCTGGCATTGTGCCAAGCTAAGTTTAATAAATGATTACCAACAGTCCCCCTCTACACACACCATTTTTACATGGTTACTTATACATGGATTGGATCAGAAGGTAATATCTTGACGAGTGGAAATCTAAAGGTACTATTAAAAGCTATAAGATATGAAATTTACATAAATTTTAATGTTAAAAAATATTAAATTTTAAAATTATCATTTCAACATAAATCATACAGTTAGAGATTCACAAACTTTAAAACTAAGAATTTATTATGATACAATAAATATAAAAACAATGTTACCATGATGATTTCATTACTGATAGACCAAGTTGTTTGTGCATGGCGAAAGGCTACGTATGAAAATATAGTACATGGACAAATAATTTTACTAATTTAGCCACATACATTATTGGGGAAAATTAAGCAACCACGGTATCCAAACTGTTGCAAACCCTTCTAAAACAATAGCATAATAATAAACATAAACAACTGATTGAATTAATGCACCTGAAGCTGGTGTATATTCTATTCCTTGTAATGTGTGTAACAAGCTTTAGATAGGTGAAACTTAGAACGATAATAAAAACGTATTTATGAACACACACGAGATTTTAAATTAGGTGATTTTCAACCAATTTAGTTATCAAACCATTTTAATTTTGATTAATAATCAACACAGAAATATTGTTGAGTCTAGCATTATTTCTAATTATAATACTATGAAACAAAGACAGTTCTAAGGTTGTTGTTTTTTTTTTGTTTGTTTGTTTTTTTTTTTCATTTGAAGCATTAACAACCAATAGGTAAATGAAAATAGTGGTAGGCAAAGTACCTCAAGATGAAATCTAAGGGCTGCCATCCAAAGAGATAGTTCTAAAGTGGAAAGAACACTTAAAAATTTGCTTGGAAACATTCCTAAAATCACATAATAATAATACTCAATCATTAATAGCATACTAAATATCAATCTAGGACACTTTGAGGAGGATGAACTCGGCCGAAGTTCTAAAAACAAAAGTAGAAAAGCCATATACTTCGACGAAATGTCTCCTGAAGTATGGAAAACAAGTGAATTCGATGACATACTTATTCGATTATGCAATGTATAAACAATAGGTACCACCAATTTTACCCTGTGAAATTTACCCACCCCCTATATTTAACACATGAAACTTGCAGAAAAATTAATATTTTCTAAAATTTTTTTTCATTCGAAAGATAAAACATTAAATAAACTCCTGGTGATTTTAAAAAAAATTCTTTTCACCTTAGGGAAATAATGAAAATCATGATTGAAAAACAATGTTTTCATTTTTGCACTGTTAAATCAACTGAAATTTAACGTAGCTAAAAACAAATTACGATAAGAGGTTTTT
This sequence comes from Doryteuthis pealeii, assembly GCA_023376005.1. Taxonomy (NCBI): domain Eukaryota; kingdom Metazoa; phylum Mollusca; class Cephalopoda; order Myopsida; family Loliginidae; genus Doryteuthis; species Doryteuthis pealeii. The sequence goes on along the minus strand of CM042148.1, from coordinate 55,566,896 downwards.
TTTAAAAATTCTATAAAAAATCAATTAATAATCTGATTTTCACGGAAGTTTCCATAAATGTTTACCATTGGATGTAAATACATCTGAAATAGTTTTTTTTCTAAAATATATTAGGGGAAATACTTTTTACGAGGTTTATTTCATTGATATAGTTATTCAGACTCTTATCTTTATAGAAAAAAAAGTAAAAAAAATGTTTCTGACGCGTCATTTTTTTATCTCATAAAATAAGATGGGGGGGGCTATTTTATTTTATGAGATAAAAAAATGACGCGTCAGAAAATTCTTTAAAACTTTTTTTCTATAAAGATAAGAGTCTGAATAACTATATCAATGAAATTGTATGAATGTACAAGGTGTAGTTTTTTTAGGAAAAATTAATGAAATCGGAAATAAAAAGTGCAAAAAATGTCATAATATTAAATTTTAAAACTTTTTTTTGCTTTTGTAATTGGTATGTACTATATTCTATTAAATTGTAAAAAAAAAAAATTTTTTTTTTTTTAAGAAATTAATTTTTAAGAGATTTTCAATCTTTTGTGTGCTTAAATATTTTTATTTTCTGCGTGAAATAAATTAAATATTTCTTTTTTTCTGCGTCAAAATATCGAATTTTTCACGAATATTTAAAAATATGAATTTTAGAATTCAGGTGAACTAAAAGTTGGTCCGATCCGAGCTCGATTAATATTTTTAAAAGAATTTGTAATTTTTATTGTTGAATAGTAATGTGTGATTCTTAGAATATACGGAAGAGCAAAAATATGTATTTTTTTTCTGTCTAAATCGCGGCCTGGAAATTACTCTTTCGCATGTAATACGAATAGGTTTGTTTATTTTTTTAAGATAACGATGTAATTTTTCCCAATCGGATAATTTGATCTTTGAATAAACTATTTTTCTTTGTAACAACCCTGTATGACCTTTAATTGTTTTTTACGAGATTTTTGATAAACAAAGTTCGGAAATATTTATTTCCGTTTTATTCAAGATGGCCTAAACTGATCAATTGGTGGTCCCTAATAACAAAAACAATAGAGAAATGGCGAAAGCTGTATTTGGATGCCGTGAGGAGGACCAATAGAACGGATGACAGACAGATAGACAGACATGGGATGATATTTCAATGGTGAATATAATGTCATATTTCAGTTTTTGACGGAAGGATACATATTATTTAGAAGCTGACAAATATGCATACATCTATCGATAGAAATATGACAAATGAATACTTAAATGTAAGGGATAAATGTAAGGGTGGTGAGATAGTTATGAGAATCCGTGGTGTTAAGTTAACTTGGTGATGGTAAATAGTAATCTCTTATTTCACTTTATATATAACATAATACAATGAACATTATTTGAGCTTGCAATTATTTACATGTTTCATAAATAAAACACGAACATCTGAAGTCAGCAATGTTACTGCTATTTTTGTTTTTGTTTGTTCTGACACAAGAATCGTTACTGAATTAAACACGGGTTTATGTGTTTGTAAAATAACTGGACAAGGCTGCAGTATTTAACATTTGGAAGGATGCCACGTGGATACAAATCGCAGACGGGGTTTGGGGGGGGGGGCTTTTATTTATTATTTTTTATTGCCATCTGCAATTTCTTAGACAACAATTTCGGCTCCTCTTTCAATATAAATCAGATTTTGGTAGGTGCGGGGTACATTTTTCTACACCACACGGTCAACTCCTATGCCCTCCCCAAAGCAATTGTTTGTTGTAGTTATAATATATAACATATATATATATATATATATATATATATATTATATATTATATATGTTGTTATTATTACAACAAACAATTGTTTTTTTTTTCGACCAAGGAGTTGACCACGTGGTGTGGAATATATACAAGGGCCGGTGCTCGGGTCTAATGCCCTCCATCCCCGAAACTATGATACGGGGCCCTTACTCTACTACATATCAACTTTCATAAATATATATATATATATATATATATATATATATATATATATATATATGAACCTCCACTGTACTACACGTCAATTTTCAAAAAAAAAATTGTATTCCTAGTATAGTGAGCGGTAAGGCACCCACCTAGGAATCGCAATGTTCCTGGTTCGATACCGCTCCCTGCCATCTTAGCGCATAAGTAGTACAGCTTGTATAATTTGATCTATGAAGTAAAGCATCCAGGAGTTGATGGTAGGCGTGGCGGTCCTACTCAGCAAAAACAATCTCCCTGGTATATCACTGGTGAAAAGGGGATAGACTCCGTCGCTGTTCGACTTATACTGATGATAGGCCACTCCACAAATTTTAATTGACAAGTATTCGTAGAAAATATATGAAACCTGCCTTTCTGGGGGCCCCTAAGAATGGTCGGAGGTATTGCTCACTGACACACACACATACACACACACACCGTATTTGACGGCATATAAGACGCACACCCATTTCAGCAGGTCAGATTCCGGAAAAAAGTTTTTAGTGTATTTAAGCATATATTCTTGAAAACAGTCTAGCTGTGCATTACACAAGCAGAAACATAGCTATATAAAAGAAATTTGGCACTATAGGCAAGCAACAAGCATACACAAGACATCTCAATAGCAGGAAATAATGATAATAATAAAATTAATAATAATAAGTCTTAAACTTCACCTACGATGTATAAGACAGAGGGCAATTTTTTGAGCCAAAATTTTGGGAAAAAAAGTGCGTCCTATATGCCGTCAAATACGGTATATATATATATATATATATATATATATATATATACGGTGTATAAGTAAATATATATATTTATATAAGTAAATATATATATTTACGGTGTAAAAGTAAATAGTGCTCAATATCTTGGATAGAGCATGTATATCTAAGAGTAGCATGGACATGAAGTCAACGGCGCTTGGTTACAGACAGTTTCTCGCCTATCCGATTTTCAAACCACACGCACACACAAGGATTGGTTTGAAAATCGCATAGATGGGAAACCGTCAGTAACCAAGCGCCGTTGACTTCATGTCCACGCTACCCTAACTTACATATATATATATATATATATATATATATATATATATATATATATATATATATATATGTATCAGACTAGACTTTGTAGAATTACATATAAATCATGATATGAGGAAACACGAAAAAATATTTATTGCTGAAAACATTCCATTTTTAATGTCAGGATTGTGCAATGTAATTTCTCCGTAGCCCTCTTTGTACATGTTCGGAATTTCTTTTTTATGAGCCTAGGAGGGGAAGGGATTGATGCACAAGTGCAGTAATTCTTTTTGGCATTCTATCTCGTATCAACATTGCAATTGCTTTCTTTTGCTGTATATTTTACTTATAAACGTAAATCAGGCGGCCGGATTTTTAACCTCCTTTGTTCTTTCTGTATCGTGTACTTTTTTTTTTTTTTTAAATGAAATGTAACAGATATAATACCATACAACAGCATTTCTGTGATATGGGATTTCTGGGCTCTATACAAAATGTTCTTACGATGAAGAATCTGCTTACATTATAAAACTATGTGACATCAGTATTTTTTTAACCTAATGATATTTGACAATACAGAAACTCGCCCTGTCGGCAAGGCTTAGAATATATTGACTATATTCCCTGCAGAGGGGTAGACCCCCCCCCCAAAAAAGGCGTTCTGCGTATTATATTAAGCTGCTTCTGATGTTGAGGCCCCAGTTTTGGAGATCTGGGGAGTGTAGACTACCTCTTCATTGCCATTACGCCCGGATAACTTTGACCGGGTTGAATTTTATGGCATGTCAACTCTTGTTGGGTTATTTTATGCCGAAGACGTTTTGTTTTATTCATTCTTGGTGGTGTTCAATTTTGTTTAAACACATCTTTAAACCTATTTTTTAATCTCTTTAATCCCTAGATGGGACCCTAACAGGTACTACCACTCCGAGTCATAGTGGACCTGAGATTAATTGCGATGAAGGGGCAATCCATAACCAAAAGGGAGTCTTAATCATCTCTAGCAGCAAAGTGCCAGACTAGACACAAAGAACTTGTAGGGATTACATTCCTTACTTGCTACCATTTTACGCTAGAAGACACGAGTGGTAATTACCTCCCGTGTCTGCAAAGAGCCATTATAAAAGAAGAGGTGGCAAAGTCAAAAACAGTTTTTAAGTGTTGTTTTGACAATCAAATGCACATTAATAGGCATCTCCCTGTCCACCAATTGGACAGGGGATTTGTGCCCCAGCAACCCCGTATCGCATGGCACATGATAACATTCTTAACCTGTAAATCTTTAAACTCTCTTTTTCTACCTGTTATGTATCAAGGACTCAACACTTTCTCTACGAAAGACTCCTTTTCATATTAGGACATTTCGGTCACACAACTCTCTGTAAACCCTTCCTTATATCTCATGTCACATTTGTATTCTATTCTGTTAAGTTTGCTCAAACAATAAGATAGTCTGGTTATTCGTCGTGAACTGTTCTCACATTTATTCTGTACGAGGAAATGATATTCGATCAACCATCGTTCTTCTACAAACTTATCTACTCTGTACTACACTAAAATATATCTACTCAATCAAATAGCGCTACAACATTACCAAATTTTCAACATCTATTCAGAATAGAAATTAAGGATTTAACCCTAAAAATAGCTCATCAGTAGATCAACGATATAACCCTCTTCTCAACAATGCTTAATTTGTAGATCAATGATAGAACTCCCTTCTCAACAATGCTTAATTTGTAGATCATTGATAGAACTCCCTTCAACAATGCTTAATGTAGATCAATGATAGAACTCCCTTCTCAACAATGCTTAATTTGTAGATCAATGATAGAATCCCTTCTCAACAATGCTTAATTCAAATGCTTAATTTGTAGAACAATGATGGAACCCCTTCTCAACAATGCTTAATTTGTAGAACAATGATAGAACTCCCTTCTCAACAATGCTTATTTGTAGATCATTGATAGAACTCCCTTCTTAACAATGCTTAATTTGTAGTGATGGAACCCCCTTCTCAACAATGCTTAATTTGATAGAACTCCCTTCTCAACAATGCTTAATTTGTAATTAGGCGCTCAATGGAAATATTTGATCAATTTCTGCTTCTTATTCTGTCCTTATTTATATATCTGGTTTGGTTTGTTTTCTTGGATTTTACGACATGTCAACCCTTGTTGGGTTATTTTATGCTGAAGTTGTTTTGTTCTATTCATGCTTGATGGGTATTCAAAATATTTTAAAATCATTTTAACACATTTTTAAATTCATTCTTTTCGATTTCGCCCATAGACGGAAACCTAACAGATACTGACGCTCCGGACAGAGTGGATCAGGGAGTATTGGTGATGAAGGGGTACTCCACCCTCCCCAGAACTGGAACTTCACCATTAGATGCAGTTTAACGTCATGCCCAGGGCACTAAGACCCTCAGTCACCGCCTTCTTGCACATATATGATAAAAAGGTTGCCAAAAGTACAATAGGATCGGGACAATCATATATGTGCTTGACGTGACCAGCCGATTGACCGCCTGTCTAGCCTAAGTAAGGGCCAAAGTGGAGTGTTGCATGTCATGGACTGCTCAGCCACTAGGGTTCTAGCCTTAAGCATCACAGGTCGCCACTCACAGATCATTGAGGGGGATTTTACCCTTCTGCAGAGGTATAGTCGGTGTATTCTACAGCCCCAACTGACAGGGTGGTTATATATCTGGAAATATCAAACGTTGAGGTAGAACATATTACTCAAATATATATATTCTAAAACTATATGCTACTGAACTCAACGAAATCCCTTTAAAAAAGGGATTTCGTTCAGATCTGCCTCAGCTATTTAGAAAACATCCTCTAGTTTAAATATAAAGGGTAAAGGCTGAAAACACAGTGATTCCGTATTATTGGGATTGCATCTCTCGACTAATAATGGACACGGGAGATAATCACCCTTCTCATGTTAGGACATTTCTCTCATACAACTATGCAGAAGCTCTTCTTTGTAACTTCTGTCATAACTGTACCCTCTTCTATAAAGTTTGCACAGGCAACAAAATATCATTGCTATCACTTCATCGTGAATTGTCCTTATATTTATACCATACGAGGAAAAGATATATTCAACCAACTATCGTTCTTCAACAGAAATATAATTCAAAATAGAATTCTACCAGTCGGCGCTCGGTTGCGTAGCGAGCAGTAATATAGGGGTGAAAGCGCCAAACTAAAATCTGCTTAGACTCATAGCTTTTATAGAGCTAACACATCTCGTTGCGTCTCCCTGTCTACAGGTCAAAGGGCTTTGTGTCCCCAGCATTTCGAGTCGCATGACACACGAGAATATGTAAGTGTTAATACTTTTCTTTTCAACAAAATCCTCAAGACTAAGAGACTATTTACCTATTAGGACATTTCTCTCATACAATTATGTTGAAGCTATTTGAATATTCTGTCATATCTGTATTTTCTTCTATTAAGTTTGCTCAGGTAATAAAATATCCTTGTTATCACTCCGTCGTGAATTTTTCTTATGTCTATACCATACGAGGAAAAGATATATAAAACTATCTTTTCTTCAAAAGTAGTATAATTCGAAATAAAATTCTAAATGTTATTTCTATACTTAGAAGAACAAGTAGATATTTACCCAACCCGTTCGCCACGGGTAAGATATGACACAAGTTCGCAAGTATGGGGCATTCATCGAGGATCGTAGTAATGGATACTGCGAGACTAGCTTGCTAACTATTTCACTGCGATGGGACACTCATACTTGGAACAAGTATAGTTATATGCGTATTAATAGTTACATATATGAATTAATTTATATATTCTGACCCCCCCAAAAAACAAAACAAGAGACCCCCAAGAAAAAAAACAACAAACAAATAAAAAAATAACAACAACAAACATAAACACAATCAAAGAGAAACTGGAGAAATATAAAACGAATCTTTCATGGATTCTCTGGACATTTTCTTTAAACAGTCTAGACATATTTAATAAGATTTTCGCCAGGAGGCATACTTGACCTTTCTAGAGACGCTTAAGACCTTTTTGGTGCGCACCATTTGTAAATCGTATGTTATGTGCAGGGAAGCTCCATCCTGAGTGAATGAAGTACCGCTTATAGTACAAATAATTTTCAGTAAATATAAAAACTTGCCCTGTATATAATTACCTGAACCGATGTTTCCCTTTGCTCTTTGAATGGTTCAAATAACTCCCAACACAACCAAAATACAACCATTTGTGAAAGTAGTCCCTAAGCTGTTTAAAACATTCTTGATTAGGTAATTTCCAGACCCATATTGATCAAGTATTCAAAAATTGAACAAATGTAGACTCATCTGTGTAGGGATTACGTTCCTTGCTTACGGTTTCCGTTAGGCGCTTTATAAAAGTGGAGGTGCGAGGTGCAATGGTTAGAGTTGTAGGAAATGAACTCGTCGACCCGAGTTCAAATCCTGGACGAGGCTGTTTGCATTTCACATAGCGCTAATACTCTTGTATATCACTTCGTCGTGAGTTGTCATAAGGGCAATAGGTTTGAGACAATCATATTGGTGCTAAGGCTTAACGTGACCAGCCGATTGATCGGAGGGACGTCCAGCCTTAGTAAGGGTCAAAATGGAGAGTTGAAAGTCATGGACTACTTAGCCACCAGGATTCTGTCCTTAAGCAGATTGGGCTCTTTAACCTTGGCTAGGTAGCCAATCTAGGAGAAGGAAAAACTCTGAATTCAAACCTGTTAAACTCCGCTTAAGAAATTGACATTTGTCACATCCTGCTCGTGCGGAGGGTTGGTAAATATATATATAAAAGTGAAAGCGACAAAGTTTGTGCACTTAGACCCTCCAGCCCTCGCAGAGGTAAGACACACCAGTTGTGTCTCCTGTAAACCCTATTTCACGATAGGATAAACTCTGATGATTATACAATTCTCTACTTCAAGACAGGATAAATTCTGATACGACTTAGGACGGATCAGCGGACGAGGATTAAAACTGATACTACATATTTCTACTTCAAGAAAAGATCAAACTTTATCTCTACTGTAAAACTGCTCTCAACTACAGCCCTAAAATAGCAACACGAATCGTAACATACGTTGAAAGCACCGTTCCCGCTAGATCACCGAAATTAAGCATCAATGAGCTTGTTCAATACTTAGATGGGTGACCATTTAAGAAACAGCAGGTACTGTAAGTAGACCGAAAATCAATTTGATTTGATTAGCATTAAATGACCAAAAAGGGTTGATATGCCGTAAAACCAACCAATCTAAACAAGGCTTGAGATAATTCTAAATGAAAAGTCTCAAAATCGAAAATTGAATACGGTTAATGAACGTTAAATTTTTTTCTTTGAAAGTAAAGATATTGCTCTGTATATAATTAATTTATTAGTTATTATACATTGAGCTCTTTTAGGGATTTGTAAAAATCCTTGTATAAATCTATAAATTCGTATCAACATGAACATTGCATTGAGGATGTACATCATATATTGATGATCCCAAAAAGAAGTAGCACCAACATACAAGTCAGTTGGATACTTTTCCTTATATATATATATATATATATATATTATATATATAATATGTGTGTGTGTGTGTGTGTGTGTGTGTGTGTGTGTGTGTTTGTTTTATCATGTACCATCTGCCTGCTTTCGATGTCGCTAAAAGTGACAAATGATGAATTAGAAGAAAAAGGTAAATCCCCGGCTTTACGGCCACTAAAGGTCTACTAACAAGGGACCCATTGAAATCCTGGGAAAAGCGAATTCGCAATAATATTTTCGAAAAAGGCATCTGCTTATTTTCCGTATGATTTGAGGAAACAGTGTCGAAGTAAATAAAATGCTGAGTCAGGCAATCAGATAAGAGAAATATTAATTGCTGTCTGATTCGGGCTGATTTTTTCGCCTTCACACTTTGAAAAGCAGATTCGTCAAAGTAACAGTTGCGACACCCCGTAAGAAAGTGGTCACATTGATTATTAAGAGGGTAGGAGGAAAGGTTCCTCATGTATCGCTCTTAATGGGTATCGGTAGTAGGTGAGGTCTGAAGGAAGTTGCAGGAAAGGGGCTGGACTAAACCTCTGACTATCACCAAAAAGGGGTTACATTAATTGGTAAAGTAAGAGTTGATAGAAAAGGCAAGAAGGGATTAAATCCACCGACCAATAAAAAGAGGACGAAAATTCCCAATATTAGAGAATCGAAAATTCAATCAAAGGAATGATAAATACCTTTTGATTAGAGTTTGACGTTTCGAAGAAGTTTCCAGATTATTATTTAAATAGAGTTTTCCGGAGCACCGAGAACAGAAGAGGACTGGGCTCCAGAATCCAAGCCATCCCTGAATCCAGACCTTGTACCAACCAAGTGCCACTCACACAAATCACCCCGGGAAAGAAATTCAACTTGTACATTTCTTTCGTACACAGATTTTCAGCCCTGTCGACTGGGGCTTTAGAATACACCGACTGCACCTCTGCAGATAGGCAAAATCCCCCTCCCACAATGGGGCCACCTGTTGGACGTGGGTGGTGACCCGTGATGATTAATGATGGAACTCCGGTGGCTGAGCAGTCCATGACATGCAACACTCCAATTTGACCCTTAGTTAGGCTTCGATCAATTGGCTGGACACGTTAAGCCCTAGCACATATATGATTGTCTCAACTCTATTGCACTTATGACAAAAAAACAACCCTTTTTATCTACATGTGCTAGAAGGCGGTGGTTGAGGGTTTTATTGTCCTGGGTATGACGTTAAACTATCTGATGGTGAAGTTCCAATTCTGGAACTCTGGAGAATGTGGAGTACCTCTTCATTTATCACTACTCTCAGGTCCACTCTGGCCCGGTGTAGTAGTACCTATTAGGATTCCATCTACGAGTTAAATAGAAAAAAATATGAGTTTTAAAAAATGAGTACCTGTCAAGAAGGAATAATTAAAACGTCTTCGACATAAAATGACCCAATGGATTGACATGTCGTAAAATCCACCAACAACCAACACAATTTTTGTAGTTATAAAAAACATCATTATGACCAACACCGGAGTCCAGTTGTCTTTGCAAACGAACTTTGTAACCTTTGTCTCTAGTCGTCTGTCTTTTGCATCGTTCTTTTCAGGTGTAAATCTTCTCCCCCCCCCTCTCTCTCTCTCTCAACTAATAGAAACACAACGTAGGGCGGGAGAGTGTAGGGACTCATTTCCTTTGAGAACAAAACCGCCGCTTTTTAGTTTAACCCCCGTTGTCGGCAACCAGATGAAACGGACGGGTGTTTAGTTTAGCTCAGTCGGTAGAGCATCCATTTAGGAATCGCCAAGTTCCTGGTTCGATACCGGTCCCCGCCAATTCAGCGCCTGATTAGCACAGATCGGGTAATTTGATATGTGCGATAAAGTAGGGAGCTGAAGGTAGGTGTGGCGCTCCAACTCAGAAAAAAACAATCAACCTGGTCTAGCACCAGCGAAATGGGGATCATACGGTGTTAAAGGCTTATAGCTATACTTTACTCTATTGCCAAGCAGCCTCGATTTTTTAAGTGATTTTTTGTGACGAATTTTTTTGTACAATTTTTATAACTTGAAAATAAATTTGGAATAATTGGAATTAATTGCTAAATCCAGTTAAAGTCATCTATGAAATAGCAATAATTGTTTGCATGGAAAGTAATGACCTATTTATTTCAAATTCTCTTTTAAGTGACAGTAGAAGAATTATTGTTGAATTTTTTAAAAGGTAAGATTAGCTATTACTGCATATATCATTGTTTTGATGAAAACTTAATCATTTGAAAAAATTGTTCAAGTTTAATAAAATTTAATATGTACTCAATGCACGAAGAGTTTTTTTGTTTGGGCCAAATGCTTAATCAAGAGCCCTCCACAGGAACTAGACAATTTACTTTTAGAAGAAAATAAATTGCCACAAAATAATCCCTTACAACACACACACACACACACACACACACACACACATATATATATATATATATATATACACAAATGTATATATATGTTGTATACGTTATATATTATGTTATATATCCGGAGAGGAGAGTAGCCTCGACAGCAAAGAGAGTCAGAAAAGGGGAAAAGACAGCACCCACCGAAAGCATCACAGTTTGTGTGCAGTCAGTGCACCAAAGACTGTCACTCAAGAATTGGCCTGCACAGTCACTTGCACAGATGCAGATAATCTATTTATTCATTTATTATTATTTAAAAAAAAATGAAATTTTTTGAACACTACTCCATCGTCCTTAGTGGACGGAAGGTGCCAACAATATTATATTATTTTAGATAGTATGTTATATATTTGTTGTTATACTATATATATATATATATATATATATATATATAATATATATATATATATATATATATATTGTATATTATATTGTATATCTTATAAATATTATAAAGAGTTGGTATTAACACACAGAGTTGATATGCCATTAGACCAAACCAAACAGGAGCTACTTAAATGCCACCCGAAAGGGTAGCTTTTAAGCTAAGTCCTTAAGGACTAGCTGAACTGTTTCCTTTACATCTACTTGTCGATGTAGAAAATTAATTCTTATCAGAGAGTTGTCTCTGCTTAGTTTCCCAGACTGCATCGCTTTACAAGTTTGGATCGGCGGATCTGTTCTTCTTAGTTACCAGTCATTAACCACAAGAGACGAACCAGACAGCCTGCCAAAAAACACATTGCTTAATCGCCTTTTTGTTGTTGTTTTTATTAGTTTATTCAAACAATAGTCTGTGTGTTTTATCATTCGTTTACCCTAGAATAAAATTTCCACTTCAGATTATAAATCCATTTCAACGAGTTGGGTCACGGATCAATTATGACAAGTATTTACCAGACGCGCGCGTTTAAGTTCTTCATAAATTTGAACTCTAATCAGATTACTGTTTCTATCAGATTCCATTTCTCCTCGTGATAATTTGCATTTATTTCTATTATTTTTTTACTACTACTACTACTACTACTATTATTATTATTATTATTATTATTATTATTATTATTATTATTATTATAGTAGTAGTAGTAGTAGTAGTAGTAGTAGTAGTAGTATTAAACATGCCGGATAATTAGCTTTAGAACTAAGGTACGTACTATTTGCACGTAAGAAAATGTACTCCTTTGGCACATAAAAACAGCTTTCTGAAAAACAAAATCCTCTTTTGATTAATTCCAATGATTGATTTTAACCACTGTCAATCACCCCTTAGGGATTTGCAAAGTACAAACTATAATAGCCTATGGTCAACACGCCCTCTTTAAAAAAAGAAAAAAGAAAGAAAGCTTAATTTCCCACGCTTCTGAAGTATAAGGCATTGTGATGTGATTATGCACTTGTTTCTCTTCGCATTCTTAGAATTATCAATGAGTAAATCTATATATTACTAGAATTCTAATATATATATATATATATATATATATATATATATATATATATATATATATATACAATATAAACACGCATACATGTTAGGAAGAAGGTTTATTACTTTTCCACACACATTTAAATACACACATGCACACACACACACACACACACACACACACACACACACACACACACACACACACACACACATATATATATATATATATATATATATATATATATATATATATATAACATGCACACACATAAATACACATATAAGATCATACAGCCAGCGATATATTTATTAGCTCAATACACTTAGAATTCTTTAAAAATCAAGCAATTTCCAATTAAATTTGCACTTGGGTATTTAATTTTTGGGACTCTGCCTTCACGCTCAATGCCATTTTTCAATCAACCATATTCTGGAAATAACGGTGATAATAATGAAATGCTAATTTGATTTATTCAGCCCCTTCTTGAATAGAAGCATCAATATCATCATGGACCGCTGATACAACGGGAATCCAACGTGTTCACGGATCATCTGGTTGTTATTCAATATAAAATCAGAGTAAAATAATGATGTCTATTTTCCTAACAAAATGAATGCCAGTGATTTACGCAACAAGCAGGCCATCCATTGTCATTCGAAAGATTTCCCTTAAATTGGCTAAAATAATTTGCGAATTAACGTCATGGCTGAGTTATGTTAAAACAAAATTTATCATACTAGAATTTACACAGAAAATATTTCATTTCAGGCATCTCGAAGGTACATTATACAAAAAAAAAAAATTTTTAAATGGAGCCCTCCCCCCAAAGTTTCATATCTTTCAAAATGGCGTAAGTTTGAAACTACTGCGCATATTAGATTACATTGTTTTTGTTAAGTATCTAAGATATCTACTACTACGGGCGTTGAAAAGTTCTCGTCTCAACAATGAATAAATAAATAAATAAGTTGAATAAATAAGTAGATAAATAAATTAAATAAATTTAGTTTTTAAGCGTTAAAAGAAAATTGGGAAATGATATACTGAGAGTTGAACTGAAAGATGAGTAGGTATTTACTCAACCTGTTCTCTACGGGTAGGATGTGACACAAGGTTGCAAGTATGAGGTATCCAACGAGGACCGCTATTCAATAATAATGGATCTGCCGAGTAGTTTGCTAACATTACACAACGACGGGAAGCCCAAAATTGCAGGATGAGTATGTAAAATAGCATAATTAAAAAAAATTGAAATAGATCACTATTCTAGTAGTGACCAAGGTTTGAATTAAGAGTTTTTCTTCTCCTAGACTGGTTGCCTAACCAAGGTTAAAGAGCCCAATCTGCCCTACTATCTACCCATAGTTGGGGGGAGAATAGTTGGATTCATATCTTTCTTAAGGGTATTAGCGGTATGTGAACAGTGCCTTTGCCCAGGAATTGAACTCGGGTCGACGAGTCCATAGTATGTGAAATTGGCTCAGTTCTGGGTCAGTATGAAAACTCTTCGTATATCTCTTCGTACAAAGACTTTCCCTAGAAAAAATCTGTTGCATTTTGAAAAAAAGAAAAGAAAGAGGCCTCAATGGTGCCGTGGATTGTGAACTGTACCGGTACTGCAGCGTATACTGTCAACAAAATAGTCACGTATTATTTCCTATCATTAAGTCATGTGAATTTTGACCACATTGCAAACATCTATCCGATTTTCTACCTAGATAGAACATACTTTAACGATTACAGCGATATATTTAGCGAAATTTCGCCAAACATGGCAGTATAGGGATTACATTCCTTACTTGCCACTGTTCTTTTTGACGGTAGGATACACGAAAGGTAATTACCTCCCGTGTCTTAAAATAGCTACCGGCAGCATTATAAATGTGAAAGTGGCAACTTAAAAAGCTACCTTTCAGCCTCGAGAGAAGTAACAACGCACCAGTTGCGTTTCCTGTCCACGGACAGGGGGCTTTGCACCCCAGCAACCTCGTGTCGCATATCAGACGATAACATACAAGTCTTTACACTTTCATTTTCTACCAGCTACATATCAAGGACCCAAGGCTTTATCAACTAAAAGACTTATTTTCATTCTGTATATATATTTACCAACCCCTCCACATGAGTAGGATGTGGCACATGGTGAATATTTTAAGTGGAGTTTTCATTCAGAGTTTTCATTCTCCTAGACTTGCTGCCTAATCAAGATTAAAGAGCCCAGCATGCTCTACTATTTACCCATAGATGGAGGGTGAATAGTTGGATACATACTTTCCCCAAGGGTAGTAACCCTATATGAAATGCAGACAGCCTCGTCCAGGATTTGAGCTCGTCTCATCATGTCAATTTCTACCGACGGTAACCATTACATAACTCTGTATAAGCTATTCCTTGTATATCATATCATATTTGTATTTGTTTTCTCTTCTGTTGTTTACTCAGGCAATAAAATATTCTCGTTATTACTTTGTCGTGAATTCTTCTCACATTTATTCCGTACAAAGAAATGATATTCAACCAAAAATCGTTCTTCTACGGCCTCTGGTTTTTAGTGCCTCATTTAAAGAACTAATGATAGTATTACAATAACATTAGGTATTAAAAAATCACTATGCATACGTTTACAAAACTGGCCCAGGGCCAGAATAGTGACGGATAGATTAATCACATTAGTGAATTGTCTTTAACTCGCGCTTTAGTTGGCACAGTACCATAATAGCGCGCCCAATGATGATTGGGGTCTCTGTTTACCATCCTACAGCAAATACCCCATTTCCATAAAAAAAAAGTAAGAATATTGTCAATACTCGGATAATGGGTATTTTATTTGAAAATAAATAAATGAATAGATAAAATGAAAACAAAATCTGAAACAATTATCTAGAATATTAAACATGTAGCATTATCATGAGAACTATTTCCCTACACGTACTCAATGTAACTCCCGTAGCGTAGGAATACTAGGTGAACTCTCCCCAACACACTTCGGAACTGAAACGGGACGAAACACACCGGCTGTCTACTATTACTGTTGTAAATATATAGGTGTTAATAAAAATTTATTTACATAATAATTCCTCAGTTATAATTAATATTATAACACAAACCCACAATACAAAGTTATTTGTCTGATTTTTTGAGATTAGGCTTGATGAGTATAATTTTAATTTTTCGGGCTGTTGTCCTCAACTATATTGTATGTAAAAACACAACGTTTCAGCCACTGTATCTCCCAGCCTCCCCTTTTAAAGTAAATTACCTTAAAAATAAAAATATCAGAAAATAACTGATGTCATTGGATCTTACGTTTCGAGTTGTGCAGGAAACGCCAATAAACATTAAGAAAAAAAATGGTCGCGACGTTTCTCGTGACGCATTTCTGATTGATAGGCGTACAAAAACAATGACTTCATTATTTGAATGAGATCTTCAAAAGTTCTTTGAAGCCTTGGTTGATCAACAGTCAGACTATTCAAAATGATTTTCCAGGTTGGGTCATTGCTATGCTCGGATAGCCAGAAAACACCCGAGGAAGGGCGGAGGATACAGCGGCCCAAACTTTGTTATTACATACCACAATCCTAGATTGCTATTACGTTCACTTTCGGACTAATTTGTTGCTGTTGTTATTTAATAAGTTTTGCTAAATCTTATGTTTTTTTTTCTTTTTTTGCTGGGTCCCATATATTTACCACATTAACAGATAGGCGTTCAAATTTCGATGAAGAAGACTCAACAAACAATATGAAAGTACAAACATACATTAAAAAAACACTAGAGCTGCAAACTTAATGGAGTTTCGGTTAGACTTATCTGCTGAAGTCCATCTTGGCTCTGGGATTGATTGATGTTCGTTTTCCTCTTAATTTCTCTAACTGTGTGTAGCAGACATTTTATTTCATGAATAAATTTGGTTGTTTATATTTTTTTTTAAATGGACTCTCTCGTCGATTTCGATACATGGGGGTTCACAAGATAACATGAGCTGATCCAATGAACAACCTACACAGTGTTTTGTTTATAATGGTGGGGTTTGTATTGGACCATCCGCACTTTTTGGCACACTCGATAGGAAAAAATTGGTGCAAGGTATGCTACAAACCCAATCAATTCAGTTTTTCTTCTCCTAGACTGGTTACCTATAGAAGATTAAAGAGCCCAGCCTGCCCTACTATTTACCCATAGCTGGTGGAGAATACATGGATTCATATCTTTTCCAGGGATATAAACGCTATGTGAAATGCAAACAGCCTTGTCGAGAATTTGAGCCCATTTCCTACGACTCCATTACACCACGCATCTCCGTAGTTTAATATATATAATATATATATATATATATATATAAAGGCAGTCATCGGGGTGTCCTAAAGTAGGTATCAGCCAGAAAGAGAGGGAGTATATCCTCTTTTCACTAGCACTAGATCAACGATGTGCGCCACATATCAGACCACCCACTTTACCACACAGATCATATATATATAACTCGAACAAGATGAAGTATCTAAAGCATTAAAATAAATTATATTATAAGTTCACATTTAAAAAAAAAATCATTAGAAACCTTATATAATCCGATGCCCAGAGGCCGCTTCACACAGTGTAATCGTTAGAGAGTTCGTGTCTCACAGGGGACCCAATAATTTTGGCATTGTGCCAAACTAAGTTAAAGCTTAGCAACTGTCTAATACGACACGAAGTTAAGAATTGGGTCTGTTAGGATTGCACATGATTTCGTTTTGTTACTATAACATTTTTCATAACGTAGAATGCAAGAGAGAGAGAGAGAGAGAGAGAGAGAGAGAGAGAGAGAGAGAGAGAGAGAGAGAGAGAGAGAGAGGGGGGTAAGTCTGGTAAATGTTTTGTGAGAGAGAAAGAAATAGAGAAGGAGTCTGGTAAAGGTGTTGTGTGTGTGTGTGTGTGTGAGAGAGAGAGAGAGAGAGAGAGAGAGAAGAGAGAGAGAGAGAGAGTAGGAGAGAGAGAGTAGGAGAGAGAGATGTAAAGATATTTATTTCTGAGTATCAATGCTACAAATGTCATTGTATTTCTTCTCTCCATCCCACCTGCTTTCTCCGCAACATTTCCTTTGATTTACTAAAGAATCTTTTCACGCCTTAAATTTCTCTGGCAAAAACCAACAGGTCATAAGAACATAACTGTAGATCTGAGTCAAAGTAAAGTCTAATTGCTTCCTCCATTGTAACACTAAACAATGAAATACGTTCACAGATTTGTGACGTAACACCCCCTCCCCAACAATAGCAACAAAAAAAGTCTGTCAAAGTATCAGGTTTTTAAACCGATACAGAAAACAGTACATTATTTTTAATTTTTTTTAATTGTTTTTTTCTCTTCTTCTTAAAATCAATAATGTTTCTTTAAGAAATAAAGAAAAGATTATTATTCCGTCCTTGAAATTAAAAAAAAAAAAAAAAAAA
Source organism: Doryteuthis pealeii (assembly GCA_023376005.1). Classification (NCBI taxonomy): domain Eukaryota; kingdom Metazoa; phylum Mollusca; class Cephalopoda; order Myopsida; family Loliginidae; genus Doryteuthis; species Doryteuthis pealeii. The sequence continues at coordinate 55,549,059 of CM042148.1, read as the reverse complement.
AAGAAGTAGTGAATATTCTATTATCTTCATTTGTCTTTAAAACATTTTTTTTTGTATCGTCAGGTTTAAAAATAATCTCACCCTAAAGCAATGAGTCGAAACTGACAAACACACAAATGCGTACGATAAGTAGCAAATACTATTTAAAATTCTTTATATATACTAGCAAATATATGCACCCTCCGGGTGCAAGTATTTAAGTTTGATATAATGAAATATCATATTAAATTAGAAAGGCTAATGAAACTGAATAAGAATGCAAATAAAAAGATTTGGAACAGAGGGGGTATGATTGAAAAATAGAACAACTTTGAAAGTAACTCTTCCATCATTTTCCATTCCTCCCGTTTTCAGTGGTAAATTTTCCTAATTTAACTATTTAGTTAAAATAGGAAGTAAAGAATAAAATGACAGTTATTTATTCTTGTTAATGGATTTCTTTTAAGATTTATCCCCGAGAGTTTTGCTCATATTCATTAAGATAAAACCAAACAATTAGAAATCAATAATACTAAGCACATATTTATTAAAATCAAATTTCTAATATCAATATGCAAATTAGCCTTCCCATTCACACTGCACTAAATACCATGTTCCATCAACCAATAATACACTCGATTTTGGGTTGTGATATATAAACCTACAATGCAGACCCGTACAAGTGTGATGTAGATATGGTCAACAGTCTTAATGATGTAAAACAATTTTATTAATAATTGAGATTTAAATAAAAATAAAATCATGGAGAAAGTGATGTAAATAACAAAGGGAATTGGGATTTGTATAGTAATATAGTTTCGGTTACAGACAGACAAACACACAATCTCCATTATAATAAGATTAGCAAGAATATACGCCCTCTGGGTGTAAATATTTAAGTTTTAATATAATGAGATCCATTAGAAAGACCAACGAAATTAGATAAGAATGCATATTAAAAGATTAAACTTATTTTTAATATATTTTAATTGATTTCTATATAAAATCATTCATAGGATTAATCTTAATACGCTGGAGAATAAAACAATATTAGAGATCAATAATACCAAGTAATTATTTATTAAACCCGTATATTTTTAACCAGTATTATGTAAACCTTTATTTCCTAGTGATATATTAGACACTGTTATATACTGGATCACACAATATTCATATACTAGTACATCCAAATACAGTTTGTACCAGACATAATAATTCGCAACAGAGTGCTATCAACATCGAGCTAGACGGTTCGCGTAATGCTTCCGTAATCTTCGCAGTTTCAGGGTTTTTGGATCAACGCTGTTAATTTTACTTAGCCGCTCCAGAGGCCGAAGCACTCTGAAGCAGTTTCCGTAATCACCCAGATGTTCTACAACAGCAGTGTACAAATAGTCTTGGACCAGCTCATTTACTCTCTACGAAAGGCAAAGCTAGGCTAGTCCATAACATACACTAGTTAATTTTTCAAGTAAAATCAATCCTGGGTCAATTATTAGTGTAAGGGTACAATAGTTACCCCCTTAGATAATTTGCATGTCCAGTATGGGCTCTGTAGAGTGACACATAACAGTTCCAGAAATCTATTCTCGGCCTCTTTCCGCCTTTAATCTTTGAACGGTAGATACTATGGGCTAAAAATTCTATCCGGAACAGCATCATTCTGACGTCGCATGAAATAGGTAGCAATTTCAAGTCTTAAAACACGTTTCAAAAGTAAAGAACAGCATGTCACCAGCCCTAGCCATAATTGTAATTTATGTCGTATTCTATACTCCCCCTAGGCTCTCACACATTGAACTTTGAACTTACCTAACCTTGACACTATGTAGTTAAAGCCCCTTGTTGCCATTCTTCTGTGTAGAGGTTATGTAAATTTTTATTCACCATTAAAGGCTTATCAACAGGTCTCCTGTGTTCTTCCAAATACTTCAGATCGTATATATATATAAAATGGTAAGACTAGGTGGAGCTACCATTGGCACTTACTTGCCCAAATTCACTTGTGCCACACAGCTGTAAGTTTAAAGTGTGGGGGGTATTTCTGTCGTATCCTGTACTTTCCTCAATAGACGACCAGGGTTAAGGGTACCCTTAGTAGAAGAATACTGGTGAAACCCGATGTTACTGCTGAGAGTGATAAACGAGATGTTTCATCCGGGATCCGGATGATGTTACATAGGCACAATTTATGGCTTAACTTTTTGCCTACTTTAAACCACTCACAGCAGCTCTCCCACCATAGCCAAGCAAAGTACCAAAACTGATGGTTAGTTCATTATAATTGAGCAAAAGAACTCTGATTATTTGAATAGAATGAGTTCTGAAGCGAATAGATAGTGAACTTGGAAATATCCCATCATACAGGAAAAAATAGCAAGAAAATTTAATATAGCCGTAGGGGGGGGGGTCTGGTAGGCAAAGAGTTAAGTTGAAATAAATAGCTGTAGAATAAATTCAACTACAACTTGAGCGATCAATAAAGAATGTGTGTGTGTGTGAGAGAGAGAGAGAGAGAGAGAGAGAGAGAGAGAGAGAGAGAGAGAGAGAGAGAGAGAGAGAGAGAGGAGAGGAACCAGATGGATTATGTTTGCAGTTATTTATGTTGGCAGAACGCTGACACATTAGTTTTTTTCTTTTATCATCAGACGGACCGGTCAGATCTGTCCAACTAAACACGTGCGTTTATTTACAACTAAATCTAATAATACCAATTCCCCATGGGTAGGGGTGGGGTTAAACGTCACATAAATTATCTATGCATCTAATTTCATAGTTATCTCTTTCGGAGTTGTTACCGGTTGTTAGAGACGTTACTGGTATTTGGTGATAGGGAAGATATTTAGTCGCGTCCCTACTATCCAATATTAATATTAGTATATTTATTGATACACTAAAACTGAATAAATGGAAAGGAAAGACGAGATAAAAACATAAGTATTACACGAATGCATAACGTATCCCTAACAGATGAAATTGTGAAAGTCTTTGTGGTCGAAAAGTACTTATCGACGTGCTGGAAATAACGAGAAGCTAGAAAGGAGGTAGACTTCTTATAGGGAAATGCAATGAGAGCGAACTAGTCATTTAGTAAACAGGCGTCAGCGAGAGAAGAAGAAAGCAGAGGGAATAAAAAGGAAAGATGGAGAGAAGGAAAGGAAGAAAAAGGAAAAGTGGAAGGAGAAAATGGGCTGATGGAAAAGAAATTAACCAAAATATTCGAAAGTGAGACGCTAATTAAGCCTAGCTTAATTTGACACAAAGGAAAGATCTTGCAATCCACAGTCTTGTTTCAATGGTGAGATGAAATAAAGTACCTCGCTGGAGTTGGTGACAACGTCTCTCTTCTATTCAACGAACAGAAGTGAAAAGCATGTCCACTTCGCTCCAAGAGCGGAGACCAAACATTTCATCCGTTCAAAGAATGAGTACAAAAAAAGGCTGATTTGAATTATGGGATTAACACATGATGTTCAATGACACGCCCATAATCCAAGGAAAGACAATTATTTTGTGTCTCCTTACATCTCAATTGTATCGAAAATTTGAATAATTAAAAACAAACGATGTTCTGGAGTGAATGCACAAAATTATCTGATGCGCTGCATCAACTGTTAGCTCCCAGATGCTTTATCACACAGATCAGATTACCCAAGCTATGCTACTCATGCACTGAATTGGGGGACCGGTATCGAACCTGGAACCTAGCGGTTCCTTGGTGAATGCACTACTGACAGAGCTAAGTCTCCCGTGAAATCCGTTAAAAACAAACAGTTTACATACCTAGGTAGTAATATCTCATCTACAAAAAAAAGGATGTTAATATCCGCATAGGAAAGGCATGGACTACTATAGACAGATTATCGATCACATAGACATTTGATCTCTTTAAGATAAAGCGAAAATTCATCCAAGCTGTAACAGTTTTAGTTCTACTGTATGGCTGCACCACTTACACAAGGATGCTTCGTGCTATCATAGGCAACTCTTGGGAGCAGCACCTCACAGAAAGCAATTGTGATGCATATCAATTATGTGCGATAGTGTAATTAAAACTAACGGTTTATGCGAAATACCGGTTATTTGATTGGCAGATCTTAACCCGTGTTTGACCCCCTTTTCTGATTCGCTAGTGCAAACGTGAGAAAGTTAGTTTAAGTAATTAGTTTTGGTTGGACGACGGATCGCAAGGTGGCGCGTTTGAGTTGATCTGGTATTTATAACATAAGATAAAACATGAGCTCTAATTTAAGTAAAGTATTGTGTTCGTTACTAAGAACAAACAACGGGCACAGGACAAGAAATCTCAGACCCAGAATAATAACAGAAGAACAACCATCCAAGAGATAGGACCAGCTAATATTCAGCTACCAAGCTTAAGCTACGAAGAAGAAACAGATTAATATAAGATAAGTATAAGGCCACGATATACTCTACAAGATACTACAAAGTACAAAATACGTCTAGATACGTATATGTAAATGAGTACGCAACAGTTTTACGTCCACCTACCATCACACAAACCATCCAAGACGAACAAGACACCGCTGGAAAAATAAGGACAATATCATAGGTAACGAATTCATAATGATGATAAGGAAATAGTATGTCATTTATTTATTCCATATATGCAAGACCAGGGTGTCTTGGACTAAATCTTGGTATAAGATGTACGTAAAATTCACACTCATATTTATGGACTTTCTCAACATTAGCAGCATGCATTTCCGTTGGATTGGGCCAATCAGAAACGAGCCAAAAAACATTTGAGTATTTAAGATTCTTTGTAACTGTTCTCGAATCAGTTGCTAACGGATTTTCTGATTGAAGGAACACTACAGGCAAGGAGATCTGATACAAGGAACTACACTCTTGTTCTACCTTGGATTTCAAGGAATACAACTGGATTTTCTGCTACAATGAGCTACACTCTACTTAAAAGGAAACCTAAACGCCTAAAATGGCGACCAGATCGTAATAGGGTGACCGATACGTCAATCCTAATCACCGGTAGATCGCGCGCCATTCATTTTTCTGTTCTTTTTTAAAAATGTTATCCTATCATCTATCCTACTCGTGTATGCAAATCAGCTTTTTCCATTATGAAATTAATCCAAGTCCAAGTACCATTCCACCATGACCGATGATCATTTGGAAAACGATCATCAATCGTGAACTTGGGACTGGCTACCACAGTAACGGTCCATCTTGAGTTCATTCAGTGCAAGTGATCAGAGTAAGGTAACGGCCATTTCAGGTATTCAGTTGTATTGTGCCGTTAAGGTTCATGTAGTGATGCAAGGTAGTCAAACATATTGTATATATCAAGTACAAGCAGAGCTACGGCGTTGCCCGAAAATTAAAAGTCTATATACTAATACTCGTGTTCCTTAATTGTACGACTGTTATCATCTTGCAACAACCTCTGGTTAAAACGAGACCGTCCAAATTGTCAAAGATGAAATGCAAAAATGTAGATCCTGAAAAAGGAAGAAAAAGGACATGCTACACAGAACAATATAATAAGAAAGAAAGACATTAGGGGAAAGATAGAGGGAGGGTGAACGCATGGAGGCGATAACACTAATCTATTTCAATCGAACATGATGAAAAGATTAAAAAAAGAAGAAAAAAAAAAAGGGTTGGAGTGAGTTAAATCAAGATTATTATACTTTTAACCTATTGAAATATTTTTCAATAACTGTTAAGTAAACATATCAACGTTGTATCAATTAAATTATCATACCATAGTATATCCACAGGCCCTGCTAGTTTAACAAATCTATCTACATTCATGCTTAGATTAATGAAGATTATTTTTCTATGTTTGTTTTATTATTTTTTATTATTTATATACTTTTTGTTTTAAAATTATTTTTATTTTTTTTTATTTGCTTTTTATGTTTTATCCTTTATCATAGTTTATGTTTTAATAATTTTTACAAATTGATTTTTTGATATATCATTGAAACATACCTTATTATATTTTTAACTTTTCTTATAGAAAATGAGAGGTAAAAATAGGATGTGGATTTTATTGAACTTTGGTCTTTGCTGGTCTGTGACAATTTTTCCTTTATAAAAAGGACGTGTGCTCAGTCGTTTTACAAACAGACAGGCATATAGAATTTCTCTCTCTCTCCATCTCTCTCTTTATATATATATATATATATATATATATATTATATATATATATATATATATATATATGTATATATATAATATTATATTTTATATATATATATATAATTACATTCAGTACATGTATGGATAAATGTCCTTTGCATTCTTTAATACAAATAGATCATTTTGATCTGTTCAATTAAAAGTAGCTCGCGAGCCAAAAATACCCCCCCTATTCAAGACTAACGGTTAATATTACTGGTAATTTCTGACATAGATTAAAAAGTTAAGGATGGTTATTCAACTTAACTTTGTTTACCAAATATGAAGAATAAAAGACGCGTTTGTAGTTATTTGAAATCACAGACAAACTTCCGTTAGCAAGTCCTCATTTTGTCTACTCGGCTTGTGGCATGGGTAAGTATAAACATTCTTTTTAAAGCGTTGGCTGCCATGTTTTTGTTTTTGTTTTTTTTAGTTGAAGATAAAATCAGGCATAGACGAGATTAACAGTTGCTGCCAGTGTTGGATCAAAATTATCACGAAATATCTATACCAGTAAATGAAATATCCTAGATTTTAATCACTTCAAGAAAGACGTCGGAAATGGAACAATTTTTAAAAACTCGTATTCCTAGAAACGGTTTTTTCCGTTAAGAAAAGAAAAAAAAAGATTTTTGTTATCTGATTCTAATATGAATAACAGTCAATTTACGTCAGGATATATATATATATATATATATATATATATATAATATATATATATATAATGTGTGTGTGTGTGTATATATATATATATACACCACACACACACACACACACACACACATATATATATATATATATATATAATATATATATATATATATATATATATATATATATCTGTCGTTGTTTAAAAATGAATCTCTCTTTCTACTCCTCTCTCTATATATATATCTATTTAATGAAAAATCGTTATAAAAACGTTTTTTTTTATGAACCAGAAAAGATCTCAAATGCTGGTAGAGCAGGATAAAACCTAAAATAAATATCTACTCACTTCCTCATGACAATCTAATTACTATTAGTTTCAAGTATTTTTTGTTATAAAAATACATGAAACTAAAAACATTTAGACAATTATATATAGGGTTATTGAAAAGTAACTCGATATTAATGCAGAATAGCGCGCAAGTGATAAAAGCATTAGAATAACATTTTTCGTATAAACTATTGGATGGCGGAAAGTCCGAAGTAGAGAGACGCTATGATTTATTTTTACAAATAGAACGTAAGGTAACTCCCTATTTTCAACTATTTATTAATTGTTTTATATGTAGTTACATTTTTCTCAATTTTTTGTTGTTGGCTGAATCATCATTTTCCTTGGAATGGATGGGTAGACGTGGTCCGCATGTGTGCCGACCATTATGATTTAACACCCTGCATTTCTTTTTCTTTGGATTGGTTGAAGGAGCAAATCTTCTTACGAAACCAACGACTTTGGAAAAACTTAAAGGACAAATACGAAAATCTATTCCTGCCACTCCACAAGAGTTCCTGGAAGATCAGTTGATACAATTCCCGAGTGGCTTGAGAGGCTGGAGGCAAATGCTGGTGCCCATATAGAATTTTAAATAAAACTTCCTGATATGCGTCTTATTCTCATATTCATTTTTTCGTAAAAATAATGATTCAGAAATTGATTATAAGATTTAAAAAAACAGGGAAGGGAATTACTTTACAACCACCCTGTATATATATAATTAGGGTAGCGTTTGAAAATCGCCAAGGCGAGAAACTGTCAGTAACCAAACCGCTGTTGACTCATGTTCACACTACCTTAATTTATATATACATGCTCTATCCAAGATATTGACCACTATTTACTTATGAATATAGCACTTCCATATATAATATATAATGCAGGCTGTTCGGGATAAATTGACAACTATATTTGGTTATTTTCTCTGTAGGTTGGAGGTATTGACGAAACACTACACATCATTTAAAAATTGGGCCTTATTTATTCATATACGTGATGACAGATAGAATGGATGACTGGAACACCTGAATAATGGAAGAGAATAACTTTGTATCATGATGATCTGGCACCGTCATCAAAATAAGGGAGATTATGGTTTGCTGCCCATGCTACCTAAACAATGTGAAAACAGTCGGGCATGAACTGGAGATTGCAAATGAGACCACGAGCTGTTGGCTAGAGAAAAAGCAACATACAGACGATCTGATGCTTCGACAGCAGAATTCTCGAAAATCTGCTGAAAAACAGTGTTGGATGACCTTGGCATGGCAGCAACCATAATCTCCATTATTTTGATGACCGGTGCAGATCATCATGATACAAGTTATTCTTTATCTTCCATTATTCAGGTGGGTTCCAGTCATCCATTCTATCTGTCATCACGTATATGAATAAATAAGGGCCCAAGTTTTAAATGATGTGTAGTGTTCGTCAAACTCCAACCTACAGAGAAAAATAACCAAATATAAGTATGTCAAATTTATCCCGAACAGCCTGCCCTGCATTATATATATGAAGTATGGAGTGCTATATTCATAAGTAAATAGTGGTCAATATCTTGGATAGAGCATGTATATAAATTAGGTAGTGTGAACATGAAGTCAACAGCGGTTGGTTACTGACAGTTTCTCGCCTTGGCGATTTTCAAACGCTACCCTATTTATATATATACAGGGTGGTTGTAAAGTAATTCCCTTCCCTGTTTTTTAATCTTATAATCAATTTCTGAATCATTATTTTACGAAAAAATGAATATGAGAATAAGACGCATATCAGGAAGTTTTATTTAAAATTCTATATGGGCACCAGCATTTGCCTCCAGCCTCTCAAGCCCACTCGGGAATTGTATCAACTGATCTTTCCAGGAACTCTTGTGGAGTGCAGGAATAGATTTTCGTATTTGTCCTTTAAGTTTTCCAAAGTCGTTGTTTCGTAAAGAAGATTTGCTCCTTCAACCAATCCAAAGAAAAAGAAATGCAGGGTGTTAAATCATAATGTCGGCCACACATGCGGACCACGTCTACCATCCATCTCCAAGGAAAATGATGATTCAGCCAACAACAAAAGAATTGAGAAAAATGTAACTACATATAAAACAATTATAAATATTGAAAATAGGGAGTTACCTTACGTTCTATTTGTAAAAATAAATCATAGCGTCTCTCTACTTCGGGACTTTCCGCCATCCAATAGTTTTATACGAAAAATGTTATTCTAATGCTTTTAATCACTTGCGCGCTATTCTGCATTAATATCGAGTTACTTTTCAATAACCCTATATATAATTGTCTAAATGTTTTTAGTTTCATGTATTTTATAACAAAAAAAATACTTGAAACTAATAGTAATTAGATTGTCATGAGGAAGTGAGTAGATATTTATTTTAGGTTTTATCCTGCTCTACCAGCATTTGAGATCTTTTCTGGTTCTAAAAAAAAAACGTTTTTATAACGATTTTTCATTAATACAGATATATATATAGAGAGAGGAGTAGAAAGAGAGATTCATTTTTAAAACAACGACAAGATATTATATATTATATATTTATTATATATATATATATATATATATATATATATATATATGTTAGTGTGTGTGTGTGTGTGTGTGTGTGTGTGTATATATATATATATACACACACACAATATATATATATATATATATATATATATATATATATATATATATATATATATCCTGACGTTGACTGTTATTCATATTAGAATCAGATAACAAAAATCTTTTTCTTTTTCTTTCTTAACGGAAAAAACCGTTTCTAGGAATACGAGTTTTTTAAAAATTGTTCCATTTCCGACGTCTTTCTTGAAGTGATTAAAATCTAGGATATTTCATTTACTGGTATAGATATTTCGTGATAATTTTGATCCAACACTGGCAGCAACTGTTAATCTCGTCTATGCCTGATTTTATCTTCAACTAAAAAAAAACAAAAACAAAAAAACATGGCAGCCAACGCTTTAAAAGAATGTTTATACTTATCCATGCCACAAGCCGAGTAGACAAAATGAGGACTTGCTAACGGAAGTTTGTCTGTGATTTCAAATAACTACAAACGCGTCTTTATTCTTCATATTTGGTAAACAAAGTTAAGTTGAATAACCATCCTTAACTTTTTAATCTATGTCAGAAATTACCAGTAATATTAACCGTTAGTCTTGAATAGGGGGGGTATTTTTGGCTCGCGAGCTACTTTTAAATTGAACAGATCAAAATGATCTATTTGTATTAAAGAATGCAAAGGACATTTATCCATACATGTACTGAATGTAATTATATATATATATATAAATATATATATATATATATATACATATATATACATATATATATATATATATATATATATATATATATATATATATATATATATATATAAAGAGAGAGATGGAGAGAGAGAGAAATTCTATATGCCTGTCTGTTTGTAAAACGACTGAGCACACGTCCTTTTTATAAAGGAAAAATTGTCACAGACCAGCAAAGACCAAAGTTCAATAAAATCCACATCCTATTTTTACCTCTCATTTTCTATAAGAAAAGTTAAAAATATAATAAGGTATGTTTCAATGATATATCAAAAAATCAATTTGTAAAAATTATTAAAACATAAACTATGATAAAGGATAAAACATAAAAAGCAAATAAAAAAAATAATAAAAATAATTTTAAAACAAAAGTATATAAATAATAAAAAATAATAAAACAAACATAGAAAAATAATCTTCATTAATCTAAGCATGAATGTAGATAGATTTGTTAAACTAGCAGGGCCTGTGGATATACTATGGTATGATAATTTAATTGATACAACGTTTGATATGTTTACTTAACAGTTATTGAAAAATATTTCAATAGGTTAAAAGTATAATAATCTTGATTTAACTCACTCCAACCCTTTTTTTTTTCTTTCTTTTTTTTAATCTTTTCATCATGTTCGATTGAAATAGATTAGTGTTATCGCCTCCATGCGTTCACCCCTCCCTCTATCTTTCCCCTAATGTCTTTCTTTCTTATTATATTGTTCTGTGTAGCATGTCCTTTTTCTTCCTTTTTCAGGATCTACATTTTTGCATTTCATCTTTGACAATTTGGACGGTCTCGTTTTAACCAGAGGTTGTTGCAAGATGATAACAGTCGTACAATTAAGGAACACGAGTATTAGTATATAGACTTTTAATTTTCGGGCAACGCCCGGTAGCTCTGCTTGTACTTGATATATACAATATGTTTGACTACCTTGCATCACTACATGAACCTTAACGGCACAATACAACTGAATACCTGAAATGGCCGTTACCTTACTCTGATCACTTGCACTGAATGAACTCAAGATGGACCGTTACTGGTGGTAGCCAGTCCCAAGTTCACGATTGATGATCGTTTTCCAAATGATCATCGGTCATGGTGGAATGGTACTTGGACTTGGATTAATTTTCATAATGGAAAAAGCTGATTTGCATACACGAGTAGGATAGATGATAGGATAACATTTTTAAAAAAGAACAGAAAAATGAATGGCGCGCGATCTACCGGTGATTAGGATTGACGTATCGGTCACCCTATTACGATTCTGGTCGCCATTTTAGGCGTTTAGGTTTCCTTTTAAGTAGAGTGTAGCTCATTGTAGCAGAAAATCCAGTTGTATTCCTTGAAATCCAAGGTAGAACAAGAGTGTAGTTCCTTGTATCAGATCTCCTTGCCTGTAGTGTTCCTTCAATCAGAAAATCCCGTTAGCAACTGATTCGAGAACAGTTACAAAGAATCTTAAATACTCAAATGTTTTTTCTAGGCTCGTTTCTGATTGGCCCAATCCAACGGAAATGCATGCTGCTAATGTTGAGAAAGTCCATAAATATGAGTGTGAATTTTACGTACATCTTATACCAAGATTTAGTCCAAGACACCCCTGGTCTTGCATATATGGAATAAATAAATGACATACTATTTCCTTTATCATCATTATGAATTCGTTACCTATGATATTGTCCTTATTTTTCCAGCGGTGTCTTGTTCGTCTTGGATGGTTTGTGTGATGGTAGGTGGACGTAAAACTGTTGCGTACTCATTTTACATATACGTATCTAGACGTATTTTGTACTTTGTAGTATCTTGTAGAGTATAATCGTGGCCTTATACTTATCTTATATTAATCTGTTTCTTCTACGTAGCTTAAGCTTGGTAGCTGAATATTAGCTGGTCCTATCTCTTGGATGGTTGTTCTTCTGTTATTATTCTGGGTCTGAGATTTCTTGTCCTGTGCCCGTTGTTTGTTCTTAGTAACGAACACAATACTTTACTTAAATTAGAGCTCATGTTTTATCTTATGTTATAAATACCAGATCAACTCAAACGCGCCACCTTGCGATCCGTCGCCCAGCCAAAACTAATTACTTAAACTAACTTTCTCACGTTTGCACTAGCGAATCAGAAAAGGGGGTCAAACACGGGTTAAGATCTGCCAATCAAATAACCGGTATTTCCCATAAACCGTTAGTTTGATTTACACTATCGCACTTAATTTATATCCATCATAATTGCTTTCTGTGAGGTGCTGCTCCCAAGAGTTGTCTAGGATAGCACGAAGCATCCTTGTGTAAGTGGTGCAACCATACAGTAGAACTAAAACTGTTACAGCTTGGGTGAATTTTCGCTTTATCTTAAAGAGATCAAATTTCCATGTGATCGATAATCTGTCTATAATAGTCCATGCCTTTCCTATGCGGATATTAACATCCTTTTTTTTTTGTAGATGAGATATTACTACCTAGGTATGGAAACTGTTTGTTTTTAACGGATTTTACGGGAGACTTAGCTCTGTCAGTAGTGCATTCACCAAGGAATCGCTAGGTTCCAGGTTCGATACCGGTCCCCCAACTCAGTGCATGAGTAGCATAGCTTGGGTAATCTGATCTGTGTGATAAAGCATCTGGGAGCTGACAGTTGATGTAGCGTACCAGATAATTTTGTGCATTCACTCAGAACATCGTTTTTTTTTTAATTATTCAAATTTTTGATACAATTGAGATGTAAGGAGACACAAAATAAGTGTCTTTCCTTGGATTGTGGGCGTGTCTTTGAACATCATGTGTCAATCCCATAATTCAAATCAGCCTCTTTTTTCTACTCATTCTTTGAACGGATGAAATGTTTGGTCTCCGCTCTTTGAGCAAAGTGGATATGCTTTTCACCTCTGTTCGTTGAATAGAAGAGAGACTTTATCACCAACTCCAGCGAGGTACTTTATTTCATCTCACCATTGAAACAAGACTGTGGATTGCAAGATCGAAACAAGACTGTGGATTGCAAGATCTTTTCTTTGTGTCAAATTAAGCTAGGCTTAAATGGCGTCTCCCTTTCGAATATTTTGGTTCATTTCTTTTCCATCAGCCCATCATTTACTCCTTCCACTTTCCCTTCTCTCCATCTTTCCTTTCTCTTCCCTCTGCTTTCTTCTTCTCTCGCTGACGCCTGTTCACTAAATGACTTGTTCGCTCTCATTGCATTTCCCTATAAGAAGTCTACCTCCCTTCTAGCTTCTCGTTATTTCCAGCACGCCGATAAGTACTTTTCGACCACAAAGACTTTCACAATTTCATCTGTTAGGGATACGTTATGCATTCGTGTAATACTTATGTTTTTATATATGCATGTCTTATGTGTTTATGAGTTTATCTCGTCTTCCCTTTCCATTTATTCAGTTTTAGTGTATCAATAAATATACTAATATTAATATTGGATAGTAGGGACGCGACTAAATATCTTCCCTATCACCAAATACCAGTAACGTCTCTAACAACCGGTAACAACTCCGAAAGAGATAACTATGAAATTAGATGCATAGATAATTTATGTGACGTTTAACCCCACCCCTACCCATGGGGAATTGGTATTATTAGATTTAGTTGTAAATAAACGCACGTGTTTAGTTGGACAGATCTGACCGGTCCGTCTGATGATAAAAGAAAAAAACTAATGTGTCAGCGTTCTGCCAACATAAATAACTGCAAACATAATCCATCTGGTTCTCTCTCTCTCTCTCTCTCTCTCTCTCTCTCTCTCTCTCTCTCTCTCTCTCTCTCTCTCTCTCTCTCTCTCTCACACACACACACACATTCTTTATTGATCGCTCAAGTTGTAGTTGAATTTATTCTACAGCTATTATTTCAACTTAACTCTTTGCCTACCAGACCCCCCCCCTACGGCTATATTAAATTTTCTTGCTATTTTTTCCTGTATGATGGGATATTTCCAAGTTCACTATCTATTCGCTTCAGAACTCATTCTATTCAAATAATCAGAGTTCTTTTGCTCAATTATAATGAACTAACCATCAGTTTTGGTACTTTGCTTGGCTATGGTGGGAGAGCTGCTGTGAGTGGTTTAAAGTAGGCAAAAAGTTAAGCCATAAACTGCGCCTATGTAACATCATCCGGATCCCGGATGAAACATCTCGTTTATCACTCTCAGCAGTAACATCGGGTTTCACCAGTATTCTTCTACTAAGGGTACCCTTAAGGTAACCCTGGTCGTGTATTGAGGAAAGTACAAGGTACGACAGAAATACCCCCCACACTTTAAACTGACAGCTGTGTGGCACAAGTGAATTTGGGCAAGTAAGTGCCAATAGTAGCTCCACCTAGTCTTACCATTTTTTATATATATACGATCTGAAGTATTTGGAAGAACACAGGAGACCTGTTGATAAGCCTTTAATGGTGAATAAAAATTTACATAACCTCTACACAGAAGAATGGCAACAAGGGGCTTTAACTACATAGTGTCAAGGTTAGGTAAGTTCAAAGTTCAATGTGTGAGAGCCTAGGGGGAGTATAGAATACGACATAAATTACAATTATGGCTAGGGCTGGTGAATGCTGTTCCTTTACTTTTGAAACGTGTTTTAAGACTTGAAATTGCTACCTATTTCATGCGACGTCAGAATGATGCTGTTCCGGATAGAATTTTTAGCCCATAGTATCTACCGTTCAAAGATTAAAGGCGGAAAGAGGCCGAGAATAGATTTCTGGAACTGTTATGTGTCACTCTACAGAGCCCATACTGGACATGCAAATTATCTAAGGGGGGTAACTATTGTACCCTTACACTAATAATTGACCCAGGATTGATTTTACTTGAAAAATTAACTAGTGTATGTTATGGACTAGCCTAGCTTTGCCTTTCGTAGAGAGTAAATGAGCTGGTCCAAGACTATTTGTACACTGCTGTTGTAGAACATCTGGGTGATTACGGAAACTGCTTCAGAGTGCTTCGGCCTCTGGAGCGGCTAAGTAAAATTAACAGCGTTGATCCAAAACCCTGAAACTGCGAAGATTACGGAAGCATTACGCGAACCGTCTAGCTCGATGTTGATAGCACTCTGTTGCGAATTATTATGTCTGGTACAAACTGTATTTGGATGTACTAGTATACTGAATATTGTGTGATCCAGTATATAACAGTGTCTAATATATCACTAGGAAATAAAGGTTTACATAATACTGGTTAAAAATATACGGGTTTAATAAATAATTACTTGGTATTATTGATCTCTAATATTGTTTTATTCTCCAGCGTATTAAGATTAATCCTATGAATGATTTTATATAGAAATCAATTAAAATATAATTAAAAATAAGTTTAATCTTTTAATATGCATTCTTATCTAATTTCGTTGGTCTTTCTAATGGATCTCATTATATTAAAACTTAAATATTTACACCCAGAGGGCGTATATTCTTGCTAATCTTATTATAATGGAGATTGTGTGTTTGTCTGTCTGTAACCGAAACTATATTACTATACAAATCCCAATTCCCTTTGTTATTTACATCACTTTCTCCATGATTTTATTTTTATTTAAATCTCAATTATTAATAAAATTGTTTTACATCATTAAGACTGTTGACCATATCTACATGATATTTACCGCGTACCCCACTTGTACGGGTCAGGCACAAAGTCCCTATTAACGTGGGACCACCCACAAGCCGAGACTCGTGGAGTGGCAGGTGAAAAATTGCGTCGATCCCGTCGGCATTCCCCCTCAAGGGGGGCGCCTCAGGCACTGGGCAATAAACCCAGCCCTGCCCCTTTAAATCGAGGGGGCAGGTGTTGCCTGGGGGGATGGCCCCCTGGGATCGACGCCGTTAATTATATCAATGGTCCAGAGGCCGAAGCCACTGATGACCATATCAACATTCACAGAACATGCAATTGTATTTATATATACAACAAAATAGTGGTTTACAGTGTGAATGGGAAGGCTAATTTGCATATTGATATTAGAAACTTGATTTTAATAAATATGTGCTTAGTATTATTGATTTCTAATTGTTTGGTTTTATCTTAATGAATATGAGCAAAACTCTCGGGGATAAATCTTAAAAGAAATCCATTAACAAGAATAAATAACTGTCATTTTATTCTTTACTTCCTATTTTAACTAAATAGTTAAATTAGGAAAATTTACCACTGAAAGACGGGAGGAATGGAAAATGATGGAAGAGTTACTTTCAAAGTTGTTCTATTTTTCAATCATACCCCCTCTGTTCCAAATCTTTTTATTTGCATTCTTATTCAGTTTCATTAGCCTTTCTAATTTAATATGATATTTCATTATATCAAAACTTAAATACTTGCACCCGGAGGGTGCATATATTTGCTAGTATATATAAAGAATTTTAATAGTATTTGCTACTTATCGTACGCATTTGTGTGTTTGTCAGTTTCGACTCATTGCTTTAGGGAGTGAGATTATTTTTAAACCTGACGATACAAAAAAAAATGTTTTAAAGACAAATGAAGATAATAGAATATTCATTACTTCTTTTTTTTTTTTTTTTTTTTAATTTCAAGGACAGAATAAATAATCTTTTCTTTATTTCTTAAAGAAACATTATTGATTTTAAAAGAAGAGAAAAAAACAATTTAAAAAAATTAAAAAATAATGTACTGTTTTCTGTATCGGTTTAAAAACCTGATACTTTGACAGACTTTTTTTGTTGCTATTGTTGGGGAGGGGGTGTTACGTCACAAATTTGTGTACGTATTTCATTGTTTAGTGTTACAATGGAGGAAGCAATTAGACTTTACTTTGACTCAGATCTACAGTTATGTTCTTATGACCTGTTGGTTTTTGCCAGAGAAATTTAAGGCGTGAAAAGATTCTTTAGTAAATCAAAGGAAATGTTGCGGAGAAAGCAGGTGGGATGGAGAGAAGAAATACAATGACATTTGTAGCATTGATACTCAGAAATAAATATCTTTACATCTCTCTCTCCCTACTCTCTCTCCCTACTCTCTCTCTCTCTCTCTCTCTCTCTCTCTCTCTCTCTCTCTCACACACACACACACACACAACACCTTTACCAGACTCCTTCTCTATTTCTTTCTCTCTCACAAAACATTTACCAGACTTACCCCCCCCTCTCTCTCTCTCTCTCTCTCTCTCTCTCTCTCTCTCTCTCTCTCTCTCTCTCTCTCTCTTTGCATTCTACGTTATGAAAATGTTATAGTAACAAAACGAAATCATGTGCAATCCTAACAGACCCAATTCTTAACTTCGTGTCGTATTAGACAGTTGCTAAGCTTTAACTTAGTTTGGCACAATGCCAAAATTATTGGGTCCCCTGTGAGACACGAACTCTCTAACGATTACACTGTGTGAAGCGGCCTCTGGGCATCGGATTATATAAGGTTTCTAATGATTTTAAAAAAAAATGTGAACTTATAATATAATTTATTTTAATGCTTTAGATACTTCATCTTGTTCGAGTTATATATATATATATGATCTGTGTGGTAAAGTGGGTGGTCTGATGTGTGGCGCACATCGTTGATCTAGTGCTAGTGAAAAGAGGATATACTCCCTCTCTTTCTGGCTGATACCTACTTTAGGACACCCTGATGACTGCCTTTATATTATATATATATATATATATATATATATATATAAACTACGGAGATGCGTGGTGTAATGGAGTCGTAGGAAATGGGCTCAAATTCTCGACAAGGCTGTTTGCATTTCACATAGCGTTTATATCCCTGGAAAAGATATGAATCCATGTATTCTCCCACCAGCTATGGGTAAATAGTAGGGCAGGCTGGGCTCTTTAATCTTCTATAGATAACCAGTCTAGGAGAAGAAAAACTGAATTGATTGGGTTTGTAGCATACCTTGCACCAATTTTTTCCTATCGAGTGTGCCAAAAAGTGCGGATGGTCCAATACAAACCCCCACCATTATAAACAAAACACTGTGTAGGTTGTTCATTGGATCAGCTCATGTTATCTTGTGAACCCCCATGTATCGAAATCGACGAGAGAGTCCATTTAAAAAAAAATATAAACAACCAAATTTATTCATGAAATAAAATGTCTGCTACACACATTTAGAGAAATTAAGAGGAAAACGAACATCAATCAATCCCAGAGCCAAGATGGACTTCAGCAGATAAGTCTAACCGAAACTCCATTAAGTTTGCAGCTCTAGTGTTTTTTTAATGTATGTTTGTACTTTCATATTGTTTGTTGAGTCTTCTTCATCGAAATTTGAACGCCTATCTGTTAATGTGGTAAATATATGGGACCAGCAAAAAAAGAAAAAAAAAACATAAGATTTAGCAAAACTTATTAAATAACAACAGCAACAAATTAGTCCGAAAGTGAACGTAATAGCAATCTAGGATTGTGGTATGTAATAACAAAGTTTGGGCCGCTGTATCCTCCGCCCTTCCTCGGGTGTTTTCTGGCTATCCGAGCATAGCAATGACCCAACCTGGAAAATCATTTTGAATAGTCTGACTGTTGATCAACCAAGGCTTCAAAGAACTTTTGAAGATCTCATTCAAATAATGAAGTCATTGTTTTTGTACGCCTATCAATCAGAAATGCGTCACGAGAAACGTCGCGACCATTTTTTTTCTTAATGTTTATTGGCGTTTCCTGCACAACTCGAAACGTAAGATCCAATGACATCAGTTATTTTCTGATATTTTTATTTTTAAGGTAATTTACTTTAAAAGGGGAGGCTGGGAGATACAGTGGCTGAAACGTTGTGTTTTTACATACGACAATATAGTTGAGGACAACAGCCCGAAAAATTAAAATTATACTCATCAAGCCTAATCTCAAAAAATCAGACAAATAACTTTGTATTGTGGGTTTGTGTTATAATATTAATTATAACTGAGGCATTATTATGTAAATAAATTTTTATTAACACCTATATATTTACAACAGTAATAGTAGACAGCCGGTGTGTTTCGTCCCGTTTCAGTTCTGAAGTGTGTTGGGGAGAGTTCACCTAGTATTCCTACGCTACGGGAGTTACATTGAGTACGCGTAGGGAAATAGTTCTCATGATAATGCTACATGTTTGATATTCTAGATAATTGTTTCAGATTTTGTTTTCATTTTATCTATTCATTTATTTATTTTCAAATAAAATACCCGTTATCCGAGTATTAACAATATTCTTACTTTTTTTATGGAAATGGGGTATTTGCTGTAGGATGGTAAACAGAGACCCCAATCATCACTGGGCGCGCTATTATGGTACTGTGCCAACTAAAGCGCGAGTTAAAGACAATTCACTAATGTGATTAATCTATCCGTCACTATTCTGGCCCTGGGCCAGTTTTGTAAACGTATGCATAGTGATTTTTTAATACCTAATGTTATTGTAATACTATCATTAGTTCTTTAAATGAGGCACTAAAAACCAGAGGCTGTAAAAGAATGATTTTTGGTTGAATATCATTTCTTTGTACGGAATAAATGTGAGAAGAATTCACGACAAAGTAATAACGAGAATATTTTATTGCCTGAGTAAACAACAGAAGAGAAAACAAATACAAATATGATATGATATACAAGGAATAGCTTATACAGAGTTATGTAATGGTTACCGTCGGTAGAAATTGACATGATGAGACGAGCTCAAATCCTGGACGAGGCTGTCTGCATTTCATATAGGGTTACTACCCTTGGGGAAAGTATGTATCCAACTATTCACCCTCCATCTATGGGTAAATAGTAGAGCATGCTGGGCTCTTTAATCTTGATTAGGCAGCAAGTCTAGGAGAATGAAAACTCTGAATGAAAACTCCACTTAAAATATTCACCATGTGCCACATCCTACTCATGTGGAGGGGTTGGTAAATATATATACAGAATGAAAATAAGTCTTTTAGTTGATAAAGTCTTGGGTCCTTGATATGTAGCTGGTAGAAAATGAAAGTGTAAAGACTTGTATGTTATCGTCTGATATGCGACACGAGGTTGCTGGGGTGCAAAGCCCCCTGTCCGTGGACAGGAAACGCAACTGGTGCGTTGTTACTTCTCTCGAGGCTGAAAGGTAGCTTTTTAAGTTGCCACTTTCACATTTATAATGCTGCCGGTAGCTATTTTAAGACACGGGAGGTAATTACCTTTCGTGTATCCTACCGTCAAAAAGAACAGTGGCAAGTAAGGAATGTAATCCCTATACTGCCATGTTTGGCGAAATTTCGCTAAATATATCGCTGTAATCGTTAAAGTATGTTCTATCTAGGTAGAAAATCGGATAGATGTTTGCAATGTGGTCAAAATTCACATGACTTAATGATAGGAAATAATACGTGACTATTTTGTTGACAGTATACGCTGCAGTACCGGTACAGTTCACAATCCACGGCACCATTGAGGCCTCTTTCTTTTCTTTTTTTCAAAATGCAACAGATTTTTCTACGGAAAGTCTTTGTACGAAGAGATATACGAAGAGTTTTCATACTGACCCAGAACTGAGCCAATTTCACATACTATGGACTCGTCGACCCGAGTTCAATTCCTGGGCAAAGGCACTGTTCACATACCGCTAATACCCTTAAGAAAGATATGAATCCAACTATTCTCCCCCCAACTATGGGTAGATAGTAGGGCAGATTGGGCTCTTTAACCTTGGTTAGGCAACCAGTCTAGGAGAAGAAAAACTCTTAATTCAAACCTTGGTCACTACTAGAATAGTGATCTATTTCAATTTTTTTTAATTATGCTATTTTACATACTCATCCTGCAATTTTGGGCTTCCCGTCGTTGTGTAATCGTTAGCAAACTACTCGGGCAGATCCATTATTATTGAATAGCGGTCCTCGTTGGATACCTCATACTTGCAACCTTGTGTCACATCCTACCCGTAGAGAACAGGTTGAGTAAATACCTACTCATCTTTCAGTTCAACTCTCAGTATATCATTTCCCAATTTTCTTTTAACGCTTAAAAACTAAATTTATTTAATTTATTTATCTACTTATTTATTCAACTTATTTATTTATTTATTCATTGTTGAGACGAGAACTTTTCAACGCCCGTAGTAGTAGATATCTTAGATACTTAACAAAAACAATGTAATCTAATATGCGCAGTAGTTTCAAACTTACGCCATTTTGAAAGATATGAAACTTTGGGGGGAGGGCTCCATTTAAAATTTTTTTTTTTTTGTATAATGTACCTTCGAGATGCCTGAAATGAAATATTTTCTGTGTAAATTCTAGTATGATAAATTTTGTTTTAACATAACTCAGCCATGACGTTAATTCGCAAATTATTTTAGCCAATTTAAGGGAAATCTTTCGAATGACAATGGATGGCCTGCTTGTTGCGTAAATCACTGGCATTCATTTTGTTAGGAAAATAGACATCATTATTTTACTCTGATTTTATATTGAATAACAACCAGATGATCCGTGAACACGTTGGATTCCCGTTGTATCAGCGGTCCATGATGATATTGATGCTTCTATTCAGGAAGGGGCTGAATAAATCAAATTAGCATTTCATTATTATCACCGTTATTTCCAGAATATGGTTGATTGAAAAATGGCATTGAGCGTGAAGGCAGAGTCCCAAAAA
>CM042148.1:55517023-55524523 GCA_023376005.1 Doryteuthis pealeii | reverse complement strand
CTAAACACCCGTCCGTTTCATCTGGTTGCCGACAACGGGGGTTAAACTAAAAAGCGGCGGTTTTGTTCTCAAAGGAAATGAGTCCCTACACTCTCCCGCCCTACGTTGTGTTTCTATTAGTTGAGAGAGAGAGAGGGGGGAGAAGATTTACACCTGAAAAGAACGATGCAAAAGACAGACGACTAGAGACAAAGGTTACAAAGTTCGTTGCAAAGACAACTGGACTCCGGTGTTGGTCATAATGATGTTTTTATAACTACAAAAATCTGTGTTGGTTGGTTGGCTGGATTTTACGACATGTCAATCCATTGGGTCATTTTATGTCGAAGACGTTTTAATTTATTCCTTCTTGACAGGTACTCAATTTTTTAAAACTCATATTTTTTTCTATTTAACTCGTAGATGGAATCCTAACAGGTACTACTACACCGGGCCAGAGTGGACCTGAGAGTAGTGATAAATGAAGAGGTACTCCACATTCTCCAGAGCTCCAGAATTGGAACTTCACCATCAGATAGTTTAACATCATACCCAGGACAATAAGACCCTCAACCACCGCCTTCTAGCACATGTATGATAAAAAGGGTTGTTTTTTTGTCATAAGTGCAATAGAGTTGAGACAATCATATATGTGCTAGGGCTTAACGTGTCCAGCCAATTGATCGGAAGCCTAACTAAGGGTCAAATTGGAGTGTTGCATGTCATGGACTGCTCAGCCACCGGGGTTCCATCATTAATCATCACGGGTCACCACCCACGTCCAACAGGTGGCCCCATTGTGGGAGGGGGATTTTGCCTATCTGCAGAGGTGCAGTCGGTGTATTCTAAAGCCCCAGTCGACAGGGCTGAAAATCTGTGTACGAAAGAAAATGTACAAGTTGAATTTCTTTCCTGGGGTGATTTGTGTGAGTGGCACTTGGTTGGTACAAGGTCTGGATTCAGGGATGGCTTGGATTCTGGAGCCCAGTCCTCTTCTGTTCTCGGTGCTCCGGAAAACTCTATTTAAATAATAATCTGGAAACTTCTTCGAAACGTCAAACTCTAATCAAAAGGTATTTATCATTCCTTTGATTGAATTTTCGATTCTCTAATATTGGGAATTTTCGTCCTCTTTTTATTGGTCGGTGGATTTAATCCCTTTTTGCCTTTTCTATCAACTCTTACCTTTACCAATTAATGTAACCCCTTTTTGGTGATAGTCAGAGGTTTAGTCCAGCCCCTTTTCCTGCAACTTCCTTCAGACCTCACCTACTACCGATACCCATTAAGAGCGATACATGAGGAACCTTTCCTCCTACCCTCTTAATAATCAATGTGACCACTCTCTTACGGGGTGTCGCAACTGTTACTTTGACGAATCTGCTTTTCAAAGTGTGAAGGCGAAAAAATCAGCCCGAATCAGACAGCAATTAATATTTCTCTTATCTGATTGCCTGACTCAGCATTTTATTTACTTCGACACTGTTTCCTCAAATCATACGGAAAATAAGCAGATGCCTTTTTCGAAAATATTATGGGAATTAAAACTGTAAAAGGATTAACTCTCACTTGTGGGGGGAATTACCGCAACTTTCAAGTTCGGACACTGAATGAAAAGACAAGACAAGTATATTTAACAACAAATTTAATATGTATAAACAAAAAAAAGGGGAAAGATAGATTTAAGGATAGTTTTTGCAAATTTTGGTGTGATTTGCGGAGAACTTAACTCAGAGTCCGGTTAACAAAGTTCTTTGAAGTGAAGAATGACCCGCCAACCTATCGGCAGAGGCAGGTTGAAATTTCGTATGTTTTGTTGGTGATGAATTTTAGAGGTTGCTTTTAGGGAAGTTGTCCTTGAGTTGCAAACCCTAATTGAGTTGAGATGATTTCTGTAGTATAATTCTTTCAAGTTGAATTTGTCGAATTTCAAGGTTTGCTCCTGGAAGCGAGTGGCAACTTATTTACCAATTCAGTCTGAGGGAGTTAACTCATTCAGGTCCTTACAGGTTTAAGCCGAACCGACCACTGACTGTTTTCTCGTTAACAGTGGGGATCGATGACGTAGCAGAAGGGCACTGGATTCTGGCGCCTTAGAGTCCAAGGCTTTCGGTTAAGAAATGGACATATTTTTAATAGACACGTCATCTTTAATCAAGTTTTATTGTGATTTTTAAAGGAAATTTTCATATACATTTAAATTCGCGTTTTCTTTTTTTGACATATACTTTAGTCATTTTTGATTTGATTTTTTAAAGGAAATTTTCATAATATTATTGCGAATTCGCTTTTCCCAGGATTTCAATGGGTCCCTTGTTAGTAGACCTTTAGTGGCCGTAAAGCCGGGGATTTACTTTTTTCTTCTAATTCATCATTTGTCACTTTTAGCGACATCGAAAGCAGGCAGATGGAACATGATAAAACAAAACACACACACACACACACACATATATATATAATATATATAATATATATAATATATATATATATATATATATATATAAGGAAAAGTATCCAACTGACTTGTATGTTGGTGCTACTTCTTTTTTGGGATCATCAATATATGATGTACATCCTCAATGCATGTTCATGTTGATACGAATTTATAGATTTATACAAGGATTTTTACAAATCCCTAAAAGAGCTCAATGTATAATAACTAATAAATTAATTATATACAGAGCAATATCTTTACTTTCAAAGAAAGAAAAATTTAACGTTCATTAACCGTATTCAATTTTCGATTTTGAGACTTTTCATTTAGAATTATCTCAAGCCTTGTTTAGATTGGTTGGTTTTTACGGCATATCAACCCTTTTTGGGTCATTTAATGCCTAATCAAATCATTTTGATTTTCGGTCTACTTACAGTACCTGCTGTTTCTTAAATGGTCACCCATCTAAGTATTGAACAAGCTCATTGATGCTTAATTTCGGTGATCTAGCGGGAACCGGTGCTTTCAACGTATGTTACGATTCGTGTTGCTATTTTAGGGCTGTAGTTGAGAGCAGTTTTACAGTAGAGATAAAGTTTTATCTTTTCTTGAAGTAGAAATATGTAGTATCAGTTTTAATCCTCGTCCGCTGATCCGTCCTAAGTCGTATCAGAATTTATCCTGTCTTGAAGTAGAGAATTGTATAATCATCAGAGTTTATCCTATCGTGAAATAGGGTTTACAGGAGACACAACTGGTGTGTCTTACCTCTGCGAGGGCTGGAGGGTCTAAGTGCACAAACTTTGTCGCTTTCACTTTTATATATATATTTACCAACCCCTCCGCACGAGCAGGATGTGACACAATGTCAATTTCTTAAGCGGAGTTTAACAGGTTTGAATTCAGAGTTTTTCCTTCTCCTAGATTGGCTACCTAGCCAAGGTTAAAGAGCCCAATCTGCTTAAGGACAGAATCCTGGTGGCTAAGTAGTCCATGACTTTCAACTCTCCATTTTGGCCCTTACTAAGGCTGGACGTCCCTCCGATCAATCGGCTGGTCACGTTAAGCCTTAGCACCTATATGATTGTCCCAAACCTATTGCCCTTATGACAACTCACGACGAAGTGATATACAAGAGTATTAGCGCTATGTGAAATGCAAACAGCCTCGTCCAGGATTTGAACTCGGGTCGATGAGTTCATTTCCTACAACTCTAACCATTGCACCTCGCACCTCCACTTTTATAAAGCGCCTAACGGAAGAACCGTAAGCAAGGAACGTAATCCCTACACAGATGAGTCTAAATTTGTTCAATTTTTGAATACTTGATCAATATGGGTCTGGAAATTACCTAATCAAGAATGTTTTAACAGCTTAGGGACTACTTTCACAAATGGTTGTATTTTGGTTGTGTTGGGAGTTATTTGAACCATTCAAAGAGCATAGGGAAACATCGGTTCAGGTAATTATATACAGGGGCAAGTTTTTATATTTACTGAAAATTATTTGTACTATAAGCGGTACTTCATTCACTCAGGATGGAGCTTCCTGCCACATAACATACGATTTACAAATGGTGCGCACCAAAAAGGTCTTAAGCGTCTCTAGAAAGGTCAAGTATGCCTCCTGGCGAAAATCTTATTAAATATGTCTAGACTGTTTAAAGAAAATGTCCAGAGAATCCATGAAAGATTCGTTTTATATTTCTCCAGTTTCTCTTTGATTGTGTTTATGTTTGTTGTTGTTATTTTTTTATTTGTTTGTTTGTTTTTTTCTTGGGGGGTCTCTCTTGTTTTGTTTTTTGAGGGGGTCAGAATGATATAAATTAATTCATATATGTAACTATTAATACGCATATAACTATACTTGTTCCAAGTATGAATGTCCCATCGCAGTGAAATAGTTAGCAAGCTAGTCTCGCAGTATCCATTACTACGATCCTCGATGAATGCCCCATAATTGCGAACTTGTGTCATATCTTACCCGTGGCGAACGGGTTGGGTAAATATCTACTTGTTCTTCTAAGTATAGAAATAACATGTAGAATTTTATTTCGAATTATACTACTTTTGAAGAAAGATAGTTTTATATATCTTTTCCTCGTATGGTATAGACATAAGAAAAATTCACGACGGAGTGATAACAAGGATATTTTATTACCTGAGCAAACTTAATAGAAGAAAATACAGATATGACAGAATATTCAAATAGCTTCAACATAATTGTATGAGAGAAATGTCCTAATAGGTAAATAGTCTCTTAGTCTTGAGGATTTTGTTGAAAAGAAAAGTATTAACACTTACATATTCTCGTGTGTCATGCGACTCGAAATGCTGGGGACACAAAGCCCTTTGACCTGTAGACAGGGAGACGCAACGAGATGTGTTAGCTCTATAAAAGCTATGAGTCTAAGCAGATTTTAGTTTGGCGCTTTCACCCCTATATTACTGCTCGCTACGCAACCTAGCGCCGACTGGTAGAATTCTATTTTGAATTATATTTCTGTTGAAGAACGATAGTTGGTTGAATATATCTTTTCCTCGTATGGTATAAATATAAGGACAATTCACGATGAAGTGATAGCAATGATATTTTGTTGCCTGTGCAAACTTTATAGAAGAGGGTACAGTTATGACAGAAGTTACAAAGAAGAGCTTCTGCATAGTTGTATGAGAGAAATGTCCTAACATGAGAAGGGTGATTATCTCCCGTGTCCATTATTAGTCGAGAGATGCAATCCCAATAATACGGAATCACTGTGTTTCAAGCACACAAACAAATCTTACAAAACCTCGGGGTGCAAATTGAACATAGACAAAGAATTTGTTTATCTACAATTACAGAATATGAAAATGAGTTATGATATAAAATATGAAGAGTGTAAAAAAAAAGGTAAACTGTCCTTAAATACATAGGTATGAATACACTGAGATAGATATAAGCAGACTTAGATAAGATTACTTAGATATGAATAGACAGAAATTGATTGATTGATAGATAGATAGATATGAACATACATAGATCTGAATAGAGATAGATAGATAAATGCATACATATATAGATTTGGATTTTTTTTCTTCGAAACTATGACATTATACATTTCACATTGCTGATATATATACTGAAACGGAACTTTGGTGACAAAATATTATTAATTTAAAGACATTTTTACTCTCTCTCTCTCTCTCTCTCTCTCTCTCTCTCTCTATCTCTCTCTCTCTCTCTCTCTCTCTCTCTCTCTCTCTCTCTCTCTCTCTCTCTCCGCTCGTAATTACCTCGGTTTGCTTTGGATCAAAAAACGGTCTCGACTGTCTCTTTCCCAAACTCGATCCTTGTTTTAAACCCACATGTATATTGATGATTGTCGTGTTAGATATTTTCTCTCCAAGAGTTTCTCCCTTCTTTCTCTCTCTGGCTGTTTCTCTCGTTTTCTCTATTTCTCACTCTAAGCTCGTCCTGTTTCTCTGTGCTCGGTTTGCCTTTGATCAAAAATGGTCTCGACTGTCTCTTTCCTTGGTCTTTTATACATGTCGTTACTCCGATTACGTTCGACTTCACTTTTTCATCTCTTCCTGTTAAGGTAAGCGATTTTTCAGCCTTTACCCTTTATATTTAAACTAGAGGATGTTTTCTAAATAGCTGAGGCAGATCTGAACGAAATCCCTTTTTTAAAGGGATTTCGTTGAGTTCAGTAGCATATAGTTTTAGAATATATATATTTGAGTAATATGTTCTACCTCAACGTTTGATATTTCCAGATATATAACCACCCTGTCAGTTGGGGCTGTAGAATACACCGACTACACCTCTGCAGAAGGGTAAAATCCCCCTCAATGATCTGTGAGTGGCGACCTGTGATGCTTAAGGCTAGAACCCTAGTGGCTGAGCAGTCCATGACATGCAACACTCCCACTTTGGCCCTTACTTAGGCTAGACAGGCGGTCAATCGGCTGGTCACGTCAAGCACATATATGATTGTCCCGATTCCTATTGTACTTTTGGCAACCTTTTTATCATATATGTGCAAGAAGGCGGTGACTGAGGGTCTTAGTGCCCTGGGCATGACGTTAAAACTGCATCTAATGGTGAAGTTCCAGTTCTGGGGAGGGTGGAGTACCCCTTCATACCAATACTCCCTGATCCACTCTGTCCGGAGTGTCAGTATCTGTTAGGTTTCCGTCTATGGGCGAAATCGAAAAGAATGAATTTAAAAAATGTGTTAAATGATTTTTAAATATTTTGAATACCCATCAAGCATGAATAGAACAAAACAACTTCAGCATAAAATAACCCAACAAGGGTTGACATGTCGTAAAATCCAAGAAAACAAACCAAACCAGATATATAAATAAGGACAGAATAAGAAGCAGAAATTGATCAAATATTTCCATTGAGCGCCTAATTACAAATTAAGCATTGTTGAGAAGGGAGTTCTATCATTGATCTACAAATTAAGCATTGCTGAGAAGGGAGTTCTATCATTGATCTACAAATTAAGCATTGTTGAGAAGGGGGTTCTATCATTGATCTACAAAATTAAGCATTGTCGAGAAGGGAGTTCTATCATTGATCTACAAATTAACCATTGTTGAGAGGGAGTTCTATCATTGATCTACAAAATAGCATTGTGGAAGGGAGGTCTATCGACTTGATCTACAAATTAAGCATGTTGAGAAGGGAGTTCTATTCATTGTTCTAGCAAATTAAGCACTGTTTGAGAAGGGAGTTCTATCATTGAGCTACAAATTAAGGATTGTTGAGAAGGGAGTTCTATCGTTGATCTACAAATTAAGCATTGTTGAGAAGGGTGTCTATCATTGATCTACAAATAAGCATTTTGAGAAAGGGATTCATCATTGATTTACAAATTAAGCATTGTTGAGAGGGAGTTCTATCATTGATCTTACAAATTAAGCATTGTTGAGAAGGGGATTCTATCATTGATCTACAAATTAAGCATTGTTGAGAAGGATTCTATCATTGATCTACAAATTAAGCATTGTTGAGAAGGGAGTTCTATCATTGATCTACAAATTAAGGCATTGTTGAGAAGGAGAGTTCTATCATTGATCTACAATTCTCTCTCC